>CM029654.1:665100-977747 GCA_017311315.1 Dendrocalamus latiflorus | reverse complement strand
AGCTAGCGAGCCGCGATGCCTCGCCAGGTTTCGCGAGCGAGACGGTAGAATTCGGCTCCACTGCAAAATAGATAACAGGATAAAAGAGCTGTTGGAGGGTGTTTTTTTCCTTGGGTCATCTAATTTGGAGAAAAAGTGCAAGATAAAGAGTCTCTTGGAGATGCTCTAACGTATACTTTCATTTTACATTAGGGTGGACAAAAAACTTCACTTTGTACTAGCCCAACTTTATTTGGCTCAAACCAGCTCTATATAATGGCAAGATGCCATGGGAGGCGAGGAGGTGAGGGCGAGGTGGATAGCCGTGCCAGAGGCAAGGAAGACGTGGGAGGGTGACGTAGCGAGGACAATGCGGATGGCCACGCGGGAGGCAAGACGGTGAGGGTGAGGGCAAGGTAACCGGTCGCACGGGAGGCAAGGCGACGAGGGAGGGCGACACAACGAGGACAAGGCGGATGGCCACGTGAAAGCCAAGACGGTGAGGGCGAGGCAGCCAGTCGCGCGGGAGGCAAGGCGGCAAGGACGAGGTAGACGGCCATACGGAGGCAATGTCGTGAGGGTGAGGCGAACGGCCGTGCGGGAGGCTGAGATTAACAGGTGCATGAGAGCCGAGGCGAACGTTGTCGTGCCCGCTGTGTTGGCCATGCCTGAGCATGACACGCTACGCCAAGCCAGGCCGTCCGATGGGCCGGTTTCCTAGGCCTAGCATGGACATCGGTACATGTCGTGCCACCACGACCATCGGTTCGTGTCATGCTAGCACGGTCCGCCACGTGACGTGCCTGTACCATGTTTGGGCCGTGTTGGGCTAGCCGGGCCTTGGGCTAGCATGGAAAATCTTGGCCCAACTCCCACCTCTACATTGTCGCCACAATTTTGATGAAAAAATGGGTACTCTTTCAACCAAAGAATAGGTAGTGGGATCCAAATAGGATGTAATTTGTAAGAAGTTAAAACAACCTAAGTACTCAGCTCTAACATTGGCCATGTTCTTTTGTTTTTTTGGTTTCTCTGAAAGTCAAAGCTCTGAGCCTAAAACCATGTCACCGTTCGCATCGGGGTCTTTGCCGTCTGTTTTCGTCTCGAAAAGCGCAAATAAAAGCCATTAGCCACAACCAAGAGTTATAAGTCGCACTCCAAAAGAACATGCCATTGACAAGAACAATGATTTTTAAAAATAATCTATTTTTAGTCTAAATTATAGTATTATACATGTATTTTATTTTTTTTATAGTTTTGATCATTCGCTCAACGATTGAACGAATTGGACTAGTTACCTAACGATTGAGCGGTACGTGGCCAAATCACCAAACCATTAAGTAACTAGTCTCTATCGTCTAACGGTTAAGTGACAAGTCTCTAGTCATTCAACCGTTAGACGATTAAGAAATTAGGTAGAAATCGGTCAAAAGTGAAAAGATCCTAGGTGTTTTTATTTAGCTTATTTTTGGATGCTTGTTCCTCCTCGTGTGCCAGTTACTCCGAGACAAGTCTAGTCTCAGTGGTGCAACAGCCAGGCAGGGTCGCGGGAGGAGGCATTGATCTGCGGATCCTCCGCAACATGTCCCTTGTTCCAAGGTGTTGTCTACAAAATGTTTTACTTTTGTTTATTGGGAAGAAGCATGGGGGCGTCCATCCATTAGAGCAAAGCTAATAATACAGCCTTCAACTGGCTGTATGGACACTTACAGCCTACTTATCAGCCCATTCATATAGTAGTTTACAGCCAGCTAAGGGCATCTCCAATGGTCTGAGTCAGCTAGCTATATGCATGTACACATCAGCATATATCCTATGTGGAAGAAAGAGAGTATGCAAAAAAATCGAGTCAGCTCTTCCTTAAGCACTAGTCTATAACGCCAAACGAGGCAGCCTCTATAAATTCTGTGTGTGCATGTAAGCATCAAATAGCCATCCTTAGAGCAAGTTTAATAGTATAAATAGCTGCTACCTCCAATACATTTCCATGTCATCAAAAGATAATGATGCAGCTAACTCATACAATAAGCTGGCTATAAGTTGTCTCCACAAGAGCTCTCAATCATTTAATACATACATGGGTATTGATAATTTAATACATGCATGGGTATAGCAGTTAGTTCTATTGGTACATGCATGGATAACGCCTCTTTTCCTGTGCTATAGCCTGACTCTTGCATGGGAGCCGGCTTGGCTCTCTCTCTCTCCTTTTCTCTCCCTCCACATAGGACTATGCTGATATGGATTCCCTTATAGCTAGCACAGTCAGCCTTATTAAACTTGCTCTTATAGATAGTTTTTTAAAATGCTAGCTTTAGTGTGTACTATATAAATGATGTGGAAGTCTTATAGTTAGTTGCTAGCTATAACCATTGGAGATGCCCTAAAGGCTATATGACCCACCCCTTTCTCTCACAAAGTTTCTTGGTTCTTGTGTTTCAGCTGGCTGTAAACTTACAGCCCACCTCTCTTCTTTCTCCTCCACCTCAGCATACAGCCTACTAACAGCCTTCTATTTCAGCCTAAAGCCATAAGCCGCAGCCGAAAAGAACAGTCCCACTGATTGTTGCACGGATGAAAATGAAATGTTGCATAAACAAACACCTACCTCTAAAGAGGAGGTTGACGGCAACCAGGGGCGGAGCCCAATGGGCCAGAGGGGGTTCCCAGGAACCCAGGTCCAAAAATTTTTTTAGTTATTACTAGTAAACATTCACCCTTTGTGCATCTCCTTGATCCAATATGTTGTACCCTTAGCCCAACAAACACCCTCACTCGCCCTGTCCAGCCCATTCTCCCACCGTCCTATGCTCCCACGCGCGGCCCGTTGCACCCCCCTCCGTTTTGCTCTAGCTCCGCCACTGACGGCAACAGTCGGATCTGGCGGTGCCGCGTCTGAAGAGGAGGTCGACTGCCACGCCTAGAGAGGAGGTCAACGGCGGCGGCTGAATCCAGTAACATCGGCGTTGGAGATGGGGTGGCCGAGAGGAGAAAGAGGGTGAGAACAGGAAGAATGAGGAGAGAGAAGCAACGAGAGCAAAGAGTCCGAAGCTTATGAGTAAGAGATGGGCCGAGGAGTAAGGTGCGTTGATACGTGGGCGGTACGGTCGGGGACACGACCCGAAGCAATTCCCAAAATCGAATGTTCCTCCTACGTTTCATCGTGCTTGATCGAGACCAGCGATTACCCTACTCGATCCAGACAGTTGATTCTGGATCCAACGGTCAGACACCCCCGAAAGAATTGTAGAAGCTTGAAAGGACGAAGGGAAACCGTCGTCGCGCCCCCTCGTCTTCCCTCCTATCTATCCAGGCCAGGCATGGAGCTCGCCTCATCTCACCTCACATGCCGCACCCTTGCGCTCCCATTCCATTTCCTTCCCGAAAAAACCGAAGCCAAATTCGCTCGCGGCCTCCGATCCCGCTACCCTCCTGTTCCTCCCCATTCCCCATCCTCCGCCGCCGCCGGAGGAGGACTGCCGGAACCCAAAAAGATCGAGAATTTCTCTCGCCATCGATACGATTCGATTCGGTTGGGTTGCTTGCTTCATCCCGCTTGATCGACCGGTGAGTCTCGGAGGAGGGGGGCCGGGGCCGCGGCGCAGCAGGATGGACGACCTGAAGGCGATCTTGGCGCGGCCGATCCAGGTGGCGGAGCAGGTGATCAAGTGGGCGGAGGAGGCGCAGACGTGCCGGCAGGAGTGCCTCGACCTCAAGGCCAAGGTCGAGCGCCTGGCCTCCCTCCTCCGCCAGGCCGCGCGCGCCGACCTGTACGAGCGCCCCGCGCGCCGCATCCTCGACGACACCGGCAAGGCGCTCGACAAGGCCGCCGCGCTCCTCGACCGTTGCCGCGGGCACGGCCTCGTCCACCGCGTCTTCACCATCATCCCCGCCGGCTCCTTCAAGAAGACGTCCAACCAGCTCGACAACTCCCTCGGCGACCTCTCCTGGATCCTCCGCGTCTCCAACTACGCCAACGCCGACGACCTCGACGACCACATCGGCCTGCCCCCCATCGCGCAGAACGAGCCCATCCTCTTCCTCATCTGGGAGCAGATCGCCGTCCTCTACACGGGCAGCCTCGACGCCCGCGCTGACGCCGCCGCCAGCATCGTCTCCCTCGCACGCGACAACGATCGCTACGGCAGGCTCATCATCGAGGAGGACGGCGTCCCGCCGCTGCTGCGCCTCATCAAGGAGGGCCGCGCCGAGGGCCAGGAAAGCGCCGCGCTCGCCATCGGCCTCCTCGGCCGCGACCCCGAGTGCGTCGAGCTCATGGTGCTCGCCGGGGTCTGCACCGCATTCGCCAAGATCCTTAAGGACGCGCCCATGAAGGTGCAGGGCATGGTGGCATGGGCCGTCTCCGAGCTCGCCACCAACCACCCTAAATGCCAGGACGCGTTCATGCAGAGCAACGTGATCCGCCTGCTCGTCTCCCACCTCGCCTTCGAGACGGTGCAGGAGCACTACAAGTACGCTGTTGCGTCCAAGATGTCCATACATTCCGTGCTCATGGACAAGAAGAACAACGGCAACCCCGCGCCGCATCAGGACCCTTTAGACGCAGGGGAGCAAGCCACCACCATAGCGGCGAAGCCCACCGGTGGAGGTGGCGCAAGTGCCAGCTCGACTGGGGCAGGGGCTGGGAGCTCGAGCGGCGTCAGTGTCGCCGGGACGAAGCAGCACAATGCGTCCTTGTCGGGGTCGAGCACGAGGGGGAGAGAGTTCGAGGACCCAGAGACCAAAGCCTACCTGAAAGCCCACGCTGCCAGGGCGCTGTGGCAGCTCGCCATGGGCAATGCAGCTGTCTGCAAGAACATCACAGAGTCCAGGGCTCTGCTGTGCCTCTCGATTCTCCTGGAGAAAGGCGTGGACGATGTGCAGTACAATTCTGCAATGGCCCTCATGGAGATCTGCCGGGTCGCGGAGCAGAATGCCGACCTCCGGCGGTCAGCATTCAAGCCGACATCTCCCGCGGCCCGCGCCGTCGTCGATCAGATCCTTCGTGTCGTCCAGAAGGCTGACTATGACGAGCTCCTGATTCCCTGCATCATATCATTGGGCTGCCTGTCCAGAACCTTCAGGGCATCAGAGACCCGGATCATTGGGCCATTGGTGAACCTTCTTGACGAGAGGGAAGCAGATGTCACACGGGAGGCTGCCGTTGCCCTGACCAAGTTCGCCTGCACGGAGAATTACCTGCACGTCGACCATTCTAAGGCGATCATCAACGCCGGTGGCGCGAAGCACCTGGTCCAGCTTGTCTACTTCGGCGAGCAGGTAGTCCAGATTGCGGCGCTCCTCCTCGTCTGCTACATTGCGCACAATGTCCCCGATAGCGAGGAGCTGGCGCAGGCAGAGATCCTCACGGTGCTTGAATGGGCATCCAAGCAAGCGAACATGGTGCAGGATCCATTGATTGAGAGCTTGTTGCCAGAGGCAAAGATTAGGATGGAACTCTACCAATCCAGAGGGGCAAAAGGTTACCATTGATTCACCAGTTTTGTTGCTGAAAGGCACGTAGGAAGAAAACAAGATGGCTTCTTCTTTACATGTGCCGGCTACTGTATATACATTCAGGTGCTTTTATTTATACTCTGGTTGACCCAACATAGGTTAAAATTGTTGAAGCAATTTTGTGATTTTCATGTTTGGTTGGGGCCTTACACCGGAGGCGATTAATTTTGTTGCGGACATCATAAGGTTTTGTACATCTTTCTTGGTGGTGACTGGTGATATAGCTTCTTCTTTTTTTGTTGAGTTTAGCATCTTGTACTCTCATTTCACCCTAATGGTCGATGTATATTAAGTTTTACTCATTTACTGAGAATGAACTTCTCAACTTCAAATCATGTGGTTTTTGTTGTGCTTACCATTTTGGTTAACCCGTTTATTTAGTATGCTATTATGGAGTTAGTTAAAGACTAAAACTTTAACGAACTGCAATGGAAAATGGGTGAATCTTCAGAACTTCTTTTAGATGATTTATCTATGATTGTCTTGTGGAAGTCTCTCTCTCTCTCTCTCTCTCTCTCTCTCTCTCTCTCTCTCTCTTTTAAATGATTGTCTCCTGTGAGACTTCACTGACCAGGAGTGTCACTGGTCCCCAGTCATAGTGTCATTCACATGACCATTTGCAACCTGCAGAACTATTAGCTTCTGTAGTTGCCAAGTTCAATTTGCAAACATGATACTGTCATGTTCTCGATAAAGCAGTGAAGAAATTTTAATTCAGACTTCGTTGTGGATGATGTACCCTGGCTACTGCTGGAAGAGAGTGCTCATTTTTCAGTCTAGGAAGGTAAGGTTTCACGGTGCTAATATTCTTTGCAAATGATATGGCTCACAAGCGTTAGCAAGAGACAAACCTGTCAGTGTCACTATCATGTTTTGACACTATTTCTTTTGTCAAGCGTTTGTATTGGCTTTTACCGATGCCTTTTAGTTGTGGCTGATAGTTTTTGACTGAAAATAAATAGTAGCAGCTAAAAGAAGTGGCTATTAGAAAGATGAGATGGGTGGTGAAAAAAGTGAGGGATAGATGCGTACACAAGACGAGAGTAAGAGGAATAAGATACGTGATGCGCCTATGACCCTCTAACTTATTCTCAGAGCGAGATGGGAGCGAGAGGAGTAGAAAAGCCGCTTCAGGAAGTCAGGTATTCTTATTAATTTCTGGTGTCTCTAAGCAGAAGACAGAAGTAGAAAGCAATACAAACATAGGGCTTGTTTGTTTCGGATTCTAGGCAAGCTAGCTACTTCTAGTAACCAAAAGCTCTCCAAAACAGTCCAGCTTTTGGGCCAGTTATTGAGAATCTGAAAATCTAGGAAGGCACAATTGTACTGGGACCGAGTAGCTGCAATAGCCGAGCTTCTTACAGATTCTGCGGGCTAATGCCAATTAAAGTTGAAGTTATTTACCCGCAAATGCCACTGGATAAAACTCCCCCCACGCCCCCTCCCCAGATCCCCCGGCGCATCCCTCCGCCTCGACACGCTCTCCCACCTCCTCTGCCTACACTCGGACCACGACGCGCTCCCCATGCTACTCCTCTCCTCCGCCACCGCGCCCCACCCCTCCCTCCCCGGGCCTCCTCATCAAGGCCCTCCTCCGCCATGACCGCCTCCGCGACGCGCTCCGAACCGCCCTCCACGCGGCCGCTGCCGGCGTCCCGCCCGACGCCATCGCCTGCAACGCCCTCCTCGCCGCACTCTCCCGCGCAGGTCAGTTCGATGAACTTTGGACCGCGTGCTCCGCCATGGGGCGCGCCGGGGTGCGGCCCAACGCGCACACGTTCAACATCCTCATCGCCGCGCTGTGCCGCGGGGAGGACGCCGAGCGCGCGCATGGGTTCCTGGAGGAGCTGGAAGAGCAAGGGTTCGAGCCGGACGTGGTGACGTACAATACGCTTCTCGTTGGGTACTGCCGCAGAGGGAGGCTGCAGGACGCGCTACATCTATCATGATACCAGCTGCACAGCTAGAATCCAGGATGCCAAACAGGCTAGCTACTCAGACCAGCTGCTACTCAGACCAGCTGCTACTCAGACTAGCCAGCTACTCAGCCTAGCCAGCTAGCTACTCAGACCAGCTAGCTACTCAGAATCTCCAGCTCCCCCAAACAGACCCATAGTCTACATCCTATTTGGATGTGATTATGACATGTAATTAGCATCTTATCTTTGTATCCTCGACAAATTTTCTATCAGTTCTTCATGACTGCAGATTGGTCCTATAAATTTATGCATCTGTCGTATTGAAGTAGTTGAATGTAGAGGCGATATAGCATAGGACAGCAATGGTAACAGAGAGGGGTGAATGATGCCATATAATTTTTTTCTAAGTATTCGTAAATTCTTTACTCCAGCAGTTACAGAGTTATGAAGATCAGAATTGAAAGTCTAAGGGCGTCTCCAACAGCTGGCTATTTAGTTAGCTAGATCTGATTTGGCAAGGAAAAAGTAGGAGAGAGAGTAGTCACTAGCGACGAGCAAATAGCTGATCTATTTCACGTAGTCTAAGAACATGAGAGAGGAGCATGTGGGTCCAACAGTATAAAATAGTCTTTGCTTTTGTCTCTCACCTCCACGTCAGCTGACTATATAGCTAGTACTAGCTATTACCATTGCGGACGCCCTAAGAACAAAGCAACAACTTCAAACACTCAAGAGGGACAACTTTCAACACCTCACCGATCTGATTGTCACAAGGGATGCGGTCTGACCAATGGACAATTTGATCGACATGTACCTGGTGATCTGAAGATGAAATTAAAAACTAGCTAAAAAAAAGAAGAAGAACGGTTCTTCATGTGCAACTATCTATCTCACTGCTCAATGCATCGGGAGTTCGGGACAGATTTTGAAAATACAAAATGAGAAAATATTAAAGTGGGCTTTAAGTTTGCTCTGTTGGCGGTTGAAGCCCACAGCTATAATGAAGGCACATTTTAGATCCAGTTCAACGGAGAGGCCCAATTAGAAACAGGTCTCTTCTAGTCTGCTCCAGTCCTCTGTGTGCGTTTCCCCGAACGAGTAGTAAGAAATCTCACATAATACTAATACTAAGAAGGGAGATTGGATCATATATCCTTTTTTTAGTTGGAAAATTGAGGATTTATCCTCCACATCTCAATGACATATGGGGTCATCATGGATTTATCCTCCACATCTCAATGACATATGGGGTCATCATAAGTCACTGACACGTGAGCCAGGAGGGTAAATCCTCAATTTCCATCTAAATGGAGGGTATATGATCAATTTTTTCTACTAGGAAATAGGGATCCTATCATATGACAGCCAAATGAACTGTCAGCCAGGCTTGCCAAGTGAAACATGACAGATTCCCAGAGATGGATGGTTAGCAAAAGAAACAGAGACGAACAAGAAAAGCGATTTATTAGGTAGACGTCGTCAGGATTAGATTAGAGATGTGCCGATCAAGCCAAGTGGAATTATGACGGGTAGTAGGCAGAAGCTTTCTATCGAGATCAGCCAAAGTAACCTGTAACCACAGCGAGGCTGAAGCGCCCTGAGTGCGACTGATCACCCGCAACAAAAACGCCAAACAGGATCACCCTGAGTGCGAGGCCGACATGGGGACGCGAAACGCTTTATCCGAAAATGTTGTTTTGCATCGTGCTGTGCAGTGTTAGTGATATCGGATGGCTAATCCAGCGTTCAACCTCCGGTCCGCTAAATTGACGGCCTGATCCTAGGTAACCGATCTTTTATGCCCGTAAGCCTAACCAATAGAGCAATAAACTTAAGAGATCTTAGACCATCTTCTCAAAAGATTAGTCTGATAAATGTGTACACCTCCACCTTTATAAATCACGCTCTGCCTTCTACAACCGATGTTGAACTACCTCAACAAATGTCCCCTTTACATATCGGTTGTACTTCTTGGCAACCGTGAGGCCCAAGATGTATCTGGGAAGGCTAGACTCTGATCCTAATTGTTGCGCAATGTCATCACTATCGGACCACTAAACCACCGCTAGACCATAAGTCCGCTAAACTAGTGGCCCGACCCTAGGTAATTGGGCCGTCATACCCACAAGCCCAATCGACAGAGCAACAACCTTAGTGTTCTTAGGCCATCCCCCCAAAGACTAGCCTAATAAGTGGGTACACCATCACACTTATAAATCATACTTTGTTTCCTTCCACAACTGATATGGGACTATTCTAATAAATCTCATACACACATCGAGTGTGCTCCCCTGGCAACCGTGAGACCTAAGATGTATCTAGGAAACCTAGGTTCTGATACCAATTCTACACAACGTTAGTACCATTTGAACCGCTAAACCAGCGTTACACCAACTAAATCAGCGTCTGGCCCTAGATAGTTAGATCATTATACCCATAAGCCTAACCGACGAAGCAACCACCTTAGCATCTTTCCTAAAATGCTGGTAAGTACATCCTTACATTTATAAATTATGCTTTGTACTCTCCGACGACTGATATGCAACACATATGATTAGGGGTGGAAACGAGCCGAGCCGAGCCGGCTCGAGCCAAGTTCGGTCTGGCTCGGGTGATCAATTGGCTCGGCTCGTTTCCGAAACGAGCTACGGGAGGGGCTCGGCTCGGCTCGAGATGAGGCTCGAGCCGGCTTGCGAGCCCGAACGAGCTAGCACCGAACGAGTCAAAATGGCTCGAAGTTAACCAAACGAGCCATTTTGGCTCGAAGATAAGCAAACGAGCCATTTTGGCTCGAAGTTCTAGAGATTCATTTTGGTAAATAACTGCATTGTTTTTAGATCCACAAGTTCTAGATGATGCCTGTATATTGAACATGAAGCAGATAAAAAAAACTTTAATTCAAATGGGAAATGGATCCTCTGCATTGCATCACTAATGGGCATGCATTGTCACTAATGGGCATCACAGCACAAATTGAAGTCATAAAGCAGGATTACCCTAATCCTAACCCTAACCCTAATCCTCAGTGTAACTGGTACTCACCGATGCTGCTGGTTCGGCGAGGTCAGGAGGCGGTGCAGCTCGTGCAGGCTCGCCCCCTATTGCCGACGGGGAGGCCCCGACGGCGGCCGGCTTCTTCCCTCGACCTCGAGCACGGGATTCCAGGCTCCGTTCGCGGCCCATTCGCGTCGGTTGGAGGAGCCCGCGTTGTGGATCGGGATTAGGGAAGAACACCGCCGAGACGCCGACTGGGGACTGGCCGAAGGGGATTCAGGGATGGACAGCGGGTGGCGGCCGAGCGCGTGGGGAAGGAAGGGAGGAGGGGATCCGGGAATGACGGCAGGCGGCGGGCGCCGGGCGGGAGGGGATCCGGGAAGGACGGCGGGCGGCGGGCGCCGGGCGGGAGGGGATCCGGGAAGGACGGCGGGCGGCGGGCGCCGGGCGGGAGGGGATCGGGGACGGACACCGGCTGTGCCTGCGTGACTGCGGAAGTGGGGAATCGGGGCGGAGTGCGGACTGCGGAGTGCCGCCCGACGGGTTAGGGTTAGGGGCGGAGTGCGGACTGCGGAGTCTGGGCTGGGTCGCACCGCACCGCATGGAGTCCGATCGAGCGAGACGAGTGGGCTGGGCCGACTGCGGAGTCCGACCGAGCTCGAACGAGCCAACGAGCGGCTCGGGCTCGGCTCGTTTTTCTCACGAGCTACACACTGCGCTCGGCTTGGCTTGAATCCTTACGAGCCGGCTCGAGCTCGTTACAAGCCGAACCGGCTCGCAAGCCTCAAGCCAAATTTCCACCCCTACATATGATCGGTGCACGCACGCATGTTAGTGGCGTACGTGGCACTGTCATGACTCGCCTTAATTAGTCTGATGATACTCTGAACTAGTACTGCTCACTCGTGTTCTCGTATAGCGCAGATGGATGCTGGCAGTATCAGCGCTCTCAGCTGCAGCATGCGTGCCCATGACCGGTTGATCGACGCCGATTTGGCGGTGCGTAGATTCCACCTCATCTGGAGATGTAGCGCGCTGACTCAACATGAACCCTCGGCCAATCCTCTCATGGTTCATTCGTGTAACTCTATCCAAAGGAGCAGGATTGGAATTGCACAGATGGTTCTGTTCCAACCTCCGAGAGCGACCGATGTGTGCAGAAGCGAGGAAGATGCGTGTGGGTCGCTTTGCCGGCCGGCCGGACATATTTTTTTAAATGTTTCTAGAAGTGACTTTGAGTTTTTATTGCAGTATCTAACTTTCAAACCGAGTGTTTTTAAGACAGAGTCTACAAGTTAATTGTAGTACACGTTAAAATCTCGACATCTGCATCAACCAAAATCGTAAGCGAGTATATCTCTCCGTAATCTCTATCCTAAACAACTAAAATTCAAAAATTACATACGTTCTCTAGTGTTTTCTGGTCTCTGCCTTTTTCTTTTCAGAAAGGAGGAGGAGAAGGCAGTACAGTCCACAAAAGGAAGCTGGGAGTGAGTAGTGGCGAAGCGCCTAACTAATCCGATCTCTAACTCGTCGCTGCATAAAAGATACACATCACAGCTTACGCTTTCCACGGCAGCCTGCCTCGTGCTCGCACTCCACGTATGGTGATTGGTATCTCGGTCGTTGCCACGGTTCGCTCCGTTTTCTTACGCGCGAAGAATCGTCGTAGAATTACAACCCCTATGTTCTATCTGTTGGCTATAGAGCTCATGGATGTTTAGGCTGTGATCATTTTGGCTTCAGTTTTTAGCTTTCGGTTTATTTTTCACTATTCATAAATTTTGTCTTTTTCTGAACTTTTGGTTTTTCGTTGAGCTTTTTTGTCGGTTCTTTTTTTTCCCGTATTTGTTTGTATTGTACGTAATGGGCTAACATATTTTTTAATTTTTTAAATTTAATTATGTTAAATAAGCCTCTGTTAGCTACATTATTTTTTCAGTCAGCTACAGTGCTTTTCAGCCATAAGTCATCAAAAAGAAGCCCAAATGATCACCACCTTGCCTTTTGCTCATCTGACGGCTGGATGCGGCGAGAGCTACAGCGAGTTACCATGGCACGAGGATACGATTAGCTCTTGCTAATATGTACAGGATGGATGTTACGAACTAGTGATACTAATTAAGTTGCGAACTTAATTGCAATCGGCAGGATGTTGCAAACTCGTGGTTTCTCCAATCCTCCTCGTGGCCTCCTGCTGCAAACTCAAGAGGGCTGAAGTCGGGCGGCTCCCTCCGCTGCTGGCTGTTGCTTGTTCTTTCTCTCGCATTTCACGCGGACTTTTCCATCCGTGTACTACTACTTGACAAGCCGTCCAAATACGCAGTGGCAGACCCAGGATTTTACCAAAGGGTATGCCGCACCGAAATTTTGATATGCAATTCGGTAAAATCATTTGCCACTTCAGTAAATAATTGTAAAATTTGCACCGTAATTCGGTATACAGTCACTAAATAATATGATAAGTCTTAAATTCACGGATTAAGTTGGAAACTTGCACAAATTACAATATAAATAGTTCAAACACCATACTAATAGTCTGATTTTTTTGGATTTCTGGCTCACTTGGATGTTTGGCAGCATTCCAGTGTTGTAAGCAAACACCAGGCTTGCAGCGGCACTTATCGTCGCGAAGATCCTGCTTGACTCATCTCCAGGAATACTGTAATCCCGGGAAGGTGCATGCATCCCTGCACAAATCGAATTGAATCTCAGTTTCATTTTCAGTTTTCAGTGCTCCCATCCAGTCTCTATTAATAAAAGACTGAAAACAGCAACGTACGCCGGTCAGTTCAACAAGCTAGCTAGTAGTAATTTAGTAAAGCATGATGCAGATGATGTAGATGAGGCTGAAAACCGTGGAGAATCCCAGCCAAATCCTGAGAGCTGACAGGTAAGGAATTCCGAATGCAAAGAGAGCACACACAAACCCAGATACTGCTATGCAATAGGGTAGCTTCAGAGCACCGTCATCCCTGAAGAGGACATATGTTGCCTAGATGTGCAAGATGGATTGATGAACACAAACAAATTAATAGGCATGAGTCCGAAACCTCCCAAGTTTCTGGTGGTTTTACTTGTCATGGAGTGAGTGAGTGATTGATTACTGAATAGCAAGAGAGAGTGAGCAATCACATCTCAGGGGAGAACGGAATAACAGATAAATCAAAATATCACTGAATAAACAAACACATCTCATGTAACGTAAAGCAAATAGCACATTTTGTGCAGAACTACCAATAAGGCCATATGGACTGGGCAATTCATCAAACAACTTATGTGCAAGGTGAATAATGCAAGAAAGGGAATGAGCATGATAGGGAACGAGAATTACAAGGGCCTGGCGGAAGTCTTGCTCGAAGGCGCGCCGCTCGGTGGCCCGTGTCTGCGCGGCGGCGGCCTTGGCGGCCTTGCGCTCCTCGTTGGTGATTCGGGCGGTCTCGGCGCGCGCCTCCGCCTTGCGCTGCCTCTCGGCCTCCAGAATCTGCATCTCATAGGCGTACTGCCGCTGCACGTTGCGCGCGTAGCCCTTGCGCAGCCGCTCCAGCCGCGCCCACGCCTCGCAGGGTTCGTCCGCGGGCTCCCAGGCCTGTCGCCCTTGCAGTGCACGCCGAGGAGCAGCGTCACCTCCTGCGGACCTACGAGATCACGACGCGCAAGCTGGAGACGGAGCTACGTGCGCGGGACGCCGACGCGGAGCGCACTAGGGGCGAGCTTGCCGACGAACTCCGCGCTGCGCTCGCCCTGGAGGAGCGTGTCCAACCGGGACGCACCCTTGCGGCTGGGCCCCAGGGTATGCCGTGGCCCACCCGGCATACCCTATGGGTCCGCCCCTGCAAATACGTACACAAAAACGCGACAGGCAAACGACAAGACGAAATCAAACCCTTGCAAACAGGCCATACAAACGGACAAACAATCGTGTCACGCTCAGTTGCTCACCAACACAAACACTCGATCGAAGCCAACTGCTACTAGCATTAATCAATGAATTTGTTAGATCATATTGATGATCGTAAGTAAAGATATGATAAATAATTCATATTTGGTTTGCTTTGGATTTTACGTTTATGAAAGACTTGATTTGTGTGTATTACTTCGAGTGCCCTCAATCGGCTCTTGCTCAGATTACGACCACAACATGGCCAATCAGACTACGACCATGGCATACTTTAACCATGGCATGAACTCGATTACGATCATGGTAAACGTCGACCACGGCATGAACATGACTACAACTATGGTTGGCTTCGACCACGGCAGTTTACGACTACGTTCAGTCTTCGACCACAGCAGTTGTCGACCACGTCTGCCTTCGACCACGGCAATACAACTTCGACCTTATGACCACGTCTAGCTTCAACCACAGTAGTACGACTTCGACCTTTCGACCACGGTAGTACGACTTCGGTTTTATGACCATGGCAGTTAATCGTAGCTACAATACTCTTTCATGGTCGTAGCTACAGTACTCGATAGTCGTAGTCTTTATTGGTCGTACTCGATAGTCGAATGTTTTACTAGCCGATAGTCGAGGGCTTTGCGGTCGATGGTCGTAAATTTTGCAGACTGCGTTCATAGTCGTAGGTTTTGCAGACTACTTACATGGTCGTAAGTCTTGCAGACAACTTTCATGGTCGTAGATTTTGCAGACTGCTTTCATGGTCGTAGATTTGGAAGTCTTGTCGATACTCGTAGACTTAACAGTCTGCTGTTCTGCCTATGGTAATCAGAGGCTTAGCGATCAATTGCTGTAGACTTCTCGGTCGGTATTCGTAGACCTTCATGGTCGATACGAGCGCTTCACTCATGTGATTGTTGAGTACGTCGAGTACTCGTGTTGGGCCAGTGGTCGACTGGTCGGTGTGTGGTGGTCGTTGATGAATGGTCGTTGGTTGAGGTACTCGTAATCGGAGGACTCCGTACTCAGTAGAAGTGGTTTCATGATCACGATAAGTGGTCGGGTGTTGGAATGTTGTCTGTACTCGTAGGCTTCAAGTACGTGTTGCAGCTGGTCGATACTCGGTTGTCGGTACTCGATAGTCGTCAGTAGCAGTGCGAGTGGTTTGGAGTACTCGTGGGTTATGAATACTCTGTGTTAGCGGTCGTATTGAGTGATTGTAGGGTCTGATTCAGTTAGCGATGGTCATAAGCGTTTTGAGGCATGGTCGTAAACGATCTAGGGATGGTCGTAGTTGAGCTGATTCTTGTCTGGGGGTAGACAAAGGTGTGTTTTGCTAATGTGTTGTACAAGGAGATGGTTTCTTTGATCTTTGCATGTGCAAGTGGGTATGGAGACGGCCATGGTCGTGACAAGGAGGACCAGGACTAGGATGGGGTAATCTGAGGCCCAGGTGGTTGCATACGGATTCCCTGTATGGACGTTAGGATGAGTATGCATGCGGTGGCCGGTAGCTGTTTACGTGAACCCGAGTATACTAGCATGTCACTACCTACTAGTTTTCGTACTTGTATAATTATTAGTTGGTATGACTTCTATTTCCAAGTGTTTAATATTTGGGTAGAATTATGTAGTACCGACAGATTGTAATCTTGTGTGGCAATTATATTGTAATAATATTGTATCGTCTCTAGCTATTGTTCTGCTACAACACTCTAATGCGGCTTATTATTCAATAAAACATGAATTTATTCTATTTTGTTGGGTAATAACCACAAACTAGCACTATTATCTAAAACAGTTGTCATAGTTACAGACCAAACAGTGAATAAGGGGGCTACAGAGAGGCCACAAAGGAGCTATTTGGAGGCTTACAAACTGTGGAGATAGGGAATAGAAGTCTATGCTATCTTAATTTATCTGAAAAGAGAGACCTTATGGCGTTTTAGGGCATATATTTATAGTTATAAAGAGTTTTGTTATATAAATGATTCTATCTAGGTCTATAACTGCAAAGACAATATTGTCCTCTGCCTCGTGATAGCCCTCTTAAGGTAATCACGTAGCAGCTCGGTTATTAGACTTTCTGGTACAATAGACTGACTAGGCTAAGGTTGGATCGTTCCTCCAACAATAGTGATGACATCGAATGTCACAGCATGATCTTGGACAACCCATGGAAGGTTGCTCGATGGTTGAATCTTGGAAATATTTCCATAGGGAGTCATTTGATTTGTAGTTCCACAGAGCTATGTCAGCCCATATCGATGGACTGCTTACAGCTATTCCTTTACATCCATGTTGGTCCGTCCGCCGAGCGCAGCAACGCGCGGGTTTCAACTAGTCAAACAAGCAACGCAATAAAGCAGCTAAGAGCAAGTACAATAGTATAGCTAGTGGCTATAACACTTGTCCATTTTATCTATAGCCTTCAAAAAAAATAGTTCATACAATAAGCTAGCTATTACAATAACTATTTAGCCCCACGTGTAAGAGAGTGAAATGCATATTTTTACGTGCTATAGCTAGCTGTAATTTAGTAGCCAGCTTCCTTCTCTCTCTTCCTTTCTCTCTCTGCCACATAAGATTTAGTTGATATTATATTTGCTATAGCCTGCTGATTAAACCTTATTGTACCTGCTCTAATCTAACCAAGGCCCCGTTTGGCACAGCTCCACCACCGGCTCTTGGAGCTGTTGGGAGCCGTTTTGTGCCAAACGGGGTATAACAAAATAGCTCCACCCAAGGAGTCCCTTAAAACCTGCTGAGACAAAAGTAGCTCGTTGGGTGGAGCTGAAAAAAGTAGCTCCACCCAACTCCACTTGTGAAGTCAAAAAAAAACAGCTTCACTTGTGAAGTGGAGCCGTGCCAAACGGGGCCAAGTCGGCTGGTCGGTTCCACGGCCGCAGAGCGAGCGAGTGCAGTGAGGTTACGGGCCGTGGCTGCTGCGATCGTGCCCACTTCCTCCTCCTCTCCTCCCCAACCGCCGCCACCTTATTACACGGGCACGGCCGCCCAAGAAGAACCCTTCCTCCTCCTATTCTACTGCGCTCTTCCATTCAGGCAAGCTCCCCAAGAAGCTACGCAACGACGCGGTTTGATTCTGTGCTCACATGGCTCCGCAGCTGCTGCTCCTCGGCTCCCCGACCTTGATCGCCTTCCTCATTCTTTCCTTCTTCCAAGGTATCGATCCATCCATCCATTGGTGTTCGGTGCTACGTGCTAATCTTCTTGGACTGCTTGTGATTTGGAGGCAATAATAAAGTTGCGAGCTTGATTTTCGATTGGTGAGTGGATGTGTTCGGATTTGTTGTTTCTTGCGGTGCGCAGGGTCAGTGCGCGCCATCACTTTCACCTTCACCAACCGGTGCACACACACGGTGTGGCCCGGGATGCTATCGGGCTCCGGCACGCCGCCGCTCGAGACCACCGGCTTCGCCCTCTCGCCGGGGGAGTCGCGCTCGCTCTACGCGCCCAAAGGGTGGTCGGGCCGCTTCTGGGCGCGGTCCGGCTGCGACTTCGACGGCTCCGGGAAGGGCTCCTGCGCCACGGGGGACTGCGGCTCCGGCGAGGTGGAGTGCCGCGGCTCCGGGGCCTCGCCGCCCGCCACGCTGGCCGAGTTCACCCTCGATGGAGCTGGCGGGAAGGACTTCTACGACGTTAGCCTCGTCGACGGCTACAACCTGCCCATGCTCGTGCAGGCGGCCGCGCCGGGGTGCTCCGACACCGGCTGCCTCGTCGACCTCAACGAGCGGTGCCCCTCGGAGCTCCGCGCCGGCGACGGCCGCGCGTGCCGTAGCGCGTGCGAGGCGTTCGGCCGGCCCGAGTACTGCTGCAACGGCGCGTACGGGAACCCGGACACGTGCCACCCCTCACAGTACTCTCAGCTCTTCAAGTCGGCGTGCCCCAAGTCCTACAGCTACGCCTACGACGACGCCACCTCCACCTTCACCTGCAACCACACCGACTACACCATCACCTTCTGCCCAAGATCCACTCCAAGCAGGTACCTTTCTCAATTCCTGATGCTACGATAGCACGATCTGGTTGTGAGTCAGGAGTCTCCATTAATTGCAATCATCGTGCTGTGAATTTCATTCAACTATGATCTTCTTTGTGATAGAGGGGAAAAACATGAGATTTTTATTAGAGTTAGGCTAGGAACAAAGAAAAGAAGCTTTGGATCAGTTGTTCTCTCTCTTATATCATATTTTTCCTTTGTTCCGTCCCCACCTTGTATGTTGTCTTGACTAGAAAGTTGCAATTGCCTGGTTGGAATTTGGAACAGCAAAAACACATCGAATGGCTCTGTCTCGGGATCTCAAGTTTTTTGGTCTAATTAACCATCCTCATTACTGGCATTACGTTGTAGTTATGAATTACTCCGAGTCATTAAACGTCAATAGATTTAAAACTATTAGATTAGTTATACAAAAATTATATCTTTATATTTATTATTTAAAATTTTTATAATATTATAATTTTATTAGTATATTTTATTGTAAAGTTATAAAAAAGTGACGGTCAAAATCGTATCTCGATGACTATGAAAAACTAAAAATGTTAATTAAAAAAGAACGAAAGGAATACTATGCAAAACGAGTCTAGTGAGATCGATGTCCTCTGACATTTTTGCAGTGAGAAATCTAAGTACACATTGCGGAGGCCGAGCCACGAGCAGCTCGAAGACGGCGTGTGGCTGGCGACCTTGAAGGCCAGCGACGCCGGTGCAGCGACGGCGGCGTCATGGTCAACGTCCGCAGCCTTCCAAGCTGCCCTGGCAGTTGCAGTGGTGATCATGCTTGATGCAGCACAAGAGCATCCTCTGTTCAGCTTGCTATGATTCGGCAAGGTGGTGATTCTTGATCTGTAGGAGTGATCCAAGTTGTTTTTGGATCAAAAGAGGATTGGATGGAGCGATAGGGAGAAGTGGAGGGCGTATTCTTTAGGCCTTTACGTCTGTGAATAGAGAATGCGAGAGGCTAACCAGTTGGCAGTTTTAGTTCTTGTAGTGCATTATATTGCTTTATTGCCTCTCAGAAACCTTGTTCTTCGAGTTATGTTCCTCTTTGTTAGAGATGGTAATGGGTAAATACCTATCGGGTATTGCCATTCCATACCTGTACCTGCTAGGTGTAAATTTACCCGTCGGGTTACCCGTATCCGCACGCGGGTAAGAAAATTTACCCATACCCGTACCCGCGCGGGTATTACTACTCGACGGGTAACCCGTACCCGCAAGCATACTCGGTTCAACACATAAGAATATCATCAATTTAGACATTCATTAATCATACATGCCAAGCACAAAAGCGTCTAATGATCAAAATTAGTACATCACATAAACATACTTGACATGACCATATCAACATATGACAAACAAATAAACAATCAACAACAAGTAGATAATAAAATTAACATTTGAGTGGGATGTCTAGTTGTCTAATGTGGGTATTCATTACCCGCGGGTAGGCGGGTATGGGTAGTATATACCCGCACCCGCCTACCCGGCGGGTAGAGGATTTCGCCCAATAACGTACCCATGGATACATAAAATTTTCCATACCCGTCTCTTTATCGGGTAAAACCCGTCGGGTATCGGGTACCCATTGCCATCTCTACTCTTTGTGCATAATTTTTTTGGATACACAAAGCTGTCACGGCTAGAATCAACATAACAGGCTACCACCGTGCGATCTGACATGGACGGTATCAGGCTCTTACACTCCTCCCTCTCTCATCCGCTCAATCCTAACCTTATCCAGCCAGCCGACGGATTCCCCAATCCTCTCTTTGCTGCTGCTGCTTTCCATCTAGAGCGGCAGTGTCTAGCATGCTGGCATAGCAATCGACAGTGGCTGGCGCGTGGGCTAGGGGTGGCAATGGCTCGGCTCGGCTCGTGAAAGCTTGGTACAATCTCGGCTCGGCTCGGTTAGGCTATCAAGCTTTTTTGTGGGTTCGGCTCGGCTTGTGATGCGGCTCGAGCCAGCTCGAGCTAGCTCGCGAGCCAAAAACATTCAGTCCAACCGATCAGGATCAAGGCGACGGCGACAGCGATGGCAAGAGGAGGAGACCACCAGACTAACATCGGGACGAGTCAATCAGGAGCAAGAAGGTGGCAAGGAGCAAAACCACAGGCCAGCAAGCCGTAGGAGGAGGAGACCACCACCCAGACCAGCCGGTTCACCATCAACGGGGAAGGCGACCGCCGAGCACGAGTCGCTGTCCTCGCCAAAGCAACCAAAACCCACCGGCAAAGGTAACCCCACGCACACATGAACTTAGTATTCATCTCAATACCAAACCTAGCTTACCACACATGACAAATCACTAGTAGTAACCAGTAATAGCTCTAGCAACCATGAACCAACATAAAGAATGCCAGAGGTAGAAGAGAGGGAGTAGAAGATGAGTAAAGGGGCAGGGGCTCACCGAAGAGGGAGGCGGCGGCGTGCTACCACCGGCGCAACCAGCCAACCACTCAGCTAGCAACCACCGCGCACTCCCCCGGCGTGCGGGCGGCTTCTAGCCGGCCGTAACCACATCGGGGCAACGCACCTCCATACCTAGCACGTCTTGAGCAAGCCCAATAAAATAAAAACAAACCGGCAAACAAATCAAACTGAGGCTAGGTCGGATCCGAGGGAGGAGGCGCCAGATCTGGGCCCTAGGCCACGGATCTGGCCGCAGCTCACCGGCGGCGCGAGCGGGAGGCGTGTTGGAGGGGCGGGGCAGTGCGGCATCGCTAGGACCGAAGGCGCGAGGGGAGCGCGGAGGCTGGAGACCGGAGTAGAGGCCGGCGCGGAGGAACCGAAGAGAGGCGTCGGCCGGGCTGCCGGGGCAAGGAAATAGGGAGAGGGTCAGAGGGAGGGGGCGCGTCCGCGCCGCCGCGCGTGACTGCGTGAGTGGAGGGAGAGACCGAGAGGGAGAGAGAGTCAGAGAGAGAGGAGAGAGCCGAGTGGGGGACAGGAGGAGGCCGGGAGCGGGAGGGGGCGTCGGGCGGGCCATTGCCCATTGGGCCATCGGGCAGTTGGGCCGAGCCAAGCTGCCAGCTCGCGAGCTGGCTCGGGCTCGGCTCGTTTAGATCTCAAGCTTTTTTGCTGACTCGGCTCGGCTCGTTTCATCCACGAGTCGAGCAAAGCCTTCACGAGCCCGAGTCGAGCCCGAGCTTTTTTGCCAGCCCTAGCGTGGGCCAATGGCGATCGGCGTAAGGGCCCTTGGCGGTGATGGGCATAGCCTTGGCGAGAGGCGAGCAAGCTTAGACAGCGGTGGGCGAGGGAGTGTAACGGCGGCGATCAGCGAGCAGGCTTGATGGCGGGGGCAAGCGGTGATGCCATGGAGAGCTTCAACGGGTTCAACCGTGGGAGTGAGGGGCGTGACAGCACTCACCCTCGACATAAGTGGGTACGACCATGGCTATCAGACAATGGTAGGTGGAAAGGCGAGCGGCCGTGACGTCCTCATTGACGCGGATCCGCAGACGAGCTCGATGGCAGGTGGGAAGGCTAACAGGCGCGATGTTCCGGCGGGGGTGGAGTGGCCGCGATGTTCCAGTGGGGTTGGAGCCGCAGCGGTGAGTGGTCACACGGCCTCAAGTGAAGAGTGCCAGGACTTTTTTGCTCTTTTGCTTGGTTTTTTTGTGAACCTTGTTAAAATTTCTTGAAACTTAGTTGAAACATGACAAAACATTTTTTTGAAACTTGGCAAAATCTGTTGAAATTTGTTGAAACTCTCAGCTGTAACTTGTCGAAACTTCTTTTAAACTCTAGAAATATTTGATCATTTGCCTCATCTTCCATGTGCATTTGATAAAATGCCCTGTGATGTCTCACTTACATGCGGGTTTAGAGCCCACACGTAAGTGACACATCGCAGGACATTTTATCAAATGCAATATAAAGTGGGGCAAATGATCAAATCCCCCTTATTTTTTGGGTCTGGATCAACGTGCCATTCAGATACAGCATGCTTTGAAACGAGAAGAATATAAGATCTGATACTGTTGTAGTGACTCGTGAGCTCCTTTCCTTTGCTCTCTTCTGATGAGTCTCCCTCTCTGCATCTGCACGTCAAATCTCCTGGAAGAAGGTATGAGATTCTATTGGAAGTGCGATGAGCCGATAACCACAGATATCTGAAGGAAAAAAAGTAGAAGATTGAAGATATGGTGGTCAAAGATTAAAGGCTAAAAGGGTAGGCAATTAGGCAAAGACGCTGATAATGCTCATTAATCACCACACGATGAAAAGGAGAGAACAGTGAACCGACTGTGATAACCTCCTGAATACTTAATTGAGACAGCACTACAAGCATTCTGTTTGACATAATACTGACAAGATAGGTGTAGTAGACTACATGATGAATGGAACAGAACCATGCTTCCTAGCTCTCCTGCATTTTGTGGTGTCCATTGAACGTTAGTAGGAGCAGAGCATGCATAGGAAATCAAAAAATATTTGAGCCCTCCTTTTTCTACTTCGATTTGCGGTGCTTCAGCTGGACATGTGTTCATGCCATCATCTGATCTCCGTCCTTGATGTTACGCCGGACACATCTGCATTAATCAGGTGAGGACAGTCTCATCTCACATAACAGTGACATAGCAATGCATTTCATCTGCTAAAATCTAGACTGATTGTCGAACTAAATCTATACTGATTGACATAGCAATGCATTTCACTCAAAGAGCTCATGCATCTATATATTTCGCGAGAGCGACGCGATGAGATCGACTTATGTCGCACGCAGCAAGTACGCAAACTCGCTCGCCGTTCAGCTTCAATCTTGCTGCGCAGCAGCCTGCAGATCGATCACAACTGACCCGCAGATTTCTTCAACTTTTTTGACTACCTCCGAACCTTTTTATTGGGCATCCAACCTGGAATTGCATGGACGGATGACCATCGATCCGGCTCAACCCTTTCCTTGGGCGGTAATCCGCGCAGAAACGCGTAGCTGTGGCTGTGCGATTGCTGCTATCGACTTCCATTTGTGCTAAGGGTTGTCGCACGCTATGCAACTTGACATATATACTACGCAAAATCTATAGCGTATCTACTTGTGCTATTGTCTTAGAGCGCATCCACTTTGAAGCCGTCCAATCTGTATGCGTTCGATCGAGGCACGTCGTGGCAGTGGCGGACCCAGGATTTGAATCCAGGGTATGCCTAACTAAAAAATTATTATTCAATGTGATATAATTTAATACAAAAATTCGGTAAACGGTTCGGTAAAAAATATAATATATCTAAAAGATCTCATAATACCTTAAATTCAACAAATAAGTTCGAACCAACTCGGAACCTGACACCCTAATGAAGGTGCAGTCCGTGTGATGAGCAACTGCACGAGCAAGTAATGTTTTTCCTGTACCCGGAGGCCCATAAAGGAGGACACCCTGAAAAAGGAGGGGTTAATATTTTCCACTGAATGATGACTCCACTCAACTGATGTCAAACAAAGTGCAAACTGGTAAACAAGTTCTAACCTTTGGTTGGGCAATTCCAAGACTCTCAAACAGCTCAGGATGCTTAATGGGAAGCTCAATCACCTGAAAATTGAGTTGTTAAGCCAGAGAGCTAACAAGTAACAATACAACAAAATGTACTGTGCATTAAGTTCTTTACAAACCTCTTTGATCTCTTTAATTTGCTGATCAAGACCACCAATCATATCATAGGTAGAATCAGGAACCTTCTCAACCTTCATAAGATTAACCAACAGATCGACTTTGCTGGGCAGGATAAGATGAAGCATATAGCTGTCATTTTTAAGAGCAACTCTTGTTGAAGGCGTGATCTTCGTAATGTCGATACTTTTATCAAAATCTACAACGTATTTGCCTTCTGGATGCACCTGAAAGATTGTAATTAACCAGTTAATTACAATAGGACAACTGGGAACTCAACACTCCCATTCAACTATTCAAGAGTTACAGGTCAATTCACCACGAAGCCAGAAATTTCATATAAAAATTGAAATATCAAGACTCTCAGGACAACATAATCCTGGCGGCCTGGTGGCCAGCCCAGTGCCGCCGCGCCGGTGCCGCGCCGCCCTCGCGCCCTGGCAGCCTGGGCGCTTGGCCGAGCCCACGGAGGGAGCCTGGCGGTCGGCGGAGGCGGAGGCGGAGGGAGCCTGGTGGTCGGCGAAGGCGGAGGCGGAGGGAGCCTGGCGGTCGGCGAAGGCGGAGGCGGAGGGAGCCTGGCGGTCGGCGCCAGCAGAGGCCCGAAGCGAGGCGAAGACCCCGCAAGAAATCCTCTCGGGAGTCGGGATCCAGCTGGCCGGTCGCCGGCTCCTTTTCTTGATTTCTTCTGGCCGACTCCCGCGGATGAGGCGGAGATGGAGGCCGGAGGCGCTGACGCGGAGGTGGAGGTGGAGGCGGCGACGCGGAGGCGGAGGCGCCGAGGCGGAGGCGGAGGCGAAGGCGGCGACGCGGAGGCGGAGGCCGGAGGTGCCGAGGCGGAGGGCGGAGGCGAGGCGGAGGCGGATGGGCGCAGGGCGCTGGCGGAGTGGAGGCGGATGCGCAGGGCGCTGCGGTCGGCGGAGCGTGGCTACGTGGGGTTAGGGCACGGGCACGGGATTTTTTTTTGGGCCCAATTTTTTTTGGCCAAATTTGTACTGTTGCAGGGTAGTCCTGGGCCTATATGGACTACCCGCTGGGCCCGCCCCTGCGTCGTGGGACCAGACCGCTTCTATTGGAGGCACGCCTGACGTTGTTGGATGACCGACATAGTACATGTGGGGCCCACGATAATAGATAATGTATGATATCTGCCACTTGAAACTAGTGAGACCCGCCTGTTATATTAAGCTATTTTTGTCCTCTTCCTGCTCTGACGCAGGAGAGATTAGTTGTGGTGAAGCTATATTAACCTTTCTAGAAATCAAAAAGCCTGGTGATAATTTTTAAGCTAAGGTTGGTAATTTTTAAAATTGTAGACGTTGATTTAGCGTGTAATTGATGGTAACTTTTACACAAAATTAATTTTTAAACTATTTACACAAGCTCATAAAATAATGATAAATTATAAACTTATGTGGAAATTTTGTTAGCTTTCATCCTCGTTCGACTTGATGAAAACAAATAACACTTTGGGTGTGATTATTTGATGAAAAATGCATGGTAACTTATATGTTAGCTGATGGTAATTTTGAAGCTTTCAAATTCACAAAAGTGATGGTTTGTAATTTTTGAACTTTAGGTTGACAATTTGTTGAATTTGCAGATAGTAACTTAAGTGTAGCTTATGGTAAGCTTTGAAAAATTTCATGTTCATAGAAACAAATGGTAATTTTGAAGTGGTTTATTAAAACTATAATGACAACTTAGGATTTGAATAATGATAACTTCTGATCTTTTCAAATTCGCAAAATTGATGGTAATCTTGATCTAATGTTGGTAATTTGCTACCATCAATGGTAAATTAGGGTCTGATCGGTGGTAACTTATATGGCTTGGTCGGTAATTTATTTTAAGAACATATGATATTTTTTAGTTGCTTTTTTCTTTCTTGAGTTACACAACATGATTCTTGTAGGATGATGAGAACAAGGATGAGCCTATCACTGATGCTGCAAAGGAGGCAGGATCCGATTCGGAGGATGACGAGCAGACGACCCAGCAGAAGAAGGAAGGAGGCCTATCCAATAAGCAGAAGAAAGTTTGTTCTTCATCTCTGACCATTGTTGATAACAAGTTACTAGGGCTTCTTTTGTTTTGTGTGGTCCTCACCTTAAATCCATGTTTGGTTTTGCGTTTTCAAGTTGCAACGAAGGATGAAGATTGAAGAGTTGAAACAAATATGCGACAGGCCCGACGTTGTTGAAGTAAGCCACTCCTTTTTGTGGTAATTTAATGCTGTGGGCAGATTTGTCTGAATGAATGTGTTGTAGTTCCATCTTGTCATACTTGTCCATCTAGAGTTGCATTGCCTGGGCTGCCAATGCTAGTATATGGGTTGATTTGAAGTGAATCCACACATATGTATAAAAAAATGCAACATTACTCAGATAACTCATGGAAAAGGAACAATTGAGTAGCTCTCAGATAACTCATGGAAAAGGAATCAATTAATGTGAAAAATCACAAACTAGATTCTAAGAAGCAAGAAACAAACTCATATGAGGGATGAATTAGTTCATTCCAACCAAATCAAGAACCGTACGAAGGGAGCCTTGATGGGCTAGCTTACTCCACCTATTGCCTCCACGGATTGGTATAGAACTCCCTATTTAAGTCCCTATTCATCAACCAAAGATATAAAAATGCCACTATATTAACTCCCTTAAATCCTCAGTACATGGTACACTTGGTACAAAAGAAGCAAAAAAACATTTATGGTACACTACCGGATTTTTCACAGCTAAACAGAGAGATGAGAGTCAGATTTAAGGTGTGAAGAATGGAGGCCGGATGCCTCCTATTTATAGAAAAAATTCCATATTTCTAAAATATTTTACTATTTTTTAGAATTGTTTACACCCTAACGGTCAAAAAATAACCAGAAAACAGCTATTTTCGACGGGTCAGGCCGTTCCGTGCCGGCACGGCCCCTTTACCCCCGTTGCAACCATGCCGGCCCAGTGTGCCACCCTCTCGGCCCAGGCATAGCACGGTCTACACGCTAAACGGGCCGTGCCATGCTTGGGTCGGGACAACAGTAGCAGGCCACGTGGCAGCACAGTAAGACCCGGCCCATTGGCCACCACTAATAGGAATCTGTACTTATTCGGTTGCCATTTAGAGGGATTGTATTTCAGACCTATTTTGGAATGTTACAATTTTCTTTAGTTTTCCTATAAAAATTAAAGTGTCCGCGTAAAAATTCGTTTGCGATTTCAAGGGATTTTATTTCAGACCTATTTTGAAATGTTAGAATTTTCTATGGTTTTCATATAAAAATTAAAATGTTCGCATAAAATTTCTCCAAATCCTTATGAAGTTAGTAAGCACCCTGCTCTTTTTAATTTTTCAGCGATTTTTCAAATTTAGCTCTCCCAGTAATTGCTACTGATACGACTAATAAGTGGCAGCGCAAAACAATGAACCAGACTGGACGAACGACAAACGCACCGAAACCGCCCCAGAGCGCAAAGCCACGGCGGCGGCATCTCTCTCGCCGGCGGCGACATCAGGATGGCCCGCTACGACCGCGCGATCACCGTCTTCTCCCCCGACGGCCACCTCTTCCAGGTCGAGTACGCCCTCGAGGCCGTCCGCAAGGGCAACGCCGCCGTCGGCGTCCGCGGCACCGACACCGTCGTCCTCGACGTCGAGAAGAAGTCCACCCCCAAGCTCCAGGACTCCAGGTAACCCATCCCTTCCACACACCTCCTGTCACTCAGCGCTTCGGCCGGATCTCGCGATTCTCACCGGAAATTCCCCAAATTTCCAGGTCCGTGCGCAAGATCGCGAGCCTGGACACCCACATCGCGCTGGCCTGCGCGGGGCTCAAGGCGGACGCGCGCGTGCTCATCAACCGGGCGCGCGTCGAGTGCCAGAGCCACCGCCTCACCGTCGAGGACCCCGTCACCGTCGAGTACATCACGCGCTACATCGCCGGACTGCAGCAGAAGTACACGCAGAGCGGAGGGGTGCGCCCCTTCGGCCTCTCCACCCTCATCGTCGGCTTCGACCCCTACACCGAGAAGCCCGCGCTGTACCAGACCGATCCCTCCGGCACCTTCTCCGCGTGGAAGGCCAACGCCACCGGCCGCAACTCCAACTCCATGCGCGAGTTCCTAGAGAAGAATTACAAGGAGACGTCCGGCAAGGAGACCATCAAGCTTGCCATCCGAGCCCTCCTTGAGGTACACTGCACACCAAATTATCCTGCCAGTAGCTAGATTCATACCACTATACCATTAATTGCTCATGTGAAGACAGATGCTCTAAGAGATGCCAATGGTTCGTAGAGTGATTAACATAGGACGACATATTTCAATTCTATTATGTTAGAGATAATTTGTCGAACTGATCTGAGTGATGCACCATGTGGTGCTGGCAAAGGTGTTAGAAAGGAAACTCTTGTAACAGAATTAGGTGTGTATCCTGTGATATCCATGCTGTGCAAATAGATAGAAGGTTTTGATCTCCTGTGCCGTGTAAAGATAGAGTTGTTAGTTAAAGATAGAAGAGTCCAGGTAGATTCAAACAGCAATGGAAATCACAGATACGCACGGATTGTAAGCAACGCCAAGTGCTCTTCTTGGCCTAAGATAAATATACTTGTGCGGCCTCCTACGGGAGGTGAGAACGCTTGCTAAAACTTCCTGTCGTTCTTCATGGTATCAGAGCTTTAGCTTCCTCTACAACACATCTATGGCGAGTGGAGCGTCCTCGTCACTTCCAGTCATGGCCTTGAGTTCATCTCTCGGTCATCCCATTACGGAGAAGCTAACCAAGAATAACCACATGCTCTGGAAAGCCCAGGTGCTTCCGGCCGTGCGTGGTGCTCAGCTTACCGGGTTTCTGGACGGAACCACGGTGGCTCCGGCGTCAAAGATTACTGTCAAATCTGGTGACAAGGTTACAGAAGAACCGAACCCAGAATTTGCAAAGTGGCTAGCCCTGGATCAGCAAGTCCTCAGCTACCTCTTCTCCACCCTATCAAGGGAAGTTCTCACCCACGTCGCTGCGATGACTAGCGCAGCAGAAGTCTGGAAGGCCATCGACGACATGTTTGCGTCTCAAACAAGAGCCCGCGTGATTAATACTCGTATGGCTCTCTCCAGCACCAAGAAGGGATCCATGTCCATGCCAAAGTACTTCGGCAAGATGAAGACCTATGGCGACGAGATGGCAGCAGCCGGCAAGCCCATCGACGATGAAGAACTCGTCTCCTACATCCTCAACGGCCTTGACATCGACTTCAATCCAGTCGTTACAACTGTTCTAGGCCGCAAGGAACCAATTACGGTGAGTGAATTATATGCCCAGCTGATCAGTTTTGAGAATCGGATGGACCTACTGCAGGGAGACTCCCATGGTTCTAGCTCGGTTAACTCAGCCAGACGCGGACGCGGGGGTTCCCAGAGAGGTCACGGCGGTCGTGGTCGCAGCAACGGCCGTGATGGACGCGATGGCCGTGGCGGCCGCGGAACAGGCAGAGGCGGCTACGGAGGCTCTAACTCAGGCAATGACAACCGTCCTCGGTGTCAAGTGTGCGACAAAACGGGCCACACAGCTCTGGATTGTTGGCATCGATTTGATGAAGACTATACCTCCGAAAAAAGAACAGCTGTTGTTGCTTCAAATTCATATGGAGTAGATACCAATTGGTATACAAATACCGGTGCAACAGATCACATTACCAGCGATCTTGACAAGTTGGCTCTTCGAGAAAAATATACTGGAACAGATCAAATCCACACTGCCAGTGGCGCAGGTATGAGAATTAAACATGTTGGTCATACTATTGTTCATACCCCAAATTGTGATCTCTTACTTAACAACATCTTACATGTTCCACAAGCCAGTAAAAAACTTGTCTCTGTTCATCGTTTAGCCACTGATAATCAAGCCTTTCTCGAATTTCATCCAAATTTCTTTTTGATTAAGGATCAGGCAACGAAGAAGGTTCTTCTTCGAGGAAGATGTGAAGGCGGCCTCTATCCACTTCATTCCACCTCAATTAAGCAAAATAAACAGGCTTACAGTAGCATCAAGCCGTCCCTGTCAAAGTGGCACAATCGTCTAGGTCATCCAGCCCTACAAATTGTGCAACAGGTCGTCAGTCAGAATAGTCTTTCATGTTCCATAGAGTCCAATAAAAATTCTATTTGTGATGCCTGTCAACAGGCAAAGAGTCATCAATTACCTTATTCAAAGTCAACAAGTGTATCTCAATTTCCTCTAGAATTGGTTTTCTCTGATGTTTGGGGTCCTGCAGTTGAATCAGTTGGAAGAAATAAATACTATGTTAGCTTTATTGATGATTTCAGTAAGTTCACTTGGATTTATCTCCTTAGACAAAAATCCGAGGTTTTCCAAAAATTTCATGAGTTCCAAAATCATGTAGAAAGAATGTTTGGTAGAAAGATAATCTCCATGCAAACCGACTGGGGTGGAGAATATGAAAAACTTAACTCCTTCTTTAGGAAAGTTGGCATCTCTCATCAAGTGTCATGTCCCTATGCACATCAACAAAATGGATCTGCTGAGAGAAAACATCGTCATATTGTAGAAGTTGGTTTATCTCTTCTTGCTCATGCCTCCATGCCTCTGAAATTCTGGGATGAAGCCTTTCTTACAGCTACTTACTTAATCAATAGAATTCCTAGTAAAGTAATTCAGTCCACACCCATGGAACGACTTTTCCAAACCAAACCAAACTATTCTAATCTTCACATTTTTGGGTGTGCTTGTTGGCCAAATCTTCGTCCCTACAATAATCATAAGCTTCAGTTTCGTTCAAAACAATGTACCTTTCTTGGATATAGCAATATGCATAAAGGTTACAAATGTCTTGATATCTCAACTGGAAGAGTTTATATCTCTCGAGATGTTGTCTTTGATGAAGAAGTCTTTCCTTTCTCCAAACTTCATTCAAACGCCGGAGCAAGACTTAGATCTGAAATCCTTCTTCTTCCATCAAATCTATTAAATCCTATTGATCAAAGGGGGGAACATATAGTTGATCAACCTGTTAACGTCTCGAGTAATTCAGCTAACCCTGTTGCAGATCATGGTACAGAAATTATTGCAGGAGATATAGCTACTGGACAGACGGCAGCTTCGGTCCCTGAAATACAAAACCAAGACTATGTCCACAGTATGAATGGCAGCATGCATGGGGATGCTACCGAGACAAGTTCTCCCGCGCAAAACAGCATGCATGGGAATGATTCTCAGTCACGGCTCTCGGTGAGTAATAATGATATGCATGACTTTGCAGCCGCAGAAGTGTCCGGAACTGGACTACCTGCGCCTGGAGACCTGATCCAGGTGGCGTCGGAGTTTGCGTCAGGAGCCAGTGCGTACGAATTACCGGGTGCTGGCGCGGTGGATGTTTCTGGGAACCAAGGACAGCAAGTTCCAGGTGTACAGCATCGGCCAGTGACCAGGTCGCAGCGAGGCATTGCCAAACCAAAAATTATCACGGATGGAAGAATTAGGTATGGGTTTCTCTCCTCTACTGGTGAACCTCAATGCTTACAAGAAGCGCTCAGTAATAAGAATTGGAAGGGAGCAATGGATATAGAATATTCTGCATTAATGAAAAATAACACATGGCATTTAGTACCTAGAAAACAAGGCATGAATATCATAGATTGTAAATGGGTTTATAAGATTAAAAGGAAAGCAGATGGATCAATAGATAGATACAAGGCCAGATTAGTAGCTAAAGGATTCAAACAAAGATATGGTATTGACTATGAAGACACTTTCAGTCCTGTTGTCAAGGCTGCTACTATTAGACTTGTTCTGTCTATTGCTATCTCTAGAGGATGGAGTCTTCGCCAACTAGATGTGCAGAACGCGTTTCTTCATGGTGTTCTAGAGGAAGATGTGTATATGAAACAACCTCCTGGCTATGAAAATAAAGCTTTACAAAATCATGTCTGTAAATTGGACAAGTCACTATATGGGCTAAAACAAGCACCGCGAGCTTGGTATTCAAGACTTAGTGAAAAACTACAGAGCCTTGGCTTTCATCCATCCAAGGCTGATACTTCATTATTTTACTTCAGCAAGGAAGATATCACCATATTTATGTTAATATATGTTGATGATATAATTGTTGCGAGTTCTTCCACAGAAGCAACAGTGAGTCTTCTACGGGCTCTACAAACTGAGTTTGCACTTAAAGATCTAGGTGATCTTCATTATTTTCTGGGGATTGAAGTCAAAAAAACACAAGAAGGTATTCTCTTGACACAAGAAAAATATACCTCAGATTTACTCAAGAAGGTCAATATGACAAGCTGTAAACCTATGAATACACCCATGTCTACATCTGAAAAATTGTCTGTCCAAGGTGAATCACTTAATCCTGAGGATGCTACAAGATATAGGAGTGTTGTTGGTGCCTTACAATATTTGACATTGACTAGACCAGATATTGCTTTTCCAGTAAATAAAGTTTGTCAGTATTTACACTCTCCTACTGATCTACATTGGACAGCTGTTAAAAGAATTCTGAGATATCTAAAACATACTATGGGAATTGGATTACATATTAAGAAGTCCATGTCTATGCTTGTTAGTGCTTTCTCAGATGCAGATTGGGCAGGCTGTTCAGACGACAGAAGATCAACTGGTGGATTTGCTGTATTCTTAGGAACAAACCTTGTATCATGGAGTGCACGAAAACAGGCAACAGTTTCCAGGTCAAGCACCGAATCAGAATATAAATCACTAGCCAATGCTACAGCTGAGGTAATGTGGATTCAAACACTTTTGCGGGAACTCAGTGTTAAAAGTCCTCCTGCTGCTAGATTATGGTGTGATAATATAGGAGCTACATATCTGTCAGCAAACCCAATATTTCATGCACGAACCAAACACATTGAGGTTGATTATCATTTTGTAAGAGAAAGAGTTAATCAAAAATTATTAGATATCAGATATGTTTCTACAGATGATCAGATTGCAGATGGGTTCACTAAGCCACTTCCATTGCGACGTCTTGAAGAATTTAAGCACAATCTCAACTTAAGGAAGTTGTGATTGAGGGGGGCTGTTAGAAAGGAAACTCTTGTAACAGAATTAGGTGTGTATCCTGTGATATCCATGCTGTGCAAATAGATAGAAGGTTTTGATCTCCTGTGCCGTGTAAAGATAGAGTTGTTAGTTAAAGATAGAAGAGTCCAGGTAGATTCAAACAGCAATGGAAATCACAGATACGCACGGATTGTAAGCAACGCCAAGTGCTCTTCTTGGCCTAAGATAAATATACTTGTGCGGCCTCCTACGGGAGGTGAGAACGCTTGCTAAAACTTCCTGTCGTTCTTCAAAAGGAACTAAACTGTGGTGACCCAAGGCCAAGGTGCCAATGGATTGCTCAGGTCTAGACTTTGTGTGCTCAACCGGCAAAGTGGTTGGCGTTAGTTATGGTTGACTGGTTATAGAACTCTACTTAATTCAAAGTTAGATCAAGTTCTCTGAAATTTGTTATAATCAGCTCAGTTCAAATGGCAATGGAAAAACTAAAATAGGGTGTGATAGGATTGATTTCTTGCATTTGCCTTCATCTTTGGGATGATACTTGTTGGTCTCTAGAGTACATGCTCAATAGGTATGGCCTATGGTTTTGCTCCTGCAGTCTCATCAATAAATTCCGATTAGTTCAGCATTTGTAATATGGATTTCATCTGCACTTGTATTTTATTGGTTACGTTAAAAGTATTAAGTGTGTTTTCCAATAGTTGTTATTGCCCATCTAATGTTCTAATTACCTGTTTGTAGTTTTTACTGCAAAATTTGAAATCTGGGCTATGCTTTGCCAACTTCATTGTTGCTTTAGTATTCTTGTACCATATGTGAGACACCGAAATGTCTAGTTCATTATATTTAGGGTAAAATGCATGTATGCCACTCCAAATATGTATTGGAGAGTTAAGGTTTTTTCCATCTCAGATCACATCTCAAGTTACGTTTGCATGTATCGGAGAGCATAATTTCTCAAGTGTCAAAATCTTTTTCTGTACCATATTGGCATGCCTTTTTTCCTTACATTAGCTAGAAGTTAACCTGCCTTCCTGTTTGGATGCAAAATTGATAGCTAAACATGTGTAAAGTAAGTTTGCATAATATTCAGTTGCAGATTTCATTTATTGTTGATTGCAAATGGTTATCACATATGCATATTCACTATGGTAGTCAATGGTTGTTGCTTCTTTTCTACTACTGTATACTTCCCCCTCATTTGATAGTTAGACAGTTGCAGATTATCTATTGGCGTGATTGTGAATGCTTGTGCTAGCTTTTCATATGTTATTCTAACGCATTTAGTGAAAGAAATTCAGTACTTGTTGTCGGGCAGAGAATGACTACCCGCTTTGCCACACATGTAGAACTCATTGATCTCTCTTCAGAGCATTTGTTTTGCTTAAATTGCTTTCTTACTTGTCCTGTCAATTTGTCTGTTGCTCAGAAGTATCTTAATGGAAATAGTATCGGTGATCCCTTGTATGCTGTATACCATATATCATAGCAGGATACTCCTTTTGATGTCTCTTATCATCGTGATGTATCTTCAGCCTAAACCTTTTGTTTGTCTTTCATTGAGCAATTGGCTTTATGGCACTAAATTGACCCTCCCTCTTTCTCTAGGTTGTTGAGAGTGGTGGCAAGAACATAGAGATTGCTGTGATGACACACAAGGACGGTCTTTGCCAACTCGAAGAGGCTGAAATTGATGAATATGTTGCTGAGATCGAAGCAGAGAAGGCTGCCGCCGAGGCTGCAAAGAAGGGTGCCCCAAGAGAAACCTAATTTGTTCACGATTCGGCTTAACTTTAGCACATGCTCCTGTTCCACAGCATGTCTCCTTGTTTTCCTTGTTTTTAGAGGAATGCCGAATTGTTTGGTTGAAGTGGAAGGTTATTTCTGATCCAGCTGCTTGCCCCCCGCAGCGCCCTTGTTTTGCCAGCTGATACAAGCGGCCGGAAAGAGACTGGGCGAAGCAGCTGGCCACGATCAAATTGGGCACTGCAAAATGGTGGTGCTGTGATGCATGATGAAACCGTCTTTGCCAATTCAGGAAACAAGGGAGGGTACCTCTAGCTCATCATGGGTTTGGATAAGGCTCAGCAGCAGAGAGTCCTGTGGGTCCCTGGCCCACGCGTCACCCACCGACCAACCACCACCCGCTCCCGTGTCACCTAGGCCCCACACCACAAGAACAAGGCAGGAAACGGCAAGGGAAAGTGCAAGTACCTGCCTACCTAATCCAGCTCATCCAGTTGCGCTTGGCTACTGACTGGTACTGCATGATAACGATACTACTGTCAGCTTCACTTGCCAACGAATCTCGCACCAGCGCAGGACTATTGGTCGATCTGATCATCAAAAAGAAGAACTGCTCAGATTCCGATGTAAATGTTTATCCCGTGAGAAGTATGCTTGATTATTATTCTCGCCAGTCGGATTAAACTACTAGCTAAGTATGAAGTCTCTGGTTTTTCTCACTGACAGTCAAAAGTAAGCCTCCTCGGTCTCAAGTACATACGTCACAGATCACTAAGTGCAGCAATGCCTCCTCGGTCTCAGGTAGAAACGTCACAGATCACCAAGTGCAGCAATGCCTCCTCAAGTCTCTAGTAGATTACCTCACAGATCACCAAGTGCAGCACGCTTCAACCAGATGATCGATCATAGGCTAGACTGGACACCAGTTCAGATTGATGTCCGAATTAAGAAGACTCAACAACCAATTAACCATCCACCAATATCATCACGACACGAAGGGCGTTTACATTGGCAGAAAGCATGGAAACAAAGTGCTCCTGACCACACGATCGATGCAGGCAGATTGCTGCGATCACATCGCGTCGCCGGAGTAGAGCAAGACGAGACAGTAATCAGCACGAGATAAAGGAAGCGCCTTTACGGCGGTGACAAGGCAGGGATAAGCTTGCAAGTCACTTTCCCTTGCTCTTCTTCTCTTCTTCTACCATTTAGCCACAAGAGATCGAGGATAAGGAGGCGGCCCCCAGGCGAGGTAGCTTTCTTCCAATTTATATGCGCATGAACAAGCGCCTAATTCCAAATTGGACGATGCCTGGGGATTCAGGTGGTTGCCATCGTTATAAAGTCCCTGTCCGCGTCGCCAAATGGATTGGAATTGGAGATCTGTGTTTTGAGTTGGTCGAGATAAGAAAGATATCATCAAATGACCTTGCCAACGCTCAAAAGTGGGCTCCCTCAGAGCAACTCCAGCAGGGCCCCTACTTAAACCATCAAACCTCATATGTGAGAACCAGAGTAAAAAACTGAACTCCAGCAAGGTCTCTACTTGGCTCTCAAAAATAGGAGGCCTCTCAAATGAGGCCTCCAAGCCCTCATTCCCAGGGGCCCTCCCCTGCCTCTCATTTTTCGGTTTTTTTCCCGCTGGTGAAATTTCCCCCGCCTTCGCCACCCAAAATCCCCCGCGCCCCTCCCCCGCCTCCGCCCGTCCCCCTCCCTCCCACTCCGCCAGTCCGCCTCCCTCCTTGCTCCTTCCCCCGCCGCCGCCCCCTCCCCTGCCGTCCCTGACTCCCCTGCCGCCCCCACCGCGCCCGGCTCCCCCGCCGCCCCCTTCCCCGGCGCCTCCACCCCCTCCACCGCCGCCTCCGCCCCCTTCCCCGCCGTCCCCGACTCCCCGCCTTCCCCACCGCCCCCTTCCCCGGCGCCTCCGCCCCCTCCACCGCCCCCTCCGCCTCCGCCCCCGACTCCCCGCCTTCCCCGCCGCCCCCTCCCGGCCTCCCCCATCGCGCCCGGCTCCCCCCGCGCCCGCCTCTTTCCTCCCGCCCGCCTCTTTCCTCCCCGACGATTCCTCCCGCGCCGCCACCGCCCTCCTCGGCGGCTCCTCTTCGGCGGCTCCTCTTCCCCGGCTCCCGACGCATGGCGTGCACGGTGGGGATGCGAGGCGGAGACGGCAGGGGGAGAAGAGGAGGTGGGGATGCCTGGAGACGGCGGGGGTGAGGGAGAGAATGAGGAGTGGGTCCCATGTGTCAGTTGTAGTGGAATGGATTTGAGGGCTTAAATTTGAGAGGTGCTGTTGGAGCAGATGTAAAAAAACAGGGCCCTCAAAAGTAGGGGGAACCCTCAAATGAAAAGTAGGGGCCCTGTTTTGAGGGCTACTGCTGAAGTTGCTCTCATGGAGCCCCACAGCACCAGCACCAAACTTATCAGGCAAGAAATATAGTCGGATTTTTTTCGTCATGTTTGATCTGATATTGCAGCACGGCAAGGGGAGGTTTCAATAGAAATCTTGAAGGATTGTCCTGTTTCATATGAAATCTGTGCAAATTCTTGCACTTGCATACACTCAGAAGATTCAGAAGATAGGAGATGATGAATGGTTGGCAACTAGGCGAGCAAACCTGATCCTCTTTCTCAGTTTTCACCAGAGAGGATGCGGGCAAATCCATCCATGTTGCGGTCACCATTTATTGTGCAGTGATCGGAAAAGCGACAGCACTGGAGAATGCCCTTGTCTCCCCGGGAATTGAGGACCATGTGAGTGCTGGACTTTTGCGAACTCCAACAGCTGCATCTATGGTCCATCTGGTTCTACCGGCTATCCGTTTTCTGATTTGATGGCTCCACTTATCACTTCTTCTTGTAAGTAGCGCACCTTGGCCGCTCGGTCACTTTTACTACTTGGCGGTACTGCAATGTCTGATCACTAATCTACAGAGCCTATGGCCAAAATAGTAAAATTTAAAATATGATTAGTAAAAATAATATTTTTATGGTCACAATTATAAAAATTATGTTCTCATCCGCATGGTCACCTACGAACAAGCCACAAGACAATACGTGATAGAGCACCGTACGGTTACTATACGGTACAAGCCTCGGGGCGACACGTGACGGGGCACCGCACGGTGAGCATGTGGTGCTCCGCCATGCGTCGCCATGTGGTCAAAATCGTACAGTAACTGTATGGGCGTTAGTGTCATTTTTATAATTAAAGCTTTGATAATATCATTTTTACTAATCACACTTTAAAATTTGCCATATCGGCCAAAATCTCCAAATCTATATGCAGCTGCTGAGTCATATCGAATTGATAGAATCTTGTCAGTTAACTACCTTACCATACCTCCCGTTTTATACATTCATCTTGGCCTTCCCGGATATCATTTCATGATATTATTATCGCAAGATAATCTTATCTACCTATGATTAAGTTCTTTCTGATTTAAGCCCATTCTATCCGCGAAACTCAAACATCAGCATCACTGCAGGTAAGCAATTGAGCAGGAACAGCGTTGCATCGCTGATGAGAAAAGAAAGGAAACCTGTAACTGTAACAACCACTAAGGTCCATGAACAGCAAACAACAGCAACTGATAATCTACAAGCGTCGCATCACTGATAGTCACTGGAGGAAGAAAGGTCTTTTTTTTAACTTCTGTTTTTGGCTCTATTTAGGAAAAATTAAAAGTCAACACGAAGATACGACTTTTCGAAATAATTTCTCTATTCCTCTTGCTCTAAGAATAAGATAGAGGGTTATGGGTGTATCACCCACTCTACTCCTCTAACTCCCATCACACGCACGCATCTCTAACTCACTTTTTGCACTGTTCGTCCCTCCCAAAAGTCACTTCTTTTAACCATTATTATTTATTTTCAACTAAAATTCATAAGTTACAACTAAAAACTATATGCAATGCCCCCCTTAATATTGTTAGGTGGAGAGGCTATTGGATGATAACCAATGGCAGATACAAGCCAAAGGCGAAGTTTGCTGTGACTTGCACAACGGCAAACAACATGTTGGAACACAACATTGGAACAAAACTCACACATCACACTTGATTGAGAATTTACGCGATCACAAAAGAACACACTTATTCAATGTGGAAGAGCACAAAACAAGACCATAGTTTTAGTGCTCAGCTTCTGCTTATGTCTGGCCAAAGTTTTTTCATCGTGTGTGTGTATATATATATAATATTTAATCAAACTTAGTAAGTACACACGTCGAAGGAAAGGAAAGATCCTCATACTCATACTAAAAACGTAATCCACGCATTAAAAAACCTAACTAGTCTTGATCCGATATTAATCACGTGAGAATTCTAACTCCTTTTACTTGCCAAATCAATATTATTTCCAACACGACACACATCCCTCCTGCTGTACTGATCTCAGACAATGTTCTTCCTTTCACGGTTTCATTTGCTCACCGGACGGCACACAACACGAGCTGACGTGACACGAACACAGTAACAAGCAAGAGAATCACAGACGCCTAGCTCGTGGTTCCTGATTTCCACTGACAAGACACAACTATGTACTGGTTTCTTACACGGATCATCTACAAAGAGCGAAGAATACAGAGATACACAGAGTGGTTGATGCAAACCTGACCTGTATGTAGCCTACACGTTTCTTGCACAATTCAACAGGAGAGGTGAAAGTAACAGGAGGAAAAGAGGAAGAAGAAGAGATGAAAGAACCAACCGGGAGAACGTGGAAGCTTCTGCTGCCTACCAAACTTCCGGGAAAATTGGCGATTTTAGACTGATGTACACGGATTGGTGGTCACTAGTCAAGGGAAAACGACTACTTCGTTCTCTTTTACTCGATCCATGGATCTCTCTCCAGATATTTGGAGTGTTTGGTTCATAGTGCCAAAGTGAATAGGACGATCCCATTCGGGGTGACATAGTTCACTCGATTTACTCGAACAATACAATACAATATCTGAATAAAATATTTCTCACCAAACCATCTAGGTGAAACCATCTTGTTCAAAATAAAATAGCTCCATTTATCAAACTAAATTAAAAAAGAGTTATCGTTTAGATAAAATAGTTTCATCCACTGAACCAAAACACTCTCTTGGTCTCGTGACACTGTACTAGTACTATGATAGTCACGAATGCACGAGTCCGTGAATTCATGTACAAAATTCATTCACGGAATGGCCTAAACAGTAACGCATCGGGAACTCAAGGACAAACAATGCGTGTGCGGCACAGCATCTGCACAGAGAAAATGGCAACAAGCAACGAAACAAAGACGACCACAACGTTACCATCTGACCGAATACTAATCAAAGAAAAAAATGATTACAAGAGTTTAATACGAAAAAAATCTGCACTATCTTCAATATGGCTTCGCCCCTTTCTTAACCTTTAAATAGCTGACAAAGCGACAGTTGTTGTCCCACGCAAGAAAACGCCTTAACGCTTCGGGTGATAACCATCTGGCGGAAGTTATTGTCATAGAGAAGTAGTGGTCCGTTCGCCATGCAGTGGTTATTGCCAAAGTGATATCGTGTGCAGTTATTAGATAAACGCCCATTCTAACCGCCTTATTAGACGCCCCCACGATGTAGTAAGACGTTGTTTGACAAGTCTAGTTGCTGCTTGTTGCTACAACTAGTATGCTTGGCATTTTAATAAAAATAATACTGCTGGATTGTAGTAATAACTCCGATCTAACTTTTTTTACTTTTTTTAAAGTCAACGCTATGCTTATTTGATCACTAAATTTTCTCATCATATATTCAAAATAAAATTATAAGAGTACAATGTTATGAAGTTACAAATTTACTCGTATCATGTTTATATATCTAAACTATATAATTTGAACAATATATTTGATAAAAATTGCTAGAATTTGACCGTACGAATTTTATGACGTCACTATTTTCTGACAGGGGAGTGGTAAATAAGGAAGAAATAGTGGCGATGTTCACTAGCGGCTGAAACTGTTAACAAGACATGTGTAGATTAGCATTAATCTTTTGCTTTAGCTAGTAACTAGTAAGATGCTTGTACGTTGCAACAATATCTAAAAAGGTAGTAGATATAATCAAACACGAGGTTGAGGATTTATCTAAAGTCTCATGCTATGTGAAAGTTTTTTCAATAGGATGTTTGCGAACCTTAAGACGATTTACCTTGTGCAGTTGTGCTAAGTGATTTAATAAAAAAAATGAAGGTAAGGCTTCTTTTGGATTTTCTAATTTTTGCAAAAATATTTAAACTATTTTCTTACGACATTTCAATGTTCAAAGTAAACCTTAAATTTTTTGACTAAAAAATAGTTGACATGTTTGGACAAAAAGGCGGAGGTGGTGGATTGTATAAACTCTCTTTTTATATAAACTCTCGTGTAAAAATTATCGGAAGTATTATATTCATCAAGTATTACCCTAGTCATTTCAATTAATTTTCGATTTTTGCTCTCTACAACTCTATTTTACTCTGGAGTATAGGTAGTGGAAAACTCATATCTTATTCCAAGATCACAAAAATCTTCAATTTTAGTATTTTTAAATTCGAAACCATTATCACTTCTAATTTTCTCTATTTTAAAATAAAATTCATTTTGGACCCTTTTTGAATAACAACGATTGCAATAGTAATATCTTGTAGAGAAAGATACTCACAGGTTGTGCTGATCGATATAAATGAAGTCATTATAGTGTCTCACTGGGTGGAGTTAACGTTGGGGGCATTGATATTGATTTTGTTGATGGCTTTGGCTGATAAATAGTAACATCTTGTAGAGAGAGATACTCACAGGTGATTTTGATCGATATAAATGAAGTTACTATAGTGCCTACTGTGATCGATTAGACGACCCCATCTTAAAGAGACACTTCGTTTGAAAACTATGTACCGTAAAATAATCATCTACAAAAGTGGCTTTTAGGTGAAGTGGTATAAGGATATCGAACAAACGACAGTAGACGAGGTGCGGTACAAACTTACAGACCGATGAGCGTGAGCTGCCTGCTGATGAGGCTATGCTATTTCTTGCATGCTCTCAAAGTGGGAATTTTTGGAAGTTTTGAAAGAATTAAACTATTTTTATGAAATTTACATTGTCCAACCAAACCATGGATGGAGATTTGAGCATGAGATATGATGCAAATTGCTTATGCACACAGGCAGTGGATCTGAACGTGAAAATTCTTAGAAGTTTTAATATAATTGAACTAGTATTTACTATAAAACTCATGCGGCCTAATCAGACCGATTTGAGCGTAAGACGAGGCACAGATTGCATATGCACACGGGCAGTGGTTGAAGATTGGATAGGCTCGAGGGATGGTGTGACGGCCGGACGATGACGATCAGGTAGGTAGCCGATGGATTGATCCCGTTTTTATTTAATTATTGCTATTAGTTGCCGTCATGACATAATGATATGAACCTTCCTCAGCAAGAGGGACATGTTTTGTCCGGAGCTGTAAGGTTAGGTGCTTAATCACCTTTTCTCTGGTTTGAATAGCATACTTTAGTTTGCCATTAAACAAGGACTTGGCGGAAACCAATTCAGCAATTCGATACCCCGGCTGCTAAATTTCTTCAATTCTCAACGACGACTTGATGATACTACCCTGTAGTCTGTACAGTGGCGGGCCCAGAGAATTTGACGAGCCTGAGCGAAGAACAAAGTCTAAATAACAAGCGCTCAGAAACATAGATCATAATACAAGCAAAATATGACAACCACATTAGTTTTAACTAGAATCATATCGTAGCACATGTTCACAAGATGCCTTACTCGAAGGTATTAAATTTTAGCCATGCATGACAAAAGTACTATGATAAGAAAGTACTGTATCTAATTATTGTTCTGCTACAATACTCTGATAAATTTATTATTTGTTAGAGTAGTGTTCTATCGGCTAAACCAATAATAATCTACAACATAAGTATTGTTACCCTCGCTAACTCTTGTACCAAGACGCGCGCGTGCAGGCGAACGTGACCTACACAGCAATGGCCAAATGCATGCTTGCAGCTGCAAACTGGCCGGGACACCCTACACAGCAATGGTCCATACTTCATAGGAGATGAGCCTGGGCAGGGGCCCAGGGTCGCCGGGCCCTGGGTCCGCCCCTGAGTCTGTACAACCACTCGATGTTTCTTTTTTTATTAGTTCGTATTTTGCTGGTGACGTAGGATCCATGAAATCTTGATATCAATAGGGGAAGGCATCGGATGATTGATGGGTCGGCGTCTACCATGAAGAGGGATACAAGGATTTATACAGGTTCGATTTGCCACGACCATAGCTATAGCAATAATCATAAAATTTACTGATCAGTACTCGATACTCAACAGTTGTAGAATTTACTGGTCATACTTGGTAGTCAAAGATTTTTCAGATCAATAGTCGAAGGTTTTGCGTTCGATAGTCTTAGACTTCGCAGTCTTGCTGTCATAGTCATAGTCTTCGCAGTCTTGTCATCGTAGTTGTAAACTTTACGAGCTGCTGTCATTGTCTTCGGGTTTAGTTGAAGGATTTGCGATCTGTTGTCACAGGTTTTGTGATCGGTACTCGTATACTTCATTGTCGATTCGAGTGCTTCATTCTTGTGATCTTTGAGTACCTCAAGTACTCGTGTTGGGCCAGTGGTTAGCTGGTTGATGCGTGGTGATCGGTGATTGGTGGTCGTTACGATAGTACCAGGTAGGTACTTGTCACCCACTATAGTGCCCCTAACTGCTACAGGAACCCACAGCCAACTACTATAGTGCCCGCCAACTTCGACAAGAACTTGCTGATGACTACTACAGGGACCGCTACCGAGTATGACATTTACAGGACTTCTCTGAGTGTGACGTTTACGGTACTCAGTGCAGCTGCGATCGGTTTACAATGACTACGTCCACAAGCGCCACGACCACACACACAGGCTTTGAGTCCTCTGAGTGTGGCACTTCGACCACGCAGGTCGTCCAAGCATCGACCACAGCACTTCGACCACGCAAGTCATCCAAGCATCGACTATGGCACTTCGACCATGCACTGTTCTTCTGAGCACCGACCGCTTCAGTAGTCCTCCGACTGTAGCTCTGCCTACGACTTTCGACTATTGACTACAATTGTCGACTTCCATAGGTACTCAACACATAAGTACTCGATACACACAACTGCACAGTATTCGACACACGAGTAAACACACACATGCAACAATATTAACCCAACATGGACGACCTGTTTGATGATCGTGGATGGTTTTGTTCTTGTCTATGGATGGACAAGGGTGGTGTGAGTGTGTATGCTGATAACAGACAAGTTGTGGAGAACTTGTGCTGGGAGAAAGTTTCTTTGGTCTTTGCATGTGCAGATGAGTGTGGAGAAAATCATGGTTGGTGACGAGGAGGATTGGGACTAGGAGGGGTAATCTAAGGTTCAGGCGGTCGGAATGTCACACGGGGGTGGTTGGGCTCATGCTGGAGCAGGTGGAGATCGAAGGTGGATGATGCGTAAAGGCGTGGATATGGTTACGGCTGGTGATGAGGAGGACTGGGACTAAGAGGGGGTAATCTGAAATCCAGACGGTTGAAATGTCACACGAGGTGATCAGGCTCACGATAGACGTGATGATGCGTGGAGAAGTTACAGGAGGTGCGGTCCTAGAGGCTTCGACACGGGAGTTGGTGATGCGTGATGGAGATACAGGAGGTGTGTCCCGGAGGCTTCATCATATGGTGAGATTGGAGACGTTATGGAAGGAGTCTGTAACAGGAATGTTTAGAGATATGGTAAAACTCGTGTTAGGAAGGGTTTTGATTCTCTTGATTTGAGAAAAGATAGAGTTGTGTGTTCGTATTTGAGGCAGACACGGCTTGGACGTTAGCATATAAAAGCAAGGAGAGGCTAAGGGCTAACGTGTGGGTTTTTAGAGAGTTTTCATCGAGAGAGCTTTTATGTGTGTCATGAGGGCACTTTTGTAACCACATCCATGATACAGAAATAATAGATCAGATCTATTCCAAGAAAGGTTTGCTGGCATTGGCAACGTGTTTTGTGAGCATAGTTTTTCTTTTGTCTCTGGCGTGTACTCATTCGAGCGATCGAAGCGTTCTAGCGGCTGAAGTCTTTGAGTGGAGGGAGATTACAACTACATGCATCGACGATCGTAGTGAGCAATTGAAGGGAGTGGTCGGACGATCGAAGCGTTTATCGAGCACGTGTGAGCGAACCAACATCTTGGGGTCATAATCTACATCTAGTAATTTATATTGTTTTTATTCTACTTCTAGTTTTGGTTTTAGGTGTCAAAAAGCGGAGGCAATCATTCACCCTCTCTGATTGTGTCATACGATCATACACATGCCAATCTTGGTCATTTATTTCCTTGTAATACTCATTATGGGGTTGTTCAGTTCAGTTGAAATAAGTTGGCTTATGGCTTATTTTGCACTCTAACTGATTTATTTTACACTGTAACTGATGATAGATTATTTGGTGTAATTAAATTTTAAAAAATAAAAAAAGAAAAACAGATTAACCTACCATAAATAACGCAAACGAATGTGAAAAAAGAAAAGAAAAGAAAAATCTTAAAAAACTAGAACAAAACAAAAATAAAAAATAGTAAACTAAAATCTGGAAGTCTCAAGCCGAACCCACCGAGGCGAGCTCAACTATAACCACACGTTCGAAGCCACATTTGGATAAGAGCGAGCATGCAGTTCAGCCATGGCCGTACTTGCAGCAGTGAAAAGTCAGCAAGTCGTGGCATGAGAAGCCTCTTGCCGTCTCGGCAGCAAGCAAGGCCCCACATAACACGCCGTCTCCGTCGCTTTAGGACAGAGACGGTGGTGCAGAACGCGTTCAGCGCCGACGCCGGGAAGTGTGTCATGCGCGGGTTGCAGATGCTCCACTGCACGCCGATCGGGAAGCTGCCGGAGATGGCATACGGCCTGTTCTTCTTTGTCCTAGAAAGCTGTGTTTTTTTAATAGTAACTAGTTTTTAAGTAAAATATTTTTTAAAATAAATCTTATAAGTTGATTATAATATATACTGTAGTGACTTTATTTATATCGATAAAAAATATACACGAGTTTCTATTACTCCGTAGTTTCTCTCATAAACAGTTCAAAAGTTATAAACCGTAACTAAAAATTATAAGCCAAAGCTAAAAAACTAAACCATAATCTGAACCGTAGGAGGAAATGAATGGCTGATGAGATTGGCAAATCCACCAGGGGCGAGTTAACTTTGTAAAGGCATTGTAGTGTATGAAAATAGAGTGTCTTAAGCCACCTTAAGGTCAACCTTATACATTACAGGGGTGATCTTAAGCAGGCTATAAGCAAAAAAGGCTTAAGCCTGGTCCTCAAGCTAAAGACCTGGCTACAAGCATTAAAATACAATTTTTCTTTATCTGCCGAGTGAGACCATCTTAAGGCCCCTTGAGTTATATACACTATGGAGTTGACCTTAAGCTTTAGATGGAACCCACCTTAAAGCCCCTTAGATTATATACACTATGAATGCCCTAACTCCAGGGATCTGCACCCAGGGTAAGTGACTCGTCTGTTGTCCAAACGAAAGCAACAACACTGAGATAAGAACTTTACCTAACTAACCTGACTCTCCTCTCATCGCGTCCGCCTCCCTATCTCCGCCTCACTGTCTTCCTAAACTAATTTTCTTCCTAGAATTGCTAGTGCTCCAGCTTTTAGCTTAAATTTCTAACGATAGCTTTTAACTAAAATTATACCATCGTACCATAAAATTTGTTAGTTTTTTCTGAGAAAAATTAAAAAAATATTATATAGTCACGGATAACACAAAGAAATAACAGAAAAAAGTAAAAAAACAAAAAAATATCAAAATAAGCCAAAATTAGAGGCTGATGTATTTTAAATACCTTCTGGCTTAAATAAGTTAAAAGCCAAAAAAATCAGAAGTTGAAGCCGTTTGGAACAGGACCACAAACCATAATGTTCGTGTAAATAATTTGAATTCCTAATCTTATGATTTGCTTCGAGATTCATGCTCGGGCCAACGAGCCTATCTTCTCCTGTGAGTTCATCCTCCTCTCCAGCGTCGTCGTCTTCTGCCACCACCAGGTTAAGGTTTACCAATTAGGGTTCATGGTTCACTAAATCTCTAAACTTAGACAGAGTGGGCGACGGAGGACCGACGATGGTGGGGCGGTGATGGTGCCAGGGTCAAAGGAGGGTGGTGGACAGCGGGGCGACGGCAACGGCGAGCAAGCCATTGCCAACAGCGGGAGACGCACTCTTTTTTTCTGAATACGAAGAATAAGAAAGTATTCTTAGTTTTGAGCCCATTCATAGGCATCTGAATCACCAATGCAACAGTCTTGGGCATTCTGTAGCAAAGCAAGAACAGGAAATTGGAAAGTGGCCAGACACATGGAGTTCTCGTGGAACTGCTATGTTGAGAGATGTTCAGCCATGACAAACGCACTGAATCTAGTCTTCAGGATACAGAAATTTTCTTCTTGACAGGACTGAAAATACTGGAGACGGTCGATCTTCAGACTGAAAATTTACACCGACCTAGCATGCATCAACTATTATTCCTGGCCATCAGTCAAAACAGTAATTACACAAAAAGGAGGAGACGAGAGCAGGGAGGATCTCCCTAAGAAGTCACAAATCCTCACCTGTATTCTTCTCCTTGTCACCCTGTATTTTTTTTTTCTCCTAAGGACTAACCAACCAACACTATCGAAGAAGCCAAACAGAAGGGGAGGACAGAACAGCTAGAAAAGGAGAGGGTGCTCGATCATTTCATCTCGAGGCTTCTGAAGTCGAGTATGCCAGCCCTGAACCCCAGGAAGTTGCTGCTGCACTTGCACTCCGCCGCCGGCGCCGCTCCCTTCTGGAGGCCCAAGCTGCAGCCGAAGCAGAGGCCGCCCTGCAGCTCCCTCTTCACCGGCTTCATGAGTACTCTCACGGGCTCCTCCTCTTGTTGACACGGTGGGCTGATGCAGAGGTCCAGGTTGAGGTCCGGGCACCTGGGCGGCTTGTTGTCCACCTCCCCCCTCGGCTGCGGCGCCGGCGCCGGCGACTGGGCGCGGAAGGATATGGTGACGTTGCTGGATGCGTCGTTGATGGGGCGGTGCGTGACGGGGTCGATGCCCCTGCCGAGCAGCTTCCTCCGGATGTGCGTGTTCCAGTAGTTCTTGATCTCGTTGTCCGTCCTCCCCGGCAGCCGCGCGGCGATCAGCGACCACCTGCACGTACATACATCATCAGTGACAACTGATATTGATTGATCGGTCATCAGCTCGGTGCCAATACATCAGAAAAACACGATCGAGGTTACGTACTTGTTGCCTAGGAGGCTGTGGAGCTTGATGATTTGGTCGTCCTCGTCGGCGGTGAAGTTGCCGCGCTTTAGGTCGGGGCGGAGGTAGTTGATCCAGCGGAGGCGGCAGCTCTTGCCGCAGCGCAGCAGGCCGGCGGCCTTGGGCAGCGAGCGCCAGCACCCCTCGCCGTGCGCGCGGATGTAGGCCGCCAGCCGCTCGTCCTCCTCCTTGGTCCACGCACCCTTGTTCGTGTGCGCCTTCTCGCAGCACGGCGACCTCCCCATCTCTCTATCTCCACCACCGCTCTGCGACTCGGTGGTGACTCTCTACCTCCCGTGCGGTGCGCTGGTGTGGTGCGGTTGGGCTCCGACGAGCGGCGGCTAGATAGGAAGAAGGGAAGGGTGGGCGGATTTATAGAGGGCGGTTGGCTCAGTGGCTCCTGCTCCTTTTGGGCAGGAGCGGAGGCGAGGTGTAACAGTTAGGGTGGTGCCGCCGTGGTGGTAGGCCGGCCTCTCGTGCAGACGTGACGGCGTGACACGACCTGACCTCATCAGCGCGCGCGTTTTCGTGGTGTTTCTACGGTGCCGAGCCCCACTCCGCACTGCAGGACGGGGCAGGGGAGCATAGGATAGGACGGCCGCGAGGTAGGGGTAACTAAAGAACGGCAGCAGTAGGCTACTAGGGATAAGACTCGAGACTCGCAACAAATTATCTCACTTAAAAACTAGTTATCCAGAAAAATTAAAAAATAGTTTGTAAAAGTTAAAAAAATATACCTGTACACCACTCGACACGTGATTTATAGCGATCCCTCGAACAAAAGGAACAAGATGGTACACCGTTAGACTACGCAAGGGTTGACGATTTTACTTGATACAGGTAATCGAAGAGTACTATACTCTGGCCCCCCAAGACTTTGAAGTAGTGTGTCCTACATTTGAAGAGTACTACGCAAGGGTTCAGTTCTTTTTCTTTGTGAGCACATGGATTTTTAATGCTTATGGCCAGGTCTTTAGCTTGAGGACCAGCCTTAAGCTTTTTTTGCTTAGGGTCTGCTTAAGGTCACCCTGTAATGTATAAGGTTGACCTTAAGGTGGCTTAAGACCTCCTCTTTTTATACACTACAGATGCCCTTATGAGTACTCAGGTAGTTTTTGCGTACGAGTTTGAGAAATAGCCTGATCAAAGCTAGCTCAAATGTTCCTCCCTCAAGGGGTATCTTTCGATGTGCCCATGCAAATCCATGTGCTCACAAAGAAAAAGAACTGAACACGCCAAGCTAAAATCGTTGACTTTTTTCGCTGTTATTTCACAAAAGAAAAGGACGGGGTTTTAAAATACTCACGCACGTGTTTATCACGGACTAAAATGAAATACGTGAATCGCTACGTACCCACCACCGATCTTTTCCCATTGATGGGCAGATCTGTTCTTCTGTTGCTGACATCACCACGATATACGTTACAATCTGAGAATACTTTTTCAGAAACCCTTAAACATAGATTATCGTTTCATCTGTGCGGTCAACACTAGATTAAAAACTCACCAAACCCTTCTCTGAATGGATTTCACTAAACTCACTAATTCTACACGTGCACCTCCCTGTTTACTTGCATAACAACTAGCCAAGGTCTAGTAGCATGTCTGGATATTGTATGGGCCAACTGCTGATGCTAAGAGCAGCACCAACCATCATCATCAGGGCTTTTTCAACATATGTGGAAATATGTAAACTCACTAATGTAAATACTAGATTTTACACTGTTAAAAAACTTTGCATTGGTAAGGGCTATGGGCATGATCATATATGTCAGTACGCGAAATCAAAGTATGAATTGGATAGATGGACCATTAATCGTATCTTTTTAGGACGAACGAACAGATCCATGACAAAAAATCTCTCATTGAACTTCCTCGATTTGGTTAGTGGAGCACCAAACCAATTTTGGTTTCTCTGGATCCGCTGCCCTACCTACCTCGCCGCCGATCCCTGTGCCTGCAGAAAGTTCCGAATTGAACTAGCTATGTGCCATCTCTCTGCCCTGCTCACGTAACGACTCCTCTCCAGTTGCAGTATCTACCTACCTAGCACATGCAAATATGCGATAGTCGTGGCTGACCATGTGTTAGGTTTGGTTAGTCATGGCTGACCATGTGTTTGGTTTGGTCCCTGGCCTCCACAAGACTTGAAAGCCCAACTCAGCTACTGGTCTTTCATTCCAATTGGTGACCTTGAATTCAGCCTTACGATTCAAAAGAGTTTGGTACCAAAGCTACTCCAAAGTTGAGCTAAAAAAACATGGCCATTGTCTGAAAAACAGTAGAACAAGAACATGGGTTAACTAGATGGCACTATGGTCTGGTTACGTAGTTGCAAAAACAGAGGCTGATTCCAAGTCAATGCAAACCGGACTCTTCAGGACATTATAAACTCCTACAAGAATCAGTATTTAAACACAAGGATATACACCAGTATTATAAACTATAAAGAGCTCTAGCCGTCAGTTAGCCACGGCCGGACGTTTGGTCAGGTTGATTCATCTGCAAGCTCATAAATATAATAAGGGGGAACACACAGTGTAACATTGTCTTTGCCCGTGTCGGTTGTCCTTTGTTGTAACTACTACCTGACCAACCCCTCCTCTAGTTATTTACAGGCATCCTTCCTTAAAATATAAGCTCATGTATGCGTTCCTTCTCGGTTGTATCATATGATTGGTACTCAACAAGTAAAAAAGGGACCTTCAGGAGCATGCTTAGGCATAACATAACTTATTGGTTTGTCTATACCGTATATCCTTTCAGATAGGTTATTCCACCTTGGTGTCTCTACTGAATACTCCATATTGGTTAATGTCTTGATAATGAGTTGATCAAATATTTTCAGGGCATAGACAACTTCTTTTGTAGAGAGAGGGGGCAGAGACCCCAAGATACAAGCCCAAAGTGCTTTAATAGTATGCTATGTATTGTCATCTCCATATAATTTTCACTGAAATGTTCACGAGAATGGTGTAAACATGAAGGAAATGTCCGTAAGAATTTTTGAAATATGTTGAAATTGTGCTGTGGTAGCTCATCACTAGAATTCTGTAATTTGATCTTGGTATTTACTAAATAAGGCCATGCCAATGAAGAACTTGACAACCTTACTTGCTCCTATTGGAAGCCTGTACAGGTAACTCACGATAACTACAGCTGCAGCAACTGCTACCCCAACGGCGGAAGCCCATCCACCGTTGATCTGGCATGGGGCCCATCGGATCAACGGTGGATGGGGAGGGGCCTCACCAGAGGCCCTCCCCCATAGCAAAGTGCTTCCCCGACGGCACTGTGCAAGTACAGCGGCAGTTGAAAGATCTGATTTTGTAGATGCTGGGCGCTGCTCCGTGGAGTGAAGCCAAGTTCAGAAAGTTTCTTGTGTGATTCAGCATAGTCCTTGAAGAAGGCATCTTCATCCTGCGATACGAAAAAAGACACGGTTCTGAATCTGAAACTTGTACCGTAGAACAATGCGCTAAGTAGTAGTATCAAGTGCACTAAATTCAAAAATATCACAAATCCTGAGCACCTTTGCATAAAGCTGCACATAGCGTCTAAATTCAGGATCTTCCAACAATGCTTTATCGGTAGGAAGCTTCAGAAGCCCCTCAGATTCCCCCTTCAGTAGCTCACTGCAGTGATATAAAAAAAAATTACATTGATTTTCCATCTCAAATCTAGTCTCCATAACAGGTAGATGGTATGGCCTTGTGTTCAACTTACAGAAAGCATGAGCGGTCGAACTTCAGAGGCTCATGAGTCCATGCACCTTCAAATCCAGACCTTCCAGGATGCGCCCTTCCCTAAAAGAAAGATTGTTGGGAAGAAAACATCCGGATGATACCTATACACACCCAAAGAACAAACTCAGGTATTAAATACTGTGCTTCTGGTGAATCAGTACTGCTAATACTTCACAGAATACAACAATGACCAGAGTGTGGCCCCCAGATAAAGCTACAATATCTTTGTCTGTTAAGCCCATCCGATAAAAGATGTCCTCAAATGTGGTGCGCCTATTCGTGAAACAAAAGGAAAAACCCAGAAACATACATCAGCAATAGATATATGATTACAAACTGTAGCAAGTAAGCAATAACGAACATAGACACTGGAATACAAGTATCAACGCAGTATCCCGGCTCCTGTTTGTAGGAAATACTAATTATATGAAAAAAGGCAGATCTTGTATACCAATGAATGCAACATGAACATAGATCAACATGAAATATTATTTGTGTAGCTTTATGACACTTCAGGACAAGAAAAAGGAAAACAGACAGTAACAGAGAATATCCCAGACAAATCCTAGAACCAGCTGGTATAACAGGTAAAATGGCTAGTGTTGAGGGAGTGGCCCCACCTTAGCCCAATCGGCCCACAACGCTAGGAAAATAGTCGGTAGCTTGGTAGAAGCCTAGAGGGCTAGGGAAATGGCATATGTACTTATACAAGGGTAGATCTAGATAAAGGTATTTATGTAACTCTAAGTAAGAGAAATGCCATGTATATCCATATAAAGATAGGTATAGATAGGGGTGTTTATGTAATCAACCCCTATAGCTATAAATACGTGCCTGAGTGCGCCATAGGGAAAGGAGAACTCTCCTTTTCAGACAAGGAACTAGATAACACAGACTTCTAGAAAAGTCTCCACGACTTGTAAGGCTCCAAGCAACCCCTTCAAGGCCTCCCGGTTAGCCCCTTTAGTTTACTATTTGGTATGTAAACACAACAGCTAGTATACTGGTAATGCTGGAAGATAATATTAGGTAGACCTCCAATCTCTGAAGAAAATGCACGTGTACTTGAACAGAGCGTATGTGAGAAGATAGGAAAAGTACAACCAGGCAACTGTATTGCAGGAAATGGGCTCTCAAGCAGTACTAAGTACCAAATACCAGAGCATGAACATGAGCAGATCAGTGCAAACACCATTCCATGGGACTGCATTTTATCATGTTTATGTAAAATGATAGAAAAACACTGACCAGTACAAAGAATTGTTTGTGGTAATGACCTTTCTTAGCATCAGGTAGACGCCCTTCACGGGGGCAAACCGACGAATCCTAATTCAGATCAAAAGTAGTTAATAAGTGAGCATCAGGAATGATGCATCCATTTATAAAGAAATGTTATTTCACGTACACGTCTTCCAGGAATTAACTCAGTGGTTGGACCCCTGCTAACTTCAACTGCAACCACTCCAGCAAGCTGCAAGTGAAATCTAGTTACCACTTACCACTAGCGCGCGGGCATGCACGTACGATGCAAAAGCTCAGATGTGCAGAAAATGTCAGATGTCTTCGTACCAATACTCCCTTAGTATAATACAAGAGCCAACTCAAGCAATCTCAAATTACCTGATAAAGGTCTGCATATGTAATCCTTGGATTATTTGCTTTAATAGGCTCTGTTGCAACAACAAAGGATAATACTTACGCTAAGTTAAAATACGGCTACTATTGCAAAAAAAAAAATTAAATCATAGGTATAATTTTGTATTTTTAAATAAAAATTGATTATTAAAAAAACTCACGAACTATCTATTGCATCGCAATAATACTTACTTTTCTACTTACGAATTGTTGCTACCTTAATCGCCCTCATAAAATTTTTCAGAAAAATTATCGCACTACAACAACATACGATGATCGCAAAATATTATTGTGAGTCTAACGGATTTCGTATCATTTGCAATCTACGAAAATCACAAACGGATCAATCGACAATGTCTGTCCTTTTTTTAAAAAAAACATCTTACAAATAAAATTTGCTAAATGTTACCTATCTACAATACTTGTTATTTACCCTATAATTATTTTCATCAAATTAACAAATAATTACATATTTTTAACAATTGCCCAATGGTTGGGTGACTAAAGGATTATCGCCCAACCATTGGGCGACAAGTGCTAAAGTCACTCGACAGTCGGGTGACATTGTCAAGTTGCCCGACCGTTCAGCGACTTGGCCACGTGTCACCCAACAGTTAGGCGATAATCTTCTAGTCGCCCAACCGTTGGGCGACACGAGGTTAAAAGTGCAAAAAATCAATTCACATGTAAATTTTTATAATTCCAAATAAAAAATTGATTATTTTAAAAATTCCTTGTGATGTTCTCCGACTCCCTCCCTCCCTTCCTTCCCTCGGTAGATGACTCTTTCCATGTTGTACTGTTGTCGATTTCAAAGGCGGTGGCACTGATTGTCCTTAGTGCCGAAGATGGCAAGGCACCAAAGGTGGGTAGGCGGCATCGCAGCGGTGAGACAATGGTGTAGTCTAGAGTAGCAAGCGAGGGGACGCACAAGGGTGGCTGTGCAGGCTTAGGGCCTGTTTGGAACAGAGGAATTTCACAGGAATTTTGCAGGAAACAGTTCAATTCCCGTAGGAATCGGGAAAAATTCCCGCATTCCAAACAGGGCTTTAGGATTTAGGTGCCTAGTAATTTCTGGCATGGACAGGACACTCAGCCCAGCAGGCGCAAGAGCAACCATTCCAATCCATGGACGATTTAAGGTCCTGCTCATTTCGATTTGAGCTTCTGGCTTCTAACTTATTTTTTCACTTTTCCTAATTTTCACCTTTTCTGGTTTTTGGTTTTTTTGAGCTTTTTTGCCGGTTCTTTTTTTCTCGTATTCATTTGCATTGTCCGAGATGAGCTAACATGTTTTTTCATTTTTAAAATTTTCTAAAATATAATTTCAGTCATAAACCAGCTTATTTTAGCTCTACCGAGCGGTCACTCAGTCTAACACCAAAACCACCAGGAAAAGCCCTGCACACACGTACGTGTGACTAGGGATGCCAATCAGGAGCGGCGGGTACGGGTAGTGCTCGTCCATACCCGTACTTGTGACCCCGATTTACGCCCACGGGTATACCCGCGAAGGACAACGGGTGAAAAACCTCTCCCATACCTGTCGCCCGTGGGCATACCCTTGACCCGCGAACTGAGAGTCACCATCTGAGAGTTGAACTAATGACAAGTACATATAAGCAACAGCTGTTGCTAGGAAATATAATAGCTATCAAAAAAATTTATAATAATCAATAGCAATTAGAGATATGGAAAAGTTTATAATAATCAATAGTAATTAGAGATATTGCTATGATTGCACCACCTGTCAATCTATATCGCGGGTAAACGGATGGAGGTTACCTATACCCGTGCCCCTTTACCCGATGGGTAGAGTGTTCCCATATTTCTATACCCACGGGTAAAGAAAATATCTTATACCTGACTCTATTAAGATGTTTACCATAGATATATGGGTAAACCGGCGTAACTGCCATCCCTTCGTGTGACCGTTCGTGAGCGAGCGGAACAAACAGCAACCGTTTCGAGTGTTGACTGCAGCTCGAGCTTCGCGCGGGGAAGGGGAAGGTGGATGCTTGGACGGATGGCATCGCGCGCGCGCCCTGCGTTCCCGCGCGGCCACTCCTCCGCAACGCACCCCGCTGCCTTTAAGCTCCGCCACCACCCTCCTATTTTTGGACTAGCAGGAGCGCGAACTCGCAGCCCTCAGTTCCACGCACGGCACGGCCACAGCCCTGCCCGTCTCGCGCGATCCCCCGCTTGCATGACATGTCCCTCCGCGTCCGGCTCGCCGCCTCCGCGGTGGTCGCCGTGCTGCTCGCCGCGGCCGCCGCGGCCTACGAGCTGACCAAGAACGGCACCGTCATCACGTACGACCGCCGCTCGCTCATCATCGACGGCCGGAGGGAGATCTTCTTCTCGGGGTCCATCCACTACCCCCGGAGCCCGCCCGATGCGTGGCCCGACCTCATCAGCAAGGCCAAAGAAGGCGGCCTCAACGTCATCGAGAGCTACGTCTTCTGGAACGGCCACGAGCCGGAGAAGGGCGTGGTAAGTGTATACACATGCATGCATCGGCGTTTGATTCGACCGGTTCCGTTCGGACTGACGAGTGCCATGGCGTCGATTCCGCCGATTGGTTTCAGTACAACTTCGAAGGGAGGTACGACCTTGTGAAGTTCTTCAAGCTGATCCAGGAGCACGAGATGTACGCCGTTGTTCGGATCGGGCCCTTCGTCCAGGCCGAGTGGAACCATGGGTTTGTTTGTGTGGCTTCACGTCTCATTCAGTCGTTACTGATTGCGTCTCTTCGTTTTGACTGCTGCATGTCCCGGTTTCTTTCAGAGGGCTGCCTTACTGGCTCCGAGAGGTCCCGGACATAGTCTTCCGGACGAACAATGAGCCTTTCAAGGTGATGAGTCTGATGACCAAGTCCAAAAATTTTTGTGTAGCAAAACGTCTAAGGGTCTCAATTTCTGAAACTTGTCGGCTGCACACGTATTAATTAGATGCATTTTGAGGAGAAATGGAAGTAACTTTCGCAACATAGGAATTTCAGGTCTACGGTGATGACCTATATATTGGTTTTCTTTGTGCAGACGCACATGAAGAAGTTTGTGAATCTCATAGTGAACAAGCTCAAGGATGCCAAACTCTTCGCATCACAAGGAGGCCCCATCATTCTATCACAGGTTCAGCAGCCAAATTCTTGCAGCCCCGTAATCTGTTCGTGAATCACCTAACGAGTAATGAATGCTGATCGTGCTTCTCTGATGAAATGTTTCTGCACAACAGATTGAGAATGAGTACCAGCACTTGGAAGTGGCATTCAAAGAGGAGGGCACCAAGTACATCAATTGGGCAGCTAAGATGGCCGTCAAGACCAACACCGGGGTGCCGTGGATCATGTGCAAGCAGACCAAAGCTCCTGGTGAAGTGGTAACTTTATTATGATCAGACATGTTGTGCTTCTCTATCACCAGCGGTTTATGAACGACGTCATTTGCGATTTGATCTTTGCCCTATTATAGGATCTGCGCTCAAATGTCAAACATTTTTAAACTTTTAGCATGAGAACTTGATTGCTGTTTGTACTACACTACACTTTCAAAGTGAAAATGTTTGCGGTTTTGTAAACAGAAACTCCAACCCTGACTCAATAGTTTAACCTGATGTTTTATCTTCTCTAGATCCCTACTTGCAATGGTAGGCACTGTGGAGATACATGGCCAGGTCCTGCCGACAAGAACAAGCCCCTCTTATGGACTGAGAACTGGACTGCACAGTAAGTTATTTGAGACGTGATCCATTTTCCTTGTTCATTAAGTTCAGTGCCGATGTTCATAGTCAGAAAGAAACATGCATTCATGTAATGTTCACAGACAATACTGCGTACTCAACTATGTTTGTTGGTCTGTACAGGTACAGAGTATTTGGTGATCCACCGTCTCAGCGCTCAGCCGAGGACATTGCATTCGCTGTGGCGCGGTTCTTCTCCATGGGTGGTACCATGGCAAACTACTACATGGTACTGAACAGTAATCTGTTCTTGACAAGGACAAAAAAAAAACCGAATTTTTTCATCAGGTAGTAATTAGATGTCTCACGGAATTGCACCTTTACTTGTCTGAACAGTACCATGGAGGAACAAACTTTGGAAGGACAGGTGCTGCTTTTGTGATGCCAAGATACTACGACGAGGCCCCTCTCGACGAATTCGGTAAGATGAACTCATTACCTCCCTCCATCTTGCAATCACATCTCTGCTTCCAACCTTACCATATTCTTCCGACAACTCTGAAGAAATCATGTTGTTGATGAGCTACGTTACAATGATCCAGGCCTGTACAAGGAGCCTAAATGGGGTCATCTCAAGGACTTGCACCATGCGCTGCGGCTGTGCAAGAAAGCTCTGCTCTGGGGGACACCCTCCGTGCAGCCATTGGGCAACCTCTACGAGGTTGGAAGCTTTGCTTTTGCCCGCACAAGTTTTCATCAACCATCACAAGAATTATATCGATGTTCTTTCAGTTCACCATTGGACATTGGTTGTGTCGATGCAGGCAAGGGTCTTCGACCTGCCCGAGCAGAAGGTGTGCGTGGCTTTCCTCTCCAACCACAACACCAAGGAAGACGGCACGGTGACGTTCCGAGGGCAGCAGTACTTCGTGCCCCGCCGCTCCGTCAGCATCCTCGCCGACTGCAAGACCGTCGTCTTCAGCACGCAGCACGTGAACGCCCAGCACAACCAGAGGACGTTCCATTTCGCGGACGAGTCGGTGCAGAACAACGTGTGGGAGATGTTCAGCGAGGAGAAGATCCCACGGTACAGACAGACCACCGTCAGGACGCAGAAGCCCCAGGAGCTGTTCGCCATGACCAAGGACAAGACCGACTACCTCTGGTACACCACGAGGTACGTCGTAATACCTTGCCCTGCACCTTGCCTAGCTCGTGGCATCGTTTCTAAAAATGGTGCAAGAAAGAAACGCTTGGGATTTCTGAACTTTAGTGTGCAGCTTCCGCTTGGAGTCGGACGACCTGCCGTTCAGGCGCGACATCCGGCCGGTGCTGGAGGTCAGCAGCCATGGGCATGCGATGGTGGCATTTGTCAATGGCGTATTCGTAGGTAACTTGGACCCCGGCCTCCATTGTTGCTTTTGTTTTCTTTCCATTGAATCGTCACCTGTCAAGGAAGGAAGATGTCTTGAACTGGTATGCCTCGATGCGTTTGCTCAGGGTGTGGGCACGGGACCAAGATGAACAAGGCCTTCACGCTAGAGAAGCCCATGGATTTGAAAGTCGGCGTCAACCATATCGCCCTCCTGTCGTCGACGCTCGGAATGATGGTGAGAAAGTTGATTAGGATCCATCAGTGCCTGCAAATTCGCCTAGTTTCTTCAGTTTAACTTTTGTGCGGGTCTTACACGAGCTCTGCATTGGCATGGATGTGTTTCAGGACAGCGGCGCGTTCCTGGAGCACAGGATGGCCGGCGTGCACACGGTGACGATCCAGGGGCTCAACACCGGCACGCTTGACCTGACCAATAACGGCTGGGGCCACATCGTCGGGCTGGACGGCGAGAAGACGCAGATCTACACGGAGCAGGGCATGGGCAGCGTAAAGTGGGCGCCCGCGCAGTTCGACAGGCCGCTCACCTGGTACAAGAGGCACTTCGACGCGCCGTCGGGAGACGACCCGGTGGCGATCGACATGAGCCCGATGGGCAAGGGTGTACTGTACGTCAACGGCGAGGGCCTCGGCCGGTACTGGATCTCGTACCACCACGCCCTCGGCAAGCCGTCGCAGTTCCTCTACCACGTGCCGCGGTCGTTCCTGAAGCCGACGGGCAACGTGCTGATGCTGTTCGAGGAGGAGGGCGGGCGGCCGGACGCCATCATGATCCTGACGGTGAAGCGCGACAACATCTGCACCTTCATCTCGGAGAAGAACCCGGCGCACATCCGGTCGTGGGAGAGGAAGGACAGCCAGCTGACGGCGGTGGCCGACGACCTCAAGCCGCGCGCCGTGCTGTCGTGCCCGCGCAATAAGACCATCCAGCAGGTCGTCTTCGCCAGCTACGGCAACCCTCTCGGCATCTGCGGCAACTACACCGTCGGCAACTGCAACGCACCGCGGACCAAGGAGGTCGTCGAGAAGGCGTGCGTCGGCAAGAAGAGCTGCGTGCTCGCCGTGTCGCACGATGTGTACGGCGGGGACCTCAACTGCCCCGGCACCACGGGCACGCTCGCCGTGCAGGCCAAGTGCTCCAAGAGGCAGAGTACCGCCGCGCAATAAGCTAGCATTCCGTTCCGCCTCGTCTGCTATCTTCTTCTTCTTCTTCTTCTTCTTCTTCTTCTTCTTCTTTGTTTGGGATGTTGTATGTTGGGCACAACAATGACGGATAACAGGCAATATATTTTTAAGGCCATGAAACTGACATAAGTAAATTAACAAAGGAACAAGCAGGCCCGACACATTATCAAAGATAACAGCAGCTCAACGCAAAAGCAACCAGGTCAAGATCATAAACCAACTTCCATAACCCAGGTAGCAACAGCACATCAAATCAAAATGGAGTTTAACAAATGGTCACCTCTCCAGAGCCTTACATTTCTTAGCATACTCAAAACCGACCGAATGTGGCTGTTCTTTTTAGCTTCAGCTTATGACTTATATCTGCGGCTTATAGGTTTTGGGCTGTTCGTGAGCTTATGACTTATATCTGCGGCTTATAGGTTTTGGGCTGTTCGTGAGAGAGAGGACGGAGTAACAGAAACTCACGTGTGGTTTTGGTCGATATAAATAAAGTCATTACAGTGTATACTACAATCAACTTATAGACCATACTTTGAAAAAAAAACTATGTTTGAAAATTAATTATTATAGAAAAAAATCGAAAAATAGCTTTGAGAAGCTGAAAAAAAGAGGGCAGAGTACCTGGAGTTTTAGAACTACTAAAACCTAACCATTGTATCTTGCTAGGCAGCAAGTAGATGAGATGAAATATGAACTTCACTCAAAGGCCCACTGATTCTCTCTCTCCTCACTTCGTTCTCTTCTTTGTCTGTGAAGTCATTCTTTTGAGGTCGAAGATCTCGCGGATATCCTCGGGCGACTTCCCCTTGATCTTATCAGCAGCAGATTGCAGATCAAGTCGAGCAGTTCTTTGATGTCCAGGTAGTTTGCAGCCTACAAGTGATAAATTAGCAAATGTGAGTATGCAATCGAGCAAGATAAGTGATGAGATATTGAAGCTTCAGAACATGAACTAAACATGATGCAAGTGTCGTTCCAGATTAGAGAGACAAAAAAGCAATAACAAAGTGCTAAGCACTGAGATTAAACAACAAAAAATCCGATAGGTTGTGTCCCACATTGAAACAACCTATAACGTAAAAAGGCAAATTCCAAACATAACAAATATTCAAGTTAAAACTAACACTAGATTAATATCCTTTCTCGGAGCTGGGTGATGGTGGGCTTTTGGGCCAGAACCCAGAAGTAGTTTGAAAAGTCAACGTTAATGGTTGGCTTCATAGGCCACTGCCCAGAAGTATGTAAAGGTTGGAAAATTGGGCTTCCGGTTTCTTTGACGACAAAAGAACTAGCGTGAAGCCCACGAGAAAATCCGGTAAAGAACCTGGGTGTCTGATGGCCATGCGGCTCTAACACGTAGCTCAGCATCTTCTGGGAAAAAAAAGATTAACCTTCAATCATTGCTTGTCGTAAAGCTACCTATCCTACGGCGCTCATACACCTAAAAAAGATACGTACAACAAGCACCACAGCGGCAAGAAAATTCACCATCCAAATGTTTCAACAGCTTAAAATACTTTGATATATTATTACGACACAGGGGACAATAGTCCTGAGAAAATCACCAAGCCTTCTGATCATAGAACTTTAGATTAGGATAGAATGGTAGAACAAGAAGGATCGACCCCTTGTACAACTAGTTCACGAGCTTCCGACTTTCAAGACGATTTTTCAGCGACAAGCTTGTCGATGAGCGCAGCAGCATCTTCAACCGTCGCGATTGCCTGTGCGCTCGACTCTTCCACGCTGATCTCAAACTCCTCCTCGAGGCCCATCACGATCTCAACCTGCAACGAATTCACAATGGGTTTTACTTTATAGCTTGAGAACAGAACCTTTAATTCTTTGCTCACACAAAAGAAAGTGACTGTCTATCAAATTACAGATGTATGAGATTGAATATCTTCGTTTGGTCATTCCACGCTTGGAACAACAGCTATCATAATTCATGTGTCGACTCAGAAGTTCCAACAAATACCAAGTCTTAAGGTCCTAAATGGATAAGAAACTACAGATCTCTGGAAACCCAGCCCGACATGTCAAAGAAAGGAAAGCCCCCCAAATATTCAGTAAAGCCATGAAACTGCATCCCTCCATAATCATTCCACACCTCTAAAAAAAGAGGAAAGTCTAATTTCCAACCTTCAACTATGGCCCGAGTCCGAAAATCAACCGCAAACTTCAAAACCGTTCAGTTGACAACCTCAAACTCTCAAAACCGTTCGTTCCGACTACCGTGGTTTTGACTACCGTGGCATCTGTGCATATGTTTCCCTGACAAAGCATCCACATATACATCCATATCAGCATCTGCATCATGCTGAAAGCATCTTCCTCCTTTCAAAATGATAGGGCCCACGTGTCATACTCCAAACACATCTTCTTCCTCTGCCTCTTGATATTCCTCTGCTTCTGCCTCTCGAAGCCTCTTGATAGCGAGTACCACTACCAATTACTTCTTACATGTAAGTGAGCAACCAATAATCCAATTCAATCACCAACACCATCATAATTTCTCTTCGTTCAGTTGGTTGGTTGGACCGTGTGTGTGTGTGTTCGAGCCCGAGTGTTCATGGTGCAGTCAATGGAGAGGCAGGGCAAGCGGGCTGCCAATCGCAGGCGGGCCTGGCCAGCCTGCAAATAGGGTTCCGCTTCCGCCCCACCGACGAGGAGATGCTGCTGCACTATCTCCGTCGCAAGGCTCCCTCCCCGCCGACATCATACCTGTCGCTGACCTCGCCATGGCCACTTGAGCTCCGTCCTGACCACCAAACTCGCAACGCTGTCCCTAGCAAGATAATCTCAAAACCATCCGCATCACACTGTGCTCCACAACCTTCTCCCTCACGTCCCCAAATTAATTTGAATTTTGTTCCCACAGCTGCTCGTAATCGAAGTTCTTCTCCTCCGACGTTGTCGAGCTTCTCCACCATGGTTCGTCACAATCATTGAGACTCCGTCTGATTACTTTCTACATGAGCATCCCCTTCTCCCCCATCTTCTGACCCACTCAATTTGTACCCTCACCTACCGTAGCGTCGTCACCTACATCACCTGTGTTATGAACCTTAGTTCATAACGGGTAAACACCACCAAGAAGATGGCCGGATGGAGTCGACGTAGGGAGAGAGAGGAGACTATAGATGAGAAAGACTTTGTTATTACTCTGCTTGATGACAATAGCATGCGGTAGCCCCTTTATATAGATGGCTCCCCCTAACAGATCGAATCTAATTCCAATCCTATCTCTAATAATATGAAAACCCATATCATATCTCTAACATAAGGAAACTAATATCTAACTCGAATAGAATCCAATCTCTAATTCCTAATAATAACCCGACTGGTCCAAGGCCCACGTCTATAACAACCTGACTACCATAGCCGCCCATCTCCAGTCTAGCACAGCGCACCTCTCCCCAAAACATCACTACCAGTCAAGTAGCGAGCGTTCCCTTTTCGCCCACACCCGTGCCTTTCCACAACCCCGTCGTTGGCACTGTGGCTAGTCCACCACACCCAGTAGCTCTCCCTCACTCTATCATTCTCTATTGCAAGGAAGGAACAAGGAGGCAGGGTTGGCACTGTGGCTAGCCCACCGCACCCAGTAGCTCCCCCTCAGTCATTCTCCATTGCAAGGAAGGAACAAGTGATGTGGCTGCCACATAAGCGAAAACCAGTGATGTGGCCATCAATGTGGAGAAAACCACTTATGAAACCATGCTATGGGTGAAAAGTGAACGGTTTTGATATTTTAAGGGTGAAAGGTAAATGGTTTTGGAGTTGAAGGTTGAAATTCAGACCCAGGCAATAATTGAGGGTTGAAAAGTGAACCTTTTCCCTAAAAATAAAGGTACAGACTATGGATCACACCACAGGGGCCATAAAGTATGAAATGAGACATGTTACCACAATTCCCCTCAAATGTTAATTTAAGACCCAAAACCTTTACAAAAATGCAACTCTTTAGAATCCTTAGCTATTTGGGAAAGTTGGGTTAGGCCCCGTTTGGCAGAGCTCTAACTCTAGAAAATCTGTAGATTTCCTAGAGCTGGTCATCTGTAGCTGGTCATCTGTAGCTCTAGGAAATCCTGGATCTAGAGTTGCAGGCATGTTAAGTGCATTTACATGACTCACTTCATTTATATTATATATTAAATAAAAATATTTAAATCACTTTAATTTAGTCAACAAACTACAGATCCAGCATAGATCTCAGAGCTAAAGCTGTGCCAAACGGGGCCTTAGTCTCTACTTGGTTCAAGACAACCTGCATGTATGACATCAGTCAAAATATTGTAGGCAGAATTACCGTGTCCAGTGAATCAGCCCCAAGATCAGAGAACTTAGTGGTACCACAAACTTCAGTGCCATCAGGAACAGCAAGCTGCTTCTTCACAATCTGACAAACCTTCTCCACTGTATCCTTCTTCGCCTGTTGGAGCACACATTTAACAAATGTTATAAAACACTGTTAACATTGTAGCACGTAAACATAAAATGCAAAATGGCATTTCCTTATTGGTAGATAGAATGCTAACATCTATGTGCTTATCTTGCTAAGATGAGTAAAATGCCATGTTGATAAGTAGTGCTACAACACCAAGAGCAGAAATGAAGTAAAAGCAAACTTCTCTTAAACAAAGAGAAGATTTGCTCACCCAGTCATTGCTGATTGATGAAATACAAGACTTTGAACGCAAACATAAATGAAAGAGAAAAACTAACCCTTCTAGAACGAGAAAAACAAGGGAAACAGGTAATTCCTGAGTCCTAAGTAGTGCATTTTTTTTAATGAACTCAATGATGGGCTTTTGGGGGCCAACCTTAATTTTCCATCATTCAAAACTAACAAAACTGCTAGCACCAATTACTAGTTTAGTTGAAACTTTGAAAAAACAGTAATTCACTAGCTTTAGCATAGTAAAGCAACACTTCAAATATATCATGCATGAAGAGAAAGGATGGAACTCACAGAACAGCAAACAGCAAATCTGTTCGGCACTAGCTGCAGGCGGAGAAATGTATTACCCTTCCTTGCACTGGAGAGAGTGAGTGAGTTCGTGTTGATTGCCTGCATTTCAAGGAGCACACTTCTTGAGATAACAAAACTTATGAGAACTAGGGCTAACACACTGAATTCACCAGGAAAAAAACTTAGCATACTAGACCAGACATTGTTCTCATGATTATCCTATTCTTCTAGCAATTCACTGGGTACAACCCACATCTGTGCCAAACTAACAGTATAGCTTGAATTGGCTTCACTATGGTGATGGGATGAAGAGTATTGCCGGAGAATATATTGACCGGAACTAATTTCATAGTTCTAAATTTGGTTTGCAAACACACACGAGAGAGGAGTTAATTTCTGAAAAGATGTATACAAGATGTTTTAGTACAAATTCCCTACGGAACCTCGGTACTAGAATTTTACAACGGTATCACTAAAACCCAGGTAACTAATCCATTCGAGAGAAAAATAAAGTGTCCTTCATAGCAGGGGAAGACAAGCACAAAGGCGTTTTAGGTGGCATTAATAAAAGGACCAACTTTTTTGGAGCATAGAAAGCAACAACCTGGTACTGCATCCAACATTCCAACACAATCCCCACCTGACAGACACACCATGACACCCCATGTTACTAATTCCACTAGAAATTCAGCACCAGGATGCAATTTAGTTGTACCATAGGAACCATACAGCACAAGCTTTGATAGAGATTGTGGCGTTCTAAGCAAGCCTGCCTAGCACTTTAAAGCAAAGAAAACACTCTACACGCATATACTGACCAGATCAAGCTGAACTTGCTCATCTGCGCGCAAACATCTAAGTAGTACAGCAGAATTACCATCACTACAGCCTATCAACCTAGCAGAAAAGGCAGATCTGTCCAAGTCCACTTTGGAAATGGCCCAGTAAAGCCACAGAGCACAAAAAGAGGCAGATTTGCCGATCGAAAAGAATACAACAGGGTAGGTGGCTAAGCCACAGATCACGCGCAGATCGAACTGCGAAACAGACTTAGATCGAGACGAAACGCTAAAACCCCAAACCCCAACTAGGCAGATCGATCCACCGTACGAACGAGCGATGCGAGGTGGTGGATCTGACGATGTGATGCGCGGACGTGCGTATACCTTGACGGGCCTGGCGAAAGAAAGGGCGGATCCGGCGGCGATGGAAGCCATGAGCGGGCGGAATGGGCACGCGAGCGAGGGGAAGGGGAGGCGGCGAGCACGAAGCGTGTGAGCGCGACGGGGGACCGTATGGCTGCTTGGAAACTTGGCTGGCTGGTGGGTTTGGAGTTGGGCGAGGCGCAGTGACCTGGCCGTATTTATACGGGGAGGGGCGGTGGCGACGCCGTGGGCATCGGGAGTATCGACGGTCGGCGGGGTCCGCGAGGCGGCGACTCCCTCCGTCCACCGCTCCGCACCGCGCAGGTGGGCTCAGTAATATCTCCGGCGAGGGAGGCCGCCATGGGTGGAGCAGCAGAAATCGATGGGCTCCTTCCCAGCAATTCCGGCCCATCCTAAGCAGATCGCATCTCCCAGTACGCACTGCCTTTTCAATCTCTGGCCCATAATGACGACTTCGAAGCAAACAGAGTCGGAGAAACCTCTTTTGAACTAAGCGAGTGTTGATGATTGAAGACGCTGCTTTGGCACCTCAAAGAGCAAAGTCCCTCGACTCCCTCTCTCTCTCTCTCTCTCTCTCTCTCCCTCTCTCTCTCTCTCTCTCTAAAAAACTGAAAGAAGAAAAAGCTCAAATCATGTGTTGTGTTGATGATGGCTGTGGTATCGTGGTTTGTGTTGTCGGACACGCCTCTTCGTGATATCTGGCAGGCCTAACGTACGTCAACCTGACTCTCTTTCTCCGTGTGCGTTGACTCTTCCTGCAAGTTGTCGCTATTCTCACGTCACGTATGTGGGCATTTTTTTTATCTACGATTTCTATCTTTTGACTATAATTTATTAATTTAATAAATGTGACATCTTGGTCTATGTAGAATTAGGCCTATAATGATCTATATGTATATGCATATGAGGGTATAGATTAGTCCCATTTTACTAGTTTATCTTAAGAAGTACTAACATGTAAGTCTAGGGTTCCAATAGTAGCAACTTCCGGTTAACCGTTTTACGCAAAGCAAGGACAAAAGTGTAAGCAGGTTGCTACGTATGCGTGGCCTATTTAAGAATGGAGTTAGACCTAAGTCGATTTGGACACTAAGGCATTACCCTCACGATTACATGAGCGCGTGAGGGTCAGAGGCGAGGGCATATGGTGCATGGCGTGTGTGGGCTTGGAGTGGACACACGGTATAGCATATGTGCTGATACTGAACGCACGGACATGTGCCAAGAGGGAAGATTATGATCATTTGCCCCAATGTGGGTATGTTGGACTGACGATGACGTCGGGTCCTTTGAGGAGGATGTATGTGACACCTCGGCCCATGTAGACTTAGACTTACAATAACCTATATGTGTGTGTGCACATGAGGGTATGGGTTAGTTCCACCTTACTAGTTTATCTTAAGAGGTACTAACATGTAAGTCTAGGACTTCTAATAGTAGGAACCTCCGGTTAACCGTTTTGCGTGAAGCGAGGACGAAAGTGTAAGCAGGTTGCTACGTATGCGTGGCCTATTTAAAAATAGAGTTAGACCTAAACCGATTTAGACATTAAGAAGTTATACTAAATAATAATAGTTGAAGGAAGTTAAAACCGAAGGGAGATTCATGTTTTTGCCACTCTTAAGATTGGTCAATTACCTCTGTCACTTACATGTGGGACCGCCTGAGTCACTGACAACGAGCCAGGGTGACAAATCTGTTGCCCCTCACCTCATAAGGGTGGCAAAAACATAAATTTTCCAAAACCGAAAAGCCAACTGAAAAGTTAACTAGAAAGTTAAAAAAGGACCAGGTGAAGCCTTTCATTTGTCGCTTGCTGCCTTCACTCTCCAGTCACGCCCTGCGCCTGTCTGAAGCTCCCTCAATAATGTCGTCGCACAGTTCATAGATTGGGGAGGCAGCAAACCTAATGAAGTCTTCTTAAAAAAAGCCGTCTCATCTCCGGTCAGTTTCAGTTGACACCGACGTGAAAATTTTCCAAGTGGCCGTCAGCCCGTCAACACCACAACACGCGCACGAACAAGATGCTCCATCGCTCCACCTTTTGCACCGGGCGTGCAACGTCCATCATTGCCAGGCTGCCGGGCTGGGGAGAGCACGTCATGTCATGCCCAAGCGATCGACGACGACGACGACGACGACGAAGAAATGGATGAATGGCTACTGCATCAGCAGAGCTCGCGACTGGGTCGGAGGGGGCACCAGCCGGCCTGATCCCTGCAGCAGCGCATACATGCATGTGTACAGTACAGGTAGGAGGAGGAGGAGGAGATCTGCTTGATAGCGCCATGGCGTCTGCTTGTTTTTGGTTCCCTTGTTTTACCCAAAACAGAATCAGCATGTAGTACAGCAGGTAACGCCACCATTAAGCTTGACTGAGATCATCGCATAACAGAGTAGCGTCAGGATCAGTTAAGAAAATAGTTGCATATACAAGTAGAAGGTTTTACCTTTGCCTCGTTCCGATGGCATATACAGTGGCTTCTTAGGTCTAGCTACCATGATACTACACCGCCCGTCTATTTATTACAAAAGCCTTCTAAAACCTCTTTCCTGATGGCCTCTTAGAGCAAGTATTATTAGCTGTAAGCTGGCTGTATGCTGAGGTGGAGGAGAGAGAGGAGGAGAGAGAAGAGAGGTGGGCTGTAAGTTTACAGCCAGCTGAAGCACAAGAACCAAGAAACTTTGTGAGAGGAAGGGGTAGGTCATACAACCTTCAGCTGGCTGTAACTACTATATGAGTAGGCTGAAAAGTGAGCTGTAAGTATTCATACAGCCAGCTGAAGGCTGTATTATAAGACTTGCTCTTAGTCTTGGTTGCCGGCTTCCTTGTAATCAGGACTCTCCACAGCAACATCGGCATCACAATAGAGGCCCATATCATCAAGAGTACCAACCTCTATCTTATCAGAGTTAGCACACATCATAGGCTCTAAAAAACAACAACAAAGTAAGATTGAATATAGATGTACTCAGCAAGGCCTAGAAAGGTGATGCACGCATTAGTCATATACTCCCGGTCACCAAGCCGTTTTTCCCAAAAGTAATTTGATATCCCAAATAACATAGAAGTTATATGCCCTTACCCAGTTTTTGGAAGACCATATTTTAATTTAGAAATCTATTAGCGGTAATGCGACATGGGATCTTAGTTAGCGAAAAACCCACATAACGCACTTCCAAACCCAAAATATAGGAGTGATATCATATTTTATTCTTATTAGAGTTGCACTGCTTTTCCCATAGCATTACTTTGCTTAATTAGGGATGGAAATTTCCCCATGGAGGCAGGGTCCCACGGGGAATTTCCCCATTAAGGGCCTGTTTGGCAGAGCTCCACCAGCTCCAGATCCACGAAAAATAGATCCAGATCCACTTTTCTAAGCCAAACACCTCCAGCTCCACGCATATCTACCATGGAGCAGCTTCACGAAATCCATATATCTGCCCCTAGATCCACCAAATCCATGGAGCACCTCAAGGGATGCTCTGAAAACTCAGAGATTCATGGAGTTGGGAAAATTACCCACCATGCCACTGATTACACAAAAAAACGGTTCGTTCTTTCTTTCCCGTCCTCTTCCCGTCGCTGCACGCCGTCCTCTTCCAGCCGCCGCGCCGCCCCCAGCCGGCCGCGCACCGCCCTCGCCAGCCGCCGCGCCGCCCCCAGCCGGCCGCGCACCGCCCCCAGCCGGCCACGCATCGCCCCCGCCAGCCGCCTCGCCGCCCCCAGCCGCCGCTCCGCCTCCTCCTCTGCGTGCGCCGCCCCCGGCCGGCCTTCCCAGCCGTCGCTCCACCTCCTCCTCTGCGCGCGCCGCCCCCGGGCGGCCGCGCGCCCGCCCCCGGCCAGTAGCCGCGCCGCCCCCGGCTGGCCGCTGTCGCCCCCGGCCAGCCGCCTCGCCGCCCCCAGCCGCAACTCCACCTCGCGCGTGCTTCTCATCGGGAGGAAGAAGCTTCTCTTTTTTTCATTTTTTCATTTTTCATTTTGCCCCCTAAATATTTGTTTACAATTGCATATTGTCCAGATCTGCGGTGGAGCTCTACCAAACACATTGGTGGGAGACCAGCTCCACGGTGGAGCTGCTCCACCGTGGATCTGGGTGGATCTGGAACTGGTGGAGCTCTGCCAAACAGGCCCTAAGGGGCAGGGGTGATCTCCCCTCCGCAGGGGAACAGGGACGGCCCCCGCTACATTAGCGGGGCAGGGATGGGGTCGCGCCCCCTCGCGGGGACCCGGTAAAACTAATAAAAAATTTCTATAATGAATTATAGTTTTTTAATATAGGATATTGTATTATTTTTTCGTACTATCGAGCAATCGAAGAAAATCAAATGAAAAGAGAGCAATTGGCTTCATCTCCAAGAAAAAGGAGAAGAGCAACCCAAGGCAAATGAAAAATAATTCAACAACATCAAATACTTTGGTTATCACAAAAAGGGTCACATTGCCTCGGTGTGCCCTAAGAAGATAGATGGCAAGCAAATGTCATTAAGAAAGAGGCAATCCGGTAATAAGTAAGACAAGAAGACAAAGGATGGAAGAAAATATCAAACTTGCTACAATTGATAGGAGAAGAGACATTTTAGTAAGGATTGCCCCATGGGTAACACTGCTAAGCGCCTAAGCCCATTGTTTATAATGATCAATATTTGTGTAGGAGGACTAGAAATCGCAATGTGTTTGTTAGATATGTTAGTTCATATAAATCTATTGCTATGGTCATTTGAGTTCTCAAATCTATTTTGACTAACATCTAAGGGTCCAACCGAGTTTAGGTACCAAAAGATGCTTAATTGTTTAATAGGTAATATAGATTATTTGGAAGATTAATAAATTGTATAATGATTATCAGTATCTGGTAGATATGAAGAATGACATTCATGATACCTTGTTAACGGCCATAAGAGCCCATGGTAGGGCAATTCATTTGTACATTCAGCAATACGTTGGCTGCTAGCATGTAGGTGTATACATGGTCTAATGACGTCGTGCCATTGAATCGTCGCTCGCCGTTGTGTAGGAAGGGCAATTGCGTCATCATTGCATAGGAAGGGCAGCCACTCGCCACAGCGTACGAAGTGCTATCACTTGCTACACGTGGCATACGAATCACACCGTACTTATCGACCATGACAAATGCATATTGGTATAAGTTGTCTAAAATCGCATCGCCATTGGTAATTATATTATTTTATAGAAGCAAGCATAACTCCCAAAAAAATATAAATGACCTATTGGATTATAGCGGTCCAAAATGATCTAAATTGGCCAAATTTATTTGGCATTGCAAATAAAAGTCAGGCATATTATTTATCACCTACTAAACCAAATTGTCATATTCATGTAGAATAATCAATATTCCCACAGAATAGGAAATGTTTTGGGTGATTCAACTAGGTTTGTATTCTAGAAAAAATCTAGTATTTCCATGTAGATTACTTAAGATCAATGTTTTATGTTCTCACATTATATTTATGTTCTAGTAGAGCATCCTGTGACCATAGAAAAACATGTTACGTAATTATAAACTTAAAGTTTGAATGATCAAAATTAGTTTAAACATAATATAAGTAATTAGGTAAAAATTTGGATAAAGAATAAAGAAGCTAGAGTATAGCACAAGTCTGTCGACTCTTGGACCCCTGTACGGGATCTTTGTCACAGAATAAGAACCAGGTTGTGTTTGCAGGAAGCTAACTCGCCGCTAAGTGTGATATACCCCGGGTTCTGAATAGTATAGCCACCAAGGTAGAACGACTTGTTGTTGATGATCTAAAATCTATGAGGATGCCTACAGGCTCATGGTCTAATGACACTGGTCAAAATAATGATTAAACACTCCTTAAGAGTCCAAGAGAATTAAGGGGAACAAATCTTCAAACTAGAGCGCGTGCGCACACACACAGATATATATATATATATATATATATATATATATATATATATATATATATATAGGAAAAATATCTTTTACTCCCGGGTGTAATTACACCCACATCTAATATACCACCTAAACAAACTTGAAATACTCCTTTATCACTTTAGGTACACTCATATACTAATTACAAGATATTCTAATGTGAACCACACAAAAAAATTGTAAGGGAGTATATAGTTTTTAGCGTATTTTGTAAATACCTTTATATACGTATATAAAAAGGAGTATGTTGAAAAAAATGTACATACCACCTCTGAAAAATTGTTCATACCACCTATATGACCTTAAATACTCGTATACTACATGTACATACCACTCGTTACGTGAGATACTCCCTACGTTGTGAGATACGACATAGGGTGTAATTACACCCGGTAGAAAAGAGCCTTTATATATATATATATATATATATATATATATATATATATATATATATATATATATATATATATAGGAAAATTACGTAATGCACCATGGTGCCTAGGCACCAACATCCGATACACGTGTATGATTGATAATTTTTTTGAGTTTGGGTATGAAAATGTTTTATACCCTTGATATATTTATGGTAAGTTAGTTTTGAACTCAGTTCAAACTAGTTTGAACTACTTTTGAGTTCAATGCAACTACAGTGAGTATATACCATAAAAATAGTTCAAACTAATTAAACTGAAGTTGAATTTAAATTTTTTCGGAGTTTGATATCTCAAATATACTTTTTTATGGGTATATGAGGATACCCACATCAAACGTTGCGAATCTCGAAGCAAATCAACGGGTATTGATATTGGTGCCTAGGCACCATGGTGCATGGTGCATGAAACACTCGTCATATATATATATATATATACACACACACGATCGCTAAAGGACTTTATGCTATAAATATAGAAAAGAAGTTTATTATTACGTACAGAGAAAATCATTAGAATAAATGGGCATCGCTTAATTACTCTGTCTTATTGTATGTCTATGTATTTTTTATTCTGTATTATTAATTATATGATTGATCTTATCCAAGTTGAGATAATAGGCTATCGACCAGACGAGTTATTTGACACAGATCACCAAACTGTTCACGCACATGCTATGCTGCCTGTCACGCGCGGACCTACCAAGTTCCTAGGATCATCGGTAATAGGCGAGGGCAGTTGTAAATTATATAGTACAATCCTAGCAGAGTAGCAGGAGCAGTTGCTTTTGCTGCACTTTGAAATGTTGAAATGAATACCAGCTAAGTGGCATCCCTTCCTTGGTCAAGAAAGAGTTGTTTGGCAGTAGGGGTGGCAACGACTCGGTTCGGCTCGTGAAAGTTTGGTGGAATAGAGATTCGGTTTGGCTCAACTTGGTTAAGATATCAAGTTTTTTTATGAGCTCGATTCGGCTCGTGGTGCGGCTCGAGCAAGCTCGCGAGGGCTCGCGAGCCAACAAAGCATCCACCCTCCCCAGCCCCTGCCATGTCCTACTCCCGGCAATCTCCAGTTCTCCACCTCCTCCTCTTCCTCCTCTTCCCCGCGTCGCTCCACTCCCAACCCACCACCGCCACCTCGTTGCCGCAATGCCCGCTCAACTTCACCGTCACCGCGCTGCAGCCCTTCCTCGCGCCGCCGCCCCCCTCCGACGATGCCTCCCGCGGCGACTTCGTGCTGCAGTCCGTCCGTCTCCTCCTCCCCCTCCACCTCGCCGCCACTGCCTCCTTCCTCCTCCCCGCTAACGCCTCCTACCTCCAGCCCCTCCGCGCCACGCTCCCCTTCCCGCTCCTGGCCTCCGGATGCGGCCTCTCCAGCCTCGATGCGCTCTTCGCCTCCCCCAGCTGCGCCAACGTCTCCACGCTCGGGGACTTCGACGCCATCATCACCGGCTGCGTCCAGTACCACTTCATCTACGCCGGCGCGGTGGCCAGCCCTCGAGGTCCCAACGACCCGACCACCGCCTTCTGCCTCTACCTTCTCAAGGCGGGCTCTGGCCCGGGCGGCCGCTTCGGCTGGATCTACGGCGTCGTGTTTGGCTGTGTCGGTCTGGTGCTGGTGGTCACCGCGGCTGCTGGTTTGTGGTTTTTGGTGCGGCAGAGGCTGGACGCGGCGGCGGCGCTGGCGGCCGCAGCGGCGGACACCAGGAGCAAGCGCTCGCAGGCGATGGAGTCGGGAGCGAAGGCTATTGGGAGAGGAGAGCCTGCGTTGCGGAGGGACTGAGGGAGCCTGGGGCTGGGAAGTGGGAAACTAGGGTTTTTACCTTTTAGTTGGGCCTATTGGGCCGAGCCAACCGAGCCGCTCGTGAGCTGGCTCGGGCTTGGCTCGTTTAGACCCCGAGCTTTTTTGCTGACTCGGCTTGGCTCGTTTCATCCACGAGCCGAGCCAAGCCTCCACGAGCCCGAGCCGAGCCCGAGCTTTTTTGCCAGCCCTATTTGGCAGCACTAGGCTTGTAATCCAGTTTTAGTCCTATAAATTTGGCTGTCAAACGGCATGTAATCGGCTTCTACCGAACCTACTGTACACCATACGACAATATATACTGAAACACCTCTCTAACATTTCGATGAAGCGGTTGTTCCTGCTATTCCTCTTTTTCTCTTGCTATAGACTTTCACATGGTATCAGAGCCTTGCTGACCCTTACTTCCGCTGCCCACCATGAGCATCGCTTCGTCAACTGGAGTAGCCACCTCTTTCAGCAGCTCCTCCAGTAGTTCTTCCAATGTTTTCTCATCCTCTCTCACCGCCAACCTACCAGGCATGAGAGCCCGCATATCTATCATCCTAGATCTCAAGACTTCGAACTTCACAAAATGGAAGACCTATGCCACTGCTATGCTCTATAGGAACGGGCTCCTCTCCCACGTCGACGGCACCCCTACGCCGGCGAACAATCTAGAATGGGCTATGCAGGGTTTTTGCATCCTGTCTTGGCTTTACATGGCTGTCTCAGATGAGATCATTGACATGGTCATAGAGCCAGACTAGTCCGCTCATGCCTTTTGGACTCGTGCTACAAGCCTATTCTAAGACAATCAAAAGACAAGGGCCTTGTATATCGAGGTCGAGTTCAGCTCCATTCTCCAAGGTTCCATGACGATCACCGAATATTGTCAGAAACTGAAGAACCTCGCCAATCAGCTCTGTGACGTGGGGTGACCAGTGTCCGATGAGATACTCATGTTGAATACCCTTCGCGATCTCAACAAGAGTCTCTCACATATGGCCACCATGGTAACCACAATGGATCCTTTTCCATCCTTCCTCAAGACCCGTTCGCTGCTCCTACTGGAAGAGATGCATATCCACAACTCAGTCCAGATGGCAACCAATGCTGCCCTCCTCTCTGGCTATTGGCCGGATGCCCCAGATCGCAATGGGAGAAGTAGCGGCAATGGTGGACACAGTGGCTACAGTAAAAACTAGAAGAATAAGAAGATCAAGAAATGGAGTGGTTAGGGGAACAACGGTGGTCAGGGCAATGGTTCTGCATACCCTAGCCACAGTGGCAAGTTCCCCTCCGACAGCTCTTCATACATACGGAACCCCAGGCTACCATCGTATGTCGGGTGGGGACCTTTCCCCTCGAACAGACAATGGCGTCCCAACGGTGCCGGAGTCCTCGGTGCGCACTCGGTCTCGCCATAGGCTTCCACCACCTTCGCACCTATCTTGGCACCCTCCGTGCTGCAGCACTCCCAACAGTCAGGTGCTCCCATCTTCAACGCGTCGCCATCCTGGGATCAAGTCAGTTTCCTCTTGCCCATGAACAATCTGATGTTGCAGATTCCCTCCTCTGTTGACTGGGTTCTTGACTCAGGAGCTACCACCCATATAACTTCAGACATCGGTACTCTAACCTCCTCCACTCCTTTCAAGTCCAACAGCACTATCACCGTCGGCAATGGTTCTCACCTACCTATCACCCACACCAGCACTGCATCTATCACCACTGCATATTCCCTTTTACATCTCACCAATGTTCTTATAGTTCCTAATCTTGTAAAAAAAATCCCATTTTTGTTCGTCAACTAACACATGACAAATCCTGCAGCACAATTGAGTTTGACTCTTTTGGTTTCTTTGTCAAGGACTCGCAAACCAAGAACGTGATTGATTCTTCACTGTAATAGTAATGGGGACCTCTACTCCATTCCGTCACCATCGGCCACTGCCTCTCCACGCACTTTCCTCGCTACAACAGCAGATTCAACACTTTGGCATTGTCGACTCGGGCATTCTGGACGCAATGCGTCCACACATTTCCTAGACATCTCCAAGCTGTTATGTAATAAACAGGACCATACCATTTGTCATGCATGTTAACTTGGCAAACGCATCCGTTTACCTTACTCTCGTTCTACTTCTTGTACTCATGCCCCTTTTGAGTTAATCCACTGCGATGTTTGGACCTCATCTATGCTGAGTAATTTAGGATACAGATACTACCTTGCTATACTAGATAGTTTCTCTCATTTTGTTGGACATTTCTAGCCACCATCATCTCTTTTGTAAATTACGTCTACACTCAATTCAATACAACCCTCAAATGTATTCAGGCCGACAATGGTGGTGAGTTCGTCAATGATGTGTCTACACATTGTTTCCAGTCCAAAGGAATTCTCTTGCACCTTTCTTGTCCTTATAGCAGTCCTCAAAATGGTAAAGCTGAGCGATGCAGCCGCACTATCAAAGATGTCTTGCACACTTTGCTAATCCAAGCCTCCATGTCAACATCCTATTGGGTCGAAGCCTTGTCTTGCGCCACATACCTCCTGAATCTCTAGCCTTGTCAGCCTCCCCAATTCTACACCCCCTTTGCAATTCTCTTTCGTCGATAGCCACAATACTCCCACTCCCACCTTCGGGTCTTCAGGTGTCATTGCTACCCCAATATTAGTGCCACCACCCCCAACAAATTGGAGCCACGTTCCATCGTCTGTGTGTTCCTTGGCTATCCAACAACACACAAGGGGTACCGCTGCCTTGATGTTGCAACCGGTCACATTATAATTTCACGACATGTTATTTTTGATGAGCAGTTGTTTCCTTTTGCCCAAGGATCGCCGCCTCCTCCAAAGGACTCCTACAACTTCCTTCTTGACATGGATCCTCCAACACCGGCTTGGGCTACGTTACGGTCGCATACATCTACGTCCTCTCCTTGCCCCGATGTGTTGATCCAGACTGCATCCACCAGCGTGCCCACGCTAACCCTACTCCTGCCGAACCTACTGTACACCATGCGACAATATATACTGAAACACCTCTCTGACGTTTCGGTCAAGCAGTGATTCCTGCTATTCCTCTTCTTCTCTTGCTATACACTTTCACATGCAGGAGATACGTATGCGTGTGGTGTGTGTGGGTTGCGTGGGTTGTGTACGTTCACTTTGTACCCCTAAAAAAAATTATGTTTGTGAAGGTTCAATGTTGGTGGCAGGGCAAAGCAGACCGGTGTGATTAGCGTCGCAGCATTATAAATTAGCCATGTTCTTTTAAATTTTTAGCTTTTGGTTTCTCTAAAAGTTAAAGCAAATAGTAAATCTCTTCAAGCAGATTCTCTAAACGACTTTTTAGTCTAAAACTAAATGTATCGTCCGTAACAACGCCTTCATCGTCTGATACCGTTTTAAAAAAACACACATCAGTATCATCCGTCGCCGTCAAAAACCACCCGTTACAGTGTCCGGACGGTGGTCCCCGGCGCGGGAGAAGTACTGGTACGCGCGCGCCGGATTGGCACAACGCATGAAGCGAGGACTCCCATCCCACATGACGCACAGTAGAAAGCTTTGATGATCATCTCGGCTTGTGCCCCGCACAGTTGCACTGTCGTCGTCGTCGATCTGTGGCCTGCGCCTGCCTAGCTATCCTATCAGGGCGAACCCCACACGGACCGATCATATTAATCAAGATTCAAGGGATATGAGATCGAAACATCATTCTCTCTCTCTCTCTGTCTCTCTCTACATCGATCGATCGGTCCAACGAGCTACTCCATACCATGTCAAATTATCAATGAGTTAATGCATGACCGGGACCTAGCTCAAGGCCTCAAGCTTGTCATATTCAGTACGAGGTCGCTAATGTGGTCTCCCGACCAGGATGCATGGAGACGCAGTCTCATTAGAGGTGAAGCGAGCCAGAGGTACTCGGCTTATTAAGTGCGTTGCTTTGGGCTTAATTAGGCGTGAGACTCGCAGTTTAATTTCTTGACAACAGTTCACGCATCGTCAGAAACCATGAACTAGCTGGGGCCGTGGTAGCTGTAAACTTGCGAAACGGCAGGGTTGCTGACAGCGACTGATCAACTAATTTAAGGGATGTCTCAATGATAAGGCTCATATAATTTCCTAGGAATACTACGCGAATCGCAATTATTTATACAAAATTATTGCATTTCAGTCATGCTTATCCTCAGGGGTGGAACCAGCCTAAGCTCAAGCTCCAGGCTGGACCAGCTACTTTTGGACCGACTCTTGGGTTTACCTTTTTTTGGGTGATTTTCATGGATTTTACATGGGTTTTGGTTACCAGGCCTCGGGCTACAGCCCAGGTAGCCCGAGGCCTGGTTCCGCCACTGCTCATCCTAATCAACAACGGTCTATATGTTACTTACGTCAACACAACATACACTGTACGGATATATCTGGCTGTTGTTTACTGGGAACTAGCGTAATTGCTCGTACAATTACGTGCCTAGATATCGAAACATCATGTATTTGTTATATAACTCTAATACCTTTCAAAAATTTAGTTATATTTGTTATATAATTGTAATAGTTATAATATCTATATCTGATTCATTTGTGTATTGTTATAATCTGACCTTACCGAAATAATAAGAGAATTTCTAGGAATTTTGCCTTTTTTTTTCTAATATAAGGATTATCATGGAATTTCTATACCGCTAAAGCGAAAGAGGTACCTTGAATATCATCTATTATTTATACATACATACATACATACAAATATACACACACATATATAAAGCCTTTTTTTACTCCTGGGTGTAGTTACTCCCTATGCTATATCTCGCAAAGTAGATAATATGTTGTGCAACAAATGGTATATACGTGTAGTATATGAGTATATAAGACATCCATGTGGTATTTATATTTTTTAAGTTGGTATGTATAGTTATTTGAACATACTCCTTTTTATATATGAATATGAAGGTATTAGCAAAATATGCCAAAAACTATATGCTCTCTTACAATTTTTTCATGTAGTTGGCATTGGAATATCTTAGAATTAGTATATAAGCATACCTAAAGTGATAAAGAAGTATGTTAAATTTGTTTAGGTGGTTATCATGTGGGAGTAACTACATCCGAGAGCAGACGGCCTTCTACTCCCGGACTTCTACTCTCGGATGTAGTTACTTTCACCTCTGATATACCACCTAAACGAACTTGAAAGACTATTTTATCACTTTGGGGGTACACTCATATACTAATTATAAGATACTACAATCACTATTACAAAACAAGCTATACTGGACGCCTCATCACAAACCGTCTAAGCTGCAATTATCATAAATGGTTTTCTAAGCATGACGGTGTACCGTCTGTGAAACACAACTATCCAGACAGTTCTTATTAATAACCGTCTATGATAGTTTACAGACGGTTATTAATATGAACCATCTGTGATAATTGCAAAGATCACATATGGTTTTTAATTAGAATCATATGTGATAGTTCACATGTGGTTATTAATATAAACCGTCTGTAATAGTTGTGTATCACAGATGGCTTGTGGTTGGAACTATCTGTGATATGTATTTATACGCATGAATGTTGCTTTGTCTCCCCGATGTGCACCTCTTCGATCGTTTCGGCTTCCCGATGCATCTCATGCGTTCGATGTATTATTTGTTGTATAAAAATGATCGTCTGCCACTAGAGATTAATCCCCACATTATTGATCCTGTACGAGCACCTCGCCACCCGTCCGCCTATCTTCCTTGTCTCTCCAGAACAAATAAATGGCTCCCTACTCTTCCTTATCACGAGTATTGATGGCCAACCTAGCCATAGTGTACAAGCACCTAGACGGCTGTACGCTGGTGGATGCTGCAGAAGGACACTGTGCCAACAATGTCCTCTCTTCTATGTCCGAGGATTTGCCAAAGTAATTGAAGGCCACCTTCTGTTGTCTTGACATCTTCCTCTGCCGTGTCTTCCGGTTAGTATCCCGTTTACGGCGAGCTGACCTCGCCATTGACGTGGTCCTCCACAACAACGTTGCATGTCTCCAGGAGGTTTGTGGTCGCTTGGAGTGCTTAGTCGAGATGGCGAACGTCCGAGTTAACCATGCTAGGACCTCTCAAGAAAGAGAAGAGAGACTATAGGCTCAATTCAACTTGATTGTTCAGTCGGAGGGTGTTCGGGAGACACTTGAATGAGCGTGTCAGTGGGTGGATGCATTTTGGGCTTCGTTCGCTGATGATCCTGAACCATCCGATGCCGACCGCGTTACCTACAAAGTTTTGAAGACAGAGATATCATGCTCCTTCCGCCACTAGAAAAACTTTGAAGCAGTTAGGTTTCTACTTTTTTTATCTTTTGTAAGAAGCGACTGGCCACGCTGTTTGGCCATATATAAATCTAGTCAGTTGAATTTGTATTTACTATCTTCTACATATGTAAACGGTCTCGCTATAACGACATGATCGACAGCATTACTGACTTGTAAAAACAACAAAGTAATACATATTTACTCTTGAGACATTACTGAATTTGCATTTATATATATGAGAATGTGTCATATATATATATATATGTGTGTGTGTGTGTGTGTGTGTGTGAATTTGTATTTATGTATATATGAGAAAGCATTTAGAACAATCTGTAGTGTATTTATCACAGACGGTCATTAATACAATAATAACTGTCTGTGAAAAGTAATTGTCACAGATGGTTCTTAATGATAACCATCTATGATAATTATAAATTACGGACGGTTCATGGTTAGACGTGTCTGGGATACGCCATGTTATTAATTAATACCTAGCCAGACCAGTCCCAATAAATCTGCCTTCACTGCGCTGCATTGAAGGAGGCGGCCTACTTTGGGGAGTTTGATGGAAGCATTCTGCTTGTAGATCTAGCTATTTGTAGATCGATTTATTCTTGTAATAAAGATAGATGATAGCTAGGTCACCAAATGTTCTTATTTCTTGTAGCAATAATATAAGTCACCGGATGTTCTTATTTCTTTTAAGATCAACCATGTGCCATGTTTACACTCACAGCTCACTAATTAGTTTTTTCTTGTGAGAGATGACATCATCATCGTCACCATCGACGTTGCTGAATGCATCTGACGCTCTAAAGACTAGGGTAACTAACCATGACAGAAGAGTATTGAAAAAACCAGATGGCTGAATGACCATCACGGAGGTCTCACCGGATGGGCTCCCTCTACAAACAAAGAAAGCATCGACGGCATTCCGGACTACCTACGGGATCAGTGGAAGAAAACGGGTCCTCATCACTATAGCAAACTAGAAAGTTTTGACAAAAGAAGATAAAAATCAGATGTGGGTGGAAATTTCAAACTCGTTCGAGATACCAGAAGAATTCCAAGGACTCATGCGACGACAGGTGCTCCTCGCGGTGGGAAAAAACATGGAATACCATTAAAAGCATGCTTGTCATGCAGTACATGACCAAGGATTGCACGCTCTTTATGAGGTATCCTTTATTATTGCTGGAAACATGAGAGGCCCTTGTGCGTATAAAGACGACGATCGAATTTCAATAGCAAAGTGTGGTGCACAAGAGTCTCCAGGCAAAAAACACTCACCCCTATAGACTCAGCACCGCTGGGTACGTCGATAAAATTCCACAATGGAGGATGCAGGACGAGGTCGCAATCCGATCAGAAGCCTCCTCACCATTTCCCGGGATCACAAATGAGTGCGCCTGAAACTAGTTAAGAGCGAGGTCATCAAACACATCTTCAAACGTCACTTCTTTCAAAAACCCCCACAGACGAGGAAGTCTCCCAACACCTAATAAGATATGTTAAACTATCTAGTTATTAATAGGTCCATAACTTCATAGGGTCTAAAATAATATGATTGCCTTTTGTAGCAAGCATTGATTACTAAATCTTCTAAAGGCTCCTTCAAAGCAGTCAGGGAGAAGGATATACTATAAACGGTTCTAAGAAACAAGGACCACCCACATCGCATGCAAGGCCTGGCGGTTTATATACCTTGGAGGCATGAATTCTCAAATGACTCCGAGGTGTATAGGAGTAAGAAGAGATCCAAGACAAAGCGTGGTGAACAAATAAAAAAGAGCTTCGTGCACAACATGAGGAACATCTATCTGCCTCACTTCGAGAGAAGATAACTACCTCACTTCGAGGAGAAATAGCTTCATTGAGGGAAGAATTGGGAGAAGTCCACAACCACTCGCAAGCAACCCCCGTTATTACGAAACCCAGTCCCCCTCAACATCGGAGTAGCTGTGCGTCCACGCCACTTTCTGAACATAGCAACGCTTAGGGGTGAAAATGGATCGAATACAGATCGGATAGTGCTTAAACTATATTCGGATCCATATTTTTTCTTAGGTTCATATACAAATCGAACAAATGTCAGATACGAATACGAATCAGACAAATGTCGGATATGAATTTGAATCGAATATCTACTCAATTCGGTCGGATCTAGATATTCTCATAACTTATGTAGTATGAGAATTTAATGATATTTTATCCTTGTACAATTACGCTTAATTATTCTAATTCATTTACTTCACCTAAAGAAACATGAATTCACATTCAATTAAAAAACTTATCCAACTAATTAGTCGTATTGTAATAAAATATGCATATTGTTTCATCAAATATGAATACGGATACAGATAGTTCAGACAAAATAATATTTTGGATGGTAAAATTTCATACCATATTTGCATCTATATTTTTATGTGAATTCGAATATGATACGAATAAGATAGAAATTATTAATCAGATGGGAAAATCTATACCATATTCACATCTTATCGTATATGATAATAGGATAATACAGATAATTCGTATCCACTTTTCACCCCTAACATCGCTCACTTACCTATTGACGATTTCATAGTAACGTACCTCTCTAGAATACTACATAGATAGACTTGGTGGATGCCTTAACTCATTGTGTATCATTATGTAGGAGTCCACGTTGTGCATCCTTAGAATTAGGGTTGGCTCCATTCTCGTTGAGGTTGGGTGGGGAATGGTGTTTCCATGCCTACCGGGGATGCAAGTGCACGATGCCCAGCTAGAGACCGGTTTCACGTAGGTCCAGGTAGACATGATTAATGACATTTTCAGGACCGTCCCACTGGAGAAGCCCTCAAACAGAGAGATCATGACGCTAGGGTATGTTGTCCACACATTTGTCCAGTGGTCCAAGAGGGACGTCTCCCTAGACCCTTCAGTGCTGCGATCTCTGCACGACCATGCCTGTTAAATAGATCCCTATATGAATCCACCTCAAGCTTCACTTCAGAAGGCCATCGCATCGGCTCCTGTGAAGACCACACAGAAAATGTATCGAAGCGACATGCTAAATCCCAACCGAAGAAGATTAAGCGACCGTCGAGCCATGGAAGTACAAGCTCAGAGTGTCGTTGGTCTCCGAGTCACAATTACCCAACCTTGGACTGGTTTGCAGGACTTTGCTTGTCTGTTACATGTAGAGGTCCAACAGGAAGCCAAACTGGTAAAGTGCATTCACTATAAGATACACGAAGGTGCATTTTCTCTATGACTTAGACTACTTCATCATGACCTTCGAAGACTTATTCTTACTATTTAACCTCTTCGAACTCGATGTCTCACTTCTATGATGCTAGGCACTATATCTGTACTATATAACCAAGTTCTACATTCATGTAATACCGATAAATGTCATAACTCATTACTTATATACAAATCCATGATCCAACAAATCTAGCGACAGTGAGAACCGGTGGGGTTTCTTGACCCACACTTGGTCTTTGAGCAATCCATCAACGAAAACACATCATTCGTCGAGGATTACAAAATGATGGTATTACTTGTTCAGAGTGACAAGGACTACATCTTGGTACCCTTCAACCAGTGGTAAGTGCTTCACTAGTTACTATACAAGTTTTATTTATACTTTATACGCAATATTAACTTATAATTAATCACTATGGCGACATATATGATTAGGTCTCACTGGATTCTGATTGTGATTGCACCAAAGTGAAACAAGATAATATACCTTGATTCCCTATTAAAGAGCAATACGACTTCACCCGTGTGCAACAAGTAATTAGCAGGTAAACTCTTTTTCCTCTATACATAACTCTATTGTAGTTTTCCCTCCGTTTGCAATGGTCAAGGCTAACTTTTTTGAATCATGTAGGTCATTCAATGCTTACGTTGCCCGGGGAGGGAGGCACAAGGAATCCAATGCCACACTGCGACACAGGACGCGATTTTCGGTACTCATTACAACACAACAATCCTATATCACATTTCGTAATAATGCCTCTAGAACTGATAATATCTATGTATGTAATTCTAGTTTTGCAGTACCACCAGCAACTACAACGCAACGTATGTGGATTCTACGTTTACCGTCACATGCAGAAAATCATGGCCACTAAGACGATTGATCTAGAGGTTTATCAAATTGCTTATCGGTATTCGGTTCGTTCATACAAACGACCATGTTAGATCAAAAGCCATCCATCACAATGATAAGCAACAGCCGAAAAAGCTTTTGGGTGTTTCCCCCCACGTTCCCTTTTAACATTGCACGAGAACGACTCAATCTCCATACGAAACCAACTCCTCTCTAAAATCACAAACATCTCATGTTCATATATCCTCCATTGGCTAATTATACATGGATCCTCAAGAGGGTTTTTTTCTAAAATATTCTAGATTGGTTTGCACAAATATAATAGGGTATTGATAAACATCATCCGGATGTTTTCTTCCTAACTATCATCCAGATTTGTGACCATTGGATTAGAGATCCAACGGTCATAAATTCTCCCCCACCCTCTCCAAAAAAAATCTCCCCCTCCTCAAAAAATAATCTCCCCCCTCCAAAAAAAAGGGCCGTTGGATCTCTAATCCAACGGTCTCAAAACTGGATGATAGTTAGAAAGAAAACATCCGAGTGATGGCTATACACACCCGATATTTACACTAAAATCTAAAGCCATAAGTTGACCGGAAAACCCCAAATACGCGGCCGGCGTTGAACGCGCGCGTTCCGAGGTGAGGCAGCTACAGTGAGCGTTCCTCTGCAGTAATAAGGACCGGCCGGTCCCAGCCACACCCTGCATCAGATTCTCGCGCCGTACGTTATTAGGAACGATTCCATCGAGCATTGCTGCTCAAAGGCTCGAACCGCGCAAAAAAAAGAAGAAAAAATGGACGTCCTGCCATCCTACAGTTCCCATTTGCGTCCTTGAACTCGCGGCCACTCGACACAGTCCCGGCCTGCAAACGCAGACACACTGTTCTCCGGTCAATCGCTGGCTAGCTAGCAATCAAGTCAAGGCACGACATAGCCACAAGAAGAAGAGCCCAGGCTAGCTCGCTAGATACCAGCAAGCATGGAGAACGCGGACGACGAGCTCGTGTCGCCTCCGGCAGCTCACGCCACCAGCACCACCGACATGCCCATCTCCACGGCGCTCAGCCTCACGGCCACGTCCTCGTACTCCCATTCCAGCGGCGACACCACCAACAACGCCGTCGTCGGTATCGCTTGCCTCTCCCCCGCGGCCGCCAACGGAGGCGTGCCCGCCGGACTCCACGCGCTGGAGCAGGAGATGTACCGCGTCGACTTGCAGCTGCAGGGCGCCGCGACCGCCGACTCGGCGTGGACGACCGGCGGCGACCGGCGCAAGAGGCGCATGATCAAGAACCGCGAGTCGGCGGCGCGCTCCCGCGCGCGCAAGCAGGCGTACATGCACGAGCTGGAGAAGGAGGTGCGCCGCCTCCGCGAGGAGAACGACGCGCTGAGGGAGCAGTGCGAGGAGGTCAGATCCACATTCACTAGCTAATAGCTGCTTAGCTGCTACGGCCTACGTGCATGCATATACACGACCGAGCATGCCTAGCTATACATACGCAGATGCTGCGATTTTACTCGGTGATTTGCTTGACGCCTTGATCCTTCTGAGCATCTATGTATGCAGCTGAAGGCGGCAGCGGAGGTGCCGGCGAAGAAGACGCTCCAGAGGGTGTCATCCGCCCAGTTCTGACGAGGAAAAAATTGATCGCAGATCATGCACGGTCGATCAGCTTGTTTCTTCTCCTGGTGTGCCTAGATAGATAGCAAGAACGGTGTGTGCTAGGTAGCGTCGCGGTGTGTGTAGTTACATCTGCTGCTGACTGGGAGGGTACTGCCTACTGCATGTTGTGTGCTTTGCTCCTGCATTTCTACTTTTCTAGCTGTGCCATGGAGGGTGCTCTGCTTGCACAAAGATGGTAAAGTTGGCTTCCTCAAGCACACCACGTTTTGGGGAAGAAGCTGCTAGCTAGTACTGTGGACGATCATGCCTTGGCATCTTTGCCTTTTGCAGTCCTTATTCCGATGCATTGACAGCTCAGATCAGTTCGCAAGTTAATCTCCTTCAATTTTACAATTTCTTCAACTCCATGTATCGGCCTCTTTAGTATGTCCCTTTCTGAAGTTCTTGCAAATTAAAATTACACATCTATTATTCTTACGGATCAGTAACTGGTACTGCTAACCAAAGAAGATATACTACCTCGCAAAAGACAAAAGCAAAACAAAGAACAAGAAGATATACTACCTTGTAAAAGACAAAAGCAAAACAAAGAACCTGCAGTACTATATATCGGATCTCTTTTTTCAGCTTCTAAAAGCCACTTTTCGTATTTTCTATAATAACTAACTTTCATACAGAGTATCTTTTTAATACGAAGTCTACAAGTTAATTATAGTACGCACTGTTACGACTTTATTCATATCGGCTAAAATTGCACGTAGATTATTTGTGTCTCCATACTTTCTCATGAAAAGACAAAAGCTACAAGTCATAAACTGAAGCAAAAAAGAATAGACCCAATGTCCGCTGCAGCTGTTGCTAGCTGTAGTGACCAGGATTTGGCAATCCGGATCTTCTGTGTATTCTGAGTTAGCCCTTGAATCAGTAACTAGCTTACACAGCATAACAATGACGAATATCACATCCATGCATGCACATAAGTAAAAAGGTACAGTAGTAAATACCAATAAATGGGCCAGATGGCCAAGGTCTTATATCATAAGCTGGACATGCCATATTCAAATGAAGTCTTGTAGCGGAAAAGATACATGACAGTGGAGCTCTTAGGATATGCCCACAGGCAATCGACAACAGTACGCGATCTAGTACTCGGTGTCATCTTCAACCTTTGATACATGGTGAAAATTGTTCACTGGTATATCATTCCTTGAGCTCTGAATATATATACTCATCAAGTGCTTATATCGGAATGCAAGTGTATGTGTATGTGTGTGTATATACACATGCAAGAGACTTAACCAAGGGAAGGACTTACATTTCTTTTATCATAAAGTCAGTTTGTCAAATATCACATTATAGCTAGTTTTTAAACATACGATTTAGCCATTTTTAACTAAAGCTAAAATATCCAGTTTCAATTAAATTTGTGAGAGCGAACTCTCTTCATAGTTGTCCACCATGTCCATTCCATAAGCATCGCTTCATATCCATTTCTATACTAAGATACCATGTCCATTTTGAAACCAAGATAGCATGTCCATTTTCATACCAAGATACCATATCAATTTCCCATAGTTTCACCCACAATCACCATTATCCAGTAACTAATTCGTGAAAACTACTCAATTGCAGCAATTCTACACTTTGCTTATGACCAGGGGTGCGGCTATTCGAATATATTATAACATTCTACAGAGGTTGTACAATTTTACCGATAAGATATAATTAACTCATAATGTTGTCCACTACACTCTTTCATAGGCATACAATTAAGAAAATCATAACAAGATTTTTACAATACTTAGTTTCGAATTCGATGCTTCCCCTACTCTAGAGGTGTAACCCCTTAACGCTGAGAGACCACCGTTGATAGGGAGTCACTCGCCTTTCACGTTGAAAGAAATTCACAATGGAAAAGTGACTAGCGTGGGTCACTACCAGAATAATCACAATAGAAATATACCTACCAAATTACTGCGCAGGTGTCCACACTGAAACTAAGAAAATTAGTTGGTCAGGTCAATCCCATATTTGACTTATGGTTGTACGATTTGAGTATAAAAGAGAGTGGCACAAGATCCGTTCCTTAATCAACTCAGGCGAGGTAAACCAACAAACCCAGATATCGTACGTTACAGCACCAGTCTCATTCTGATTGCACGCTCAAGTCTCCACCAATTTATAAAATATTCCCTATCTCCAGTGGTAACCCATGTTCCATGTCCATTGCTACACAATGTTTCAAGTGTCTATGGACAATATTTGTGTTGTATTCTAATTTACGACCACTCATGCATTTTTTAAGTACAACCATTGTTTATTAAGTAGTAACCAAGGTGGAGTATTATTATAATAAGTATCCTAGGGAGACATGGTAAATATAATATCAATAATCAAGAAAGGGGATAATACATATCAATTGCATGGTGTAACTAAGCATAACATTTAACATAACCTTTAATTGAATAATAATAATAAATATGCAATTTGTAATTTGAAAGCAAAGTAATTGCATTTGAAAATTATGTTCAACATGATCGATCATAGAACTTGCCTTACTTAGCTGTGAATAGCATAGGTTCTTGTTCGGCAGTAATGGAGTGTCTAAAGTATCAAATTCTATAAACACGCAAATATCCATATTCAACATAAATTCAAACAAAATTCTAATAAACTTCAAATGAACTAAAAAAATATGATTTTGGTGTTGTTGGAAAGATCTCAAAATAGAAATAAAAACAAGTTATTGGATTTAAAATGAGAGCATACGAGCTCTCCAAATTTTGACCCGAGAGGAAATTCCAAAAAATGGAAAATCCTGACAGGTGGGGCCTATAGTGATTTTCTTTTCTTTTTGAATTATTTTTCTAAAGAAAAACACTATACGGTTCACATGTTGGGTCAAAGTCCTCACGCAAACCATAAATTTGAGTCTAATTAAATTTCCTAATGATCTCGGTCCTAGTGCCATACTAATACTATCCACTAATTAACTTACTAACTAATTACTCACTTATATTATCCTAATCTTCTGTGTGGCATCCATATGTCAGTGTCATAGCATCTTCTTTCTTGCTCCAAAGAGGGGAACAAGAGGAGAAAGCCATGGGAGGTTGGGTTCGAAGCTTGACGCTAGCGGGAGACAGCCTAAGACGGCGGTAAGGCGATGAGGACAGCGCCAACGATTACACGTATCTATTTATTTTTATCGAAATGACACTTGGGAATGATTATTAGTAGTTCTATGGCTCAAAATATTATCTACACATAATTATATTTTAATGGAATTTCCTAAGTAAATTTGCACTTTAATTTAAATACAAAAGATGTACTAATAAATTTTTAATTAGAATTTTAACACCATGAAAATTTTGTTAACAATAATTTAGGTAGAGTTGAGAAACCTATAGGTTTGAATATTCACGATCTAGGGTCCATTGGTCAAATCGGTATATGAAATTATACTTTATCCAAATTTTCTAAATGACTGCACACCTCAAACACAAATAGTGAAATCATATTAATTAATAAAGATTAATAATAAACATAATTTCATTTTAATTAATCCTCTAGTTAGATGGGACCTTACTCCAAGTATTCCTTAAATTGCACATACATAATTGCCAACTTTTCTTGAGTACGGCCCTTCTATTGCCCTAGTGTTCTTTGGCCAGAGGCTTACTACTACACTAACTTCATCCACTAGTCACACGCTATCAGGTCCACTGGTTATACACACGAGAGAAGCAGAGAGGGACAACGACAATGGGCCTGTTTGTTTTGGCTGCGGCTTATGGCTTTTGGCTGAAATTTTTGAATTTTGGCTGTTTACGGTACAGATTACGAAGAGACCGATACTCACTTACAATTTTGGCTGGTACAGATGTTGAGCTTTTAACGTGTACAACGTTTAACTTATAGACCCCGTTTTGAAAAAATACTTCGTTTGAAAGTTAGGTACTGTAGCAAAAGTCAAAAGTCGACCGGCTTGTTGCTTGCCAAACAGAGAAGAAAGTAGAGAAGTAGAATAGAGGAAAGCATGGCGGTGCACTGTAGGGTTTGAGCGCCAGCAGGGGAAGTCAATGGCTGCACTGGAAACTCATCAAAATGGATAGGTATGAGTGTGGTGAGCTCAGTGGTGACGATGCGTGGTCAGATATGGTCGGCAGCGATCGTGGCGGCGGACTGCCAGGGGCTAGCAATGGAATAGCTAAACGGCAACATGACCCTCAAAATTGAGCACGTCATGAGCATCTCCAGGGTGAGGGTAACTCACTAGTGCGGTTGGTGAGGACGGAGAGGGGTCGAGGCAATGGCGGACCCAGGATTTTACCAAAGGGTATGCCACACCAAAATTTTCATATGCAATTCGGTAAAACCATTTGCCAATTCGGTAAATAATTATAAAATTTACACCGTAATTCAGTATACATGCACTAAATAATATGATAAATCTTAAATTCAAGGATTAAGTTTTTTGGAGAGCTCACTGTGATGAAGCAATTCAAATAGCAAACTTACAAGTTTCACTGGCTTTGTAGGATTTGTGACGGAAAGTTGCAGTACTTCATTCCACACTGGATTGGGATTCTTCTTCTGGACACTACTCTTCACCTTCTGCACCATGAGGAAAAGAAAAGTTCAATGACATAAATACATAATGAAATTAATAGTAACAGTGAAAAATTGGAAGGGCATCAATGTCACAGAACCTGACAGTGAAAAATTGGAAGGGCATCAATGTCACAGAACCTGAAGTCAACTGTAGAAATTGCTGTCTACATAATCAAGAGTGCATCATATTAAACTGAAAATCTGTCATCAACAAGACTATGGTGTGATCTGTCATCATCAAGACTATGGTGTGCAGTCACTCTTTAGTTTCACCGTATGGAGAAGGTTATGACATGAAATTAATAGCATTCAACCTCTCCATCAAAGTCTAGCAAACAATTCCATGAGGGAATAAAATAGGCTTTGAGTGGATTTTACTACGCTTTGAGTTGGTAATCGAACAGTGCAGCAAGAATGGGCTAAGTCCTTGATAACACATAAGACAATCTAAAAGAAAATAAAAGGTACGGTACTCCATGATTTATTTTAGAAATTGACAACTGCAAATAAACAAGGGGAATTAGGTAAGTCATGATAGCTAAACATTATGAGTTACCGACAAACAGACCATTTCTCCGAAGAATGTACCATTTTGATCAAAGTGTTAGTGTAGGAATCATACAAGCGCTGCTTATTGTACCGGTTCAGAGTGATCTTTTGCGTAGTTGTTACATGATTCATCCTTAGTTAAGTAGATGTGCCATCACAGTTTTCTTATTTCGAGGTGAACTTATTGCAGGATTTGATACTCTGCTCTTCAGTTCGACATTATGCAGAACATAACATGGCCTGTTTATAGAGCACGATGCGTTAGTCAGTTCTGCAATCCCATGAATGGACAAGCTGGGAACCGCAGTCCGACTCAAATTGGTCACTTCACAATCTGTTGACAAGATATTATTAATTAGCAGGTTCCATCATGTCTATCCTCAGCACACCAGCAGAAATTACGGCATCTAGTTCAGCTACACAGAAGACCCTACCGATGGCTTGACAACCTCCAGACAGAACCGAAACAACTACAACAACCTAGCATGAAACGGCAAAGAATGGGGAGGTAGGACCGATCCAGACAGAACCGAAACAACTACAACAACCTAGCATGTTTAATGCCGGAACTACCGGATTTCCCGGAAGTTCCGCAGTTTTGCCGCCGGTACTTCCGTTTTTCCTGGAACAGCAAAAATTCATTGCTTTCAATTTCAAACCTACTTTTGCTTATTCTACCTCATACCTTGATTATTCTTTTGTGTCATTGAAGATGCCGAGGATGAAAAATGTCTCGCACAAGTCCTATGGGGGCACGGCTGGTCAATCCTCCTCCTCGACTCCTGCATCTCAGACGGCGGAGCACAAGGGCAAGGGTCCCGCCTCCGACCCTGAGAGTGACTCAGAGGATTCGCATGAGAGCGGATCTGAGGCCTCGCATGAGAGCGAGGATTATGCGATCTCAGATGAGGAGATGCCTGAGGTAACTGCAGACGAAGAGGTGGATCTCGCCAAGATCACAAATGAGGATTATGCTATTCTTCGTCGCCGCAGTCAGTATGTACGCCCTCGAGACTCAATGAACCCCCAATTTCATTCCAAATTTCAAGAGAAGGTGTACCAGGAGATGTATGGTCCAGCTCGCAAATTTGCTGCACATAAGTATGTGGACTGGGATCACTTGTCGCAGATCGACAAGTTCAGTGGTGCTTATCAGCTCTTTCAGCGAGCCGACATCCATCAACTTGTTGCATTCAAATGCAACTATATGGACAACATGATCAGGCAGTTCTATGCTACCCTGTACATCTCTCCCAACTTTGAGCATCTGAGTTGGATGACAGGGACCCAGTTCATTGAGTGCACCAGGCACGAGTTTGAGTTAGCACTTGGGACGAAAACCAGTGCCTATTAGAAGGTGTTCAGCAAGCGAGCTCTTCCTATTGCTGCATATTCAGAGTACTATGACCAAGCTGCTGAACGGTCACTGGGGACGACAATAGGCTTACTCCCTATTCCCAGCCTTGTCAACAGGATCATCAACCACACCATTCTTCCCAAGAGTGGGAATTATGATGCTATTCGTGGCCATGCGTGGAATGTAATTGATTACATTATGCACGGCCAAAAGTTTGATGTGGTGGATCTTATCATCAGGGGGATCGACGCCAATAAGAATGACAAACAGAAAAGGATCAACTTTGCACCATTTATCATGGCTGTGATCATACGGAAGACTGGATACCGAGGAGCACTCTGCACCCCGCACAAGCCATACAAGCCGCGTGCAGAGCCTCCTGTTCCTGCTCCTGCTCGTACCCGTGCTCAGTCTCAGCCTCAGCCTCAGCATCAGGCAGCTGCTGATCCTCCTCTCCAGGGCGAGGGCGATGTGTCGCTTTCCCAGATTTACTCCGCCATACTCAGGCTTGAAGAGCGCCAGGATGTCTTGATCTCCACTATGTCTTCCCTTGGTGATCGCGTATCAGCCTTGGAGAGTGCAGTTCATCCGCCTTCTCCAGTTCGCTATGGTCGTCGCACTCGTCGCCGTGGTCCTCCTTCTCCCAGTGCAGCTCAGGACTAGCTCCTCTTTTTGGTACTTCGATGCCAAAGGGGGAGAAATTGTAGCAAGGAGAAGTTTAGTTTTTAAATCTTATTTTTCGTTGTAATAAAGTATGGTGAAATGAACCATGTAATGTTTATTGTGTGGTTTAAACTCTGTGGATGTTTAGTATTTTAATTTCTGATGCATTGTAATGAACTATGTCATGTCCTTAATGCAATGCTTGTTTACTTGTCTATTGCGTATCTTTGAATTTTGGTAAATGTGCTGTAATGCTATGATGTAATCATGCCTAATAAATTCCTGCAAAATCTGATGCACATGTTTAGGGGGAGCTCTTTCTTATTAGTTTCTAAAATGCATAAATTCCCCATGTTCTAAAATTGCTAAAATTTCAAAGACCTTGTGATATACATCTTGCAAACTAGGAGTATATCCAAATCTTAAATTCTTCTCATAAATTGCTCTTGTTGTCATCAATTACCAAAAAGGGGGAGATTGAAAGCATCTAGGCCCCTAAAAATATTAGTTTTGGTAATTAATGAATTTATGTGAATATGGGACTAATGTGTGCATTAAGTGTTTGAAAGGATAAGTTCAAATGGCAAAGAAAGAGGCTCACAAAATTTCCCATGAAGATTCAAGATCTCTAGGGCGACAAGGTAAATAGTTTAGGTATCTATTTTATTTTACCGGTCTTGGAGTTAGGTTGGAAGACCGGATTATAGGATAGACGCCGTACTATTAAGAGGGATCATGGTGATTGCTTGATCATGTTCAAATGTGCCCTTTGGATCAATTTAGGATCATGCATGCACTTAGAAATTAAAATTAAATCAAATTTGTGCATTGTCAGAAAATCCGGTAGTTCCGGTGTGTATTGGGCGGAACTACCGCAGGTCCGGTAGTACCGGGCGCCCGGGCGGAACGTTTTTTCCAGAGAGCGCCCGGACTCAGACTTAGCCTCTCGGAAAACGGAAGTACCGCGGGTTAACCTGCGGAACTACCGGATGGCCGGTAGTACCGGGCACCCGAGCGGAACTTTATTTCCAGAGAGCGCCCAGAGTTTAACTTAGCCTCTCGGAAAACGGAAGTACCGCGGTTTTACCTGCGGAACTACCGCATGTGCGGAAGTTCCGGATACCCGTGCGGAACGTTATTTCCAGAGAGCGCCGAGAATAAGACTTAGACTCGTTGAGATCGGAAGTACCGGGTCTTGGAGCGGAATTTCCGGACGTCCGGAAGTACCGCGATTTCAACGGCGGTAGTACCGCACTCATTGACCAACGGTTACTTCTGACTCTCTGACATAGCCGTTCTGACCGGTCAGCGAGGGTCCGGAAGTACCGCGGTTTTGCCTGCGGTAGTTCCGGATTTCCTGAATTTTCAGGATTGTTTATTGTAACGGCTATTTGAGGTTGGTGAGGGTATAAATACACCCCCACCAGAACTTGTACATGTTGTTGAACATCCATTGAATACATTTGAGCCTAGTGCAACCTCTCACACCTCATTCACTCACTTGTGCATTCATTTGAGGTAGTTGACCCAAAATTCAAGTGCATTGCATTCTAGTTGATCCATTGAGCACTTGAGTGAGATCAAGTCGCAGTGGTCTATTCTCTTGGTGCTTGCCGGCACCTAGACGGCTTGGCGGAGTTTCGGTGATCTTCTCAAGAAGATTGTGAGAAGGCCCGGAAGATTGTGAAGGCTTGGAGCTCGCCTACCCGGAGAGGGAAAGGGCATCCAATAGTGATCGAGGTGCTTAGGCTCATTCGTGGAGCCGGTTCGATTCGTTCGGGCTTACCTCAACGTGGACTAGGGGAGACCGGCAAGTCTCCGATCACCACGGTAAAAAGTAATCGTGTCAATTGTGGTTTGCTCTCTTGTGATCATTTTCATTCAAGCAACGCTCTTCATTCACATTACTTGATTGCTTGCTTAGTTAGAGTAGCAATTGTTGTTCTCTACCATTCGTTATTGCTCTTAGTCGACTACTTGTGCTAGTGTTAGTGTTATCTTGCTCTATCAATCCATCAAGTTTAAAATTGCTAATTAGAATTAGACGAAATTTTTAAAACCTCCTATTCACCCCCCTCTAGTCGGCCTCCTCGATCTTACAGTCCGCCACTGGGTCGAGGTGATCCAACGACGGATGCATGAGTTTGGCACGATGAGCTCATCGTGGCAACGACTAACACAGAGAGGACCGCCCAAATTGATGGCTGGGAAGGTTAGAGGGAGGTGAGAGGAAGCTCATCGGGCGAGAATGGCATTGACGGTGGTGGTTTCGGTCGTGTGCGAGGAAGACGATGACGCCGGTAAGCTGTAGGCGAACAAACTCTAAATTAACCGAGGAGAAATGTATCTAGCGATTATGGGACTACCTTGTGGTGCTATGTGAGAGGAGGAGAGGCTCGAGCGAGAGAGAGAGAGAGAGAGAGTTGGCTTGAGGGGGAAGAAGAATAGTGCTCCCTTCGAAGTGACAGGTGGGGTTGGGGGTCTAGTCGTCAGTGAAAGCAAGAGGAGGGAAAGGGAGGGAAGGTGGTGTGGGCTAGTGCGCTATCGTGTGCGCTGGGTCGCAGCGGGAGAGAAAGGGAGGAGGCTGGTGGGGTTGGGCCGCGAAATAAGCCAGATGGGCTAGTGAGAAGGAAAGGTATAGATGGGCCGATCGGCTAGGTTTAGGCCCAAGAGAGAATTTGAATTTAGGATTTTACAATTTATTTCCTTAATATAGTTTGATTTGAATTTGAATTCAAATTTTGGAACGGTTTTGCACATAAGGAGTTTTAGGTATTTTTGATAGCACACAACTACATTTTAGAATTTTGCAAATTTCAAATTTTGAGTGAAGGAATTTATTTTAAGTTTTAAAATACATATCCAACTACATTTGGATATGTATTTTGAAGATTGTATATTTTTTGTTTTGTTTTAGGTTGATTTCCAGTTCTACGAATAGGGGTGCGGTCTGATCGCCCTCACTCTTGTGGTTCGACCGCAGACCAGTCCTCTCCGGTGGTCAGATTGCCAGGTTAGTCTAAGCACTCTTCCATAGTGGTTTGACTGGTCTAGACGAGTTAAACTCCGTTTACTTCCAAGATTTTATGAGTTCTTTATTGGTGAGCAAATCTGGGCTTTCTAACTTCCCGTAGCCGGTGAAGTGAAAGTTTTATAATACCATTTGGGAAGTTGAATTTAAAGATATCGTTAACCTCCCTCTGATTACCATTTCGGGTCCAACAAATTCTTCACCAAATACCACGCACTTTGGGTGGTACCTTCGGTCTACATATTGTCTTCCGCATAGGTGTTGTATCTACCGATTAGCTTGCCCGATTAAACAGGTGCCGAGCATGACGGGTAGAACTCACAAGAAGGCGATAAGCTGAACGAACTGAGTTTTGGCTTTGTTCCAAACGGCTTCAGGTTCTGACTTTTTTGGCTTCTGACTTATTTAAATCAGAAACCATTTGGAACACGTCGGCTTCTAATTTGGACCTTTTCGGCTTTTTTGCTTATGCTTTTCCCCCCTTTTTCTTTTTTATTGTCTGTGTAGATATAATGGTGTTTTATTTTTTTCCTCATTTTTCTTTAATTAAATCAGAAAAAATTAATAGCTGCTATAGTGCAATTTCAAACTTAAGTCAAAAGCCACATCCGTGAGCTGGAGCTCTTAGCCGGTTAGAGCTGCCCCCAAGACCGTTCTTTTCAAACGCCCAAGCAAAGAAATCTTCCTGGAAGCTGCCCAGTGGAATCTTTAGAATTTCTTCCGCGTCCAGGTGGCAGAATTCCGCTCTGATCATCGTGGCGTCCCATGGTCTGGTCATTGGGTCCATTAGCTCGTCCACCGATGAACAGTTGCCTCATCAGGTGTAAACAGGGGATTCAGACCCGGACTCGTTGGGATCCAATTATCCGTTGCCAACTCGCTTTACCAGACCTCTGCACAAAGCTTCACGACCATCCAGTATGAGTAGATCGCTTGCTGCCATGAAGTCACCAGTTGGGTAATATTTTCCTTTTACACAGAGAGCCTGGACGCGTCGTTAAATGTCCATCCCTTGTTTGCCGAGGAGCGCAATGTTGAAGGCTTGCCCATAAACTCGTCGGCCTGTCATATCATCACTCCACCGTAACCAGCGGATGCTTCGTCATGGGGTCTATTATTATCTCGTCCACCCGATGAACAGTAGCCTCATTCATCAGGTTATCCACCTCACCACTCCAATATGCGGATGTAGCTGAAGTGATCTTCTCGCATGTTTTTTCAGGTTGTTAGTCGGTTTTTACCTTTAGCTACTTTCAGAAATCACTATCCATCAGACTAGCTAGCTGCAATCAAAAGTTATCAGCCATAAGTATTTTTTGGCCAATGCTTCAGCTGCAATCAAATGTTCAGGCTACTGTGCTCTTCGATACCTCTCAAGGGTATCTTTAAGCCGATCAGCTCCTCTGTTCGACCGCCTCCGAGAAAATAACGACACAGTCATCGGCAAAGTGGTGATGTGAAAGCCAGGGTGCATACTCGACAGGCCCTCTGCAGAAAGCAAGAAAAGATAAGGGGACACCGGATCTCCCCGGCGGATACCTCTGCTTGGCTTGAAAACTGGAGAGTAACTTCCATCAACCCGAACTCAGAAACTAACCGAGTGGCGCACTTCATAATTAATGATATTGGTCTATACTGTGTTAGTTCCCGCGGCTGTTTTGCTTTGTGGCTATTGGGATGGTGCTCCTTTTTTGTCACTGCGAACTTGCTGGCCGAAACATGTTACATTATTACTAAGAAATTCAACACAGCTTGAAGTTTTCTCACTTGGGTTGATCGTTTTTGTCTCTCGGTTATCTTGAAGCGAGATAGTACTTACATAGCAGTCTTTGATTGATCGAATAGCTAGTTATTTGGTTAATCAATTTGGCAATGGTGGCTCCCATTTGCATTCAGTAGAATGAATCCAAGAGAACGAAAAAGAAAACCTGCAAGTTCGTACGATCTGTATCTTGTGAAAGGGCACATGCTCTGAAACGCAACTAATGCGAAAGATGTATATAAACTCTTTTAGTTTAAGGACCTCCACTTTCATGTTTATTTCCTAATACCTGCCTTCAAATACATACACACAACATTATGTTATCACGTAGGCACCGCACGGCCGACAATGATTTACAGGCTCAAACTAGAGTGGAAATATCCAGCTAAATTTACCGCCGCACACGGTGTGCCACGTAGAGGTCTCCACAGAGCATCCCACCCTTCCCCATCGTAAAGTAGAGTGCACACATCCACCGCGCGACACCAGCGCCAGCACACCACCCATCACCCTCCACGTGTCCCCCTCCCATTGGCCGCCGTGCCCCGCCCACTAAACAGTGGTCCCCCATTGTAGCCCTCGCTCAGCTGACGTATGGCCCCACCTCCTTCGGACGTCAGGGCCCATGTTCCAGTGACCCGCACATGCCATCCCTTATCTTGCGCCCGCGAGGCACCGCACTGTGCAGCGCCAAGTCAGCGTCCTTTTCAAATCAATCCATACATTTTTTAGCTTCTCTCCTTCCAGCACTAAACCACTAACCAAAACCAGAGGAGAGAGAGCGCGTGCTATGAGCCATGGAGGTGAAGAAGAGGCATGCGTCCATGTCCTCGGCTACGGCCGTTGGGCTAGGCAATGGGTTCACAAAGGCCGATCTGGCAGCGATGGACCAGTTGGTGCACCTCAGCGGTAGCGGGGACGAGGACGAGAGGCCTCGTCGTCCTCCTCACTGTCGGCACGGTCGGTGAACAACGCCAAGGCGACGGCAGCGGCAAGGGAGTTGGCCAAGGGGGATGGTGAGTGGGGTTGGCCGAGGAAGACCAGGAAGAGGTACGGTCTGGTGTCGGAGTTGTACACCGCCATGAGGCTGGTGACGGCCGGTGGTGGTGTCAAGTGAGAGAGATGAGTGAAAAAGCCCTAGAGATCAGAGAGGAATGCCCTGGGCTGGGCCTTTGTGTAAATACTTTGTTTTTGTAGAGTGTTTACTTTTAATTTTTACTTCACTTTTTTTTTACCCTACAAGAGGTGAGGGCAAGGAATGGATCGAGGAAAAAGACAAGAAAACAGCAGCAAACTTGTACAGTTTTGAAGTTGAACGATGCAGCGACCAGACACGAGCGTTTTCTTCTTGTTTTTTGTGTGTGTGTGTGTGTGTACGCTTGTATTGGTTAATCTTTACCGGATGCCTGCTTGCTTGCTTGCTTCTGGAACCTTCCACAGCTAGCTAGCCAAAACTGCCTAACAAACGACGCCTTCGTTTCGGACGTAACCAAGCACGGCAATACTTGGTTTGCAAGCAAGAAAGAGAAATAAATAAACGCGCTTAGCAAGGCCATGGGAGCACCTGTGAATGATCGAGGGGGTAAAAGCTTACCCTGCCTGCCTGCGTGCAGGATCTAACAATTCTCGAGAGATGAGAAAAGGCAGATCGCTCGTGCTGCAATAGGATAAGATAACAGTGTTGCAAGATAAAACAACACATGAGCTACTAATAATAATGCATGAGCTAGCCTACTGCTTTGTTCTTTTTGATTTTTGACTTCTGCTTTTAGCTTCTTCGAAAATTAAAAAATTAAACATCGAAATGAGATAGTCTTTTAAAGTGGATTCTCTAAACAGCTTCCTGAATCAAAAATTATGTGCGTCATTTATGCTAATATCTCTATCGTCTGCTGTCATATAAAAAACACAGCTTTATCAATCATAATAAAAAATATTAATCATAGCTTAAAAAACCACCCTCCAATCTTGTATGCGTATGCTGCTGGTACGTCGTAAGATCGACGCCACGCGACCCGATTCGATCGCACACCGCGTGAAGTGCGCCGAGAGGAGTCGACGTGGCCTTTAACATGAGTAGCAAGCTAATCACCCACCACCAGCCACCGCCCCGCCATGGAAGAACAGCAAACCCTGCGCGACCCGGCCAGGCTGTCCCCTCCGCGCTTCACGCCGCTGGAGCTCGCCGCGGCCGAGCAGCTCGTCCACCTCAGCGAGAGCAGCTGCTCCTCCGGCGCCGCCTTCACCCCGCGGGGAGGGCCAGCCCCCTCGTCGACCTCCTCCTCCTCGCAGCGCTCCGTCAACGCGCCGCACCCTGCACCGCCGCGTGACCTCGTCGCGAAGGACGACGACGAGCAGGAGGTGGGCGGGAGGTCGCGGAGGAACAAGAGGTACCGCCCGATCTCGGAGATCTACGCGGTGACGGCGCCGATTGGGGCGCGCCGCAGGAAGGACAAGGCCGCCGGCTCAAGGGAAGAGAGGAAGAAGTAGAGAGAGAGAGAGGGACTTGCTTGCAATTACGGGTAACAAGCAGGGAGTACCTAGGGATAGATAACTTAGGTTGCTTCTCTTTACAGGAGGAGTTACTGAATTAGGAGCTGAATCAAGTGTAAATTAGTTTGTATCGATCGATCTCCAATAAATTAAACAGTTTGTGTGAGACCGCCTGATCGATCGATGACTGCTACTTGATCATATATTTGTTCTGTTGGATCGATCGATACAAACTGGTGATACATAGCTAGGTTAAGTTGGTGCATGCCTTCTTCTAGCTTGGACATCTAGTGGTAAGAACTGACAAGCTAGATTTCCGCAACCATGCATGCAGTGCAATTCAGTAGATTCTCTGTGGAAGAGGAAGTTTGCTTAGGATACATGAGAGATGATTTGTTGTTTGCTCCAAGGAGGAGAAATCTACATACCGCATGCATGAAGCTTCCATGCATGTGTTATGTACGCTGAAATATGGATGTTCGATCGATCGATCGGCGTTTCCAATGCACGGACGCTTCTCGCCGTTGGTAACACCATGCCTCTACTTGCATGCATCTCTCATGCACGGACTAGTTGGATATATACTCCAGATCAGACAAGTAGAGGAAACAGCTACTTAATTCGTATGAGAGAGGGAGGGAGTGAGAGGCACAGCACTCGTACGTACACGTTAATTCGACTGAGTAAGGTCGCATTTCAGTTAATGCGATTAATTTCTTCTGATCATGCTGTCAAACTGAAATTTAACCATAATTTATTCCTACTGCTTGGTTACCGTCGTACAGCCAGCCTAATATATTTATTTTATATATAAATATAAGGCTTATTTTATATTTCAATACAAAATTAGTGTGATGTTTTCTATATAGCTTAATAAATATCCAACACTTGATATTCTTTATATGCATACATTGAATATAATGGTTAGAGATAATAATTACGGGTGACCTAGTCGTTTTTAGGCCCTGTTTGGATCCCTTGGGCTAACAACTAGTTGCTAAATTTTAGCCCTTGAGGATCCAAACAGGAGGGCTAATGGGTGGGCTAAAGTTTAGCCAAAGCCCCAACTAGTTGTTAGCCAACTAGTCCATCAAACCCAGCTAATGAGGGCTAAAGGACCAGCTGGATGGAAAAAAGACGTTGATACCCACGCCAACCCTCCCAGACCACCATGCATAAGGGTATAACAGACTTTGCACTGAGATAGTAGCACTTATTAGTCCTTGGATCCAAACAGGACTAGGCTAATCTTTAGCCAGCTAACTACTAGTCAGCTAACAACTAGTCCTAACTAACAACTAGTCCTAGTCCATCTAAACATGCCCTTAATATCTCCTTGATCTATATGTCAAGACGAAATATATCTTATAAACTTAGACGAATAGAGCAACTTATACAGATGTGCAGCTAGCTTAGCTCGCTATATAGCGTGATGTGTTATTTGCCTTCCTGGACGTACCAGCTAGCCTTCACATGTATATATATTGTGGGACTACAAACAATCCCGTACGGCAAACGGGAAAGACTGCAACAACTCTAACAGAAAGATAAGTCAGTTGTGCGCAACAATTACAGGTGAGTCACAGATAGAGATAGCAACAAGTTACAGATAGATTCAACAATAATTGGCAGCTATTCTATCAGCTATCTTATCTGTACAGCTATTCCATCCGTAAGTCTTCAGACTTCAATATCTTCAGTCTTCAGACTTTAACATCTTCAGAATCCAACACCTTATCTTTAACATCCTCAGAATCCCTTAATCTGGACATGGTGCAGCAATGTTGAGATTGGTTCAAAATCGGATAAACAACTATGTTGGCAATGGTTTAGTCATTATATCAACAAGTTGATCACTAGAAGAAATAAACCTGGTATCCAGAGTTTTATGTGCAACTTGCTCTCGAACAAAATGATAATCAACTACAATATGTTTAGTTTGAGCATGCAACATTGGATTCGCAGTGAGATAGACAATGCCAAGATTGTCACACCACAAGCAAGGTGCTCTACGTTGAAAGATACCAAGTTCACCCAGTAGTGCTTGTATCCACATGATTTCTGCAGTAGCATTAGCAACTAACTTGTATTCAGCCTCAGTGCTTTATCTTGAAATAGTTGGTTGTTTCCTAGAACTCCATGAGATAAGATTTGATACAAGAAACACGACTAAGTAATGAAGATGTTGAATGCTGAAGAACCAGCCCAAGGCGAGCTGTGTCCTTTATGTACCGCAAGATCCTCTTGACAACAGTCCAATGATCTTCGATTGGAGCCTAGAGGAATTGGCAAACTTTGTTGACACTAAAAGAGATATCTGGCGTGTCAAGGTTAGATACTGAAGAGCAGCCACCATGCTTCTATATCTCATTGCCTCTACATTAGACAATAGCACTCCGTCATGATTTGACAGCTTGTCATTTGCTTCCCTTGGCATGCTAACAGGCTTAGCTTTTGTCATATTGGTCTGGCGTGGTAGATCCAAGATATACTTATGCTGTGACAACATGATACCATCATCCACACGGTTCACTTCAATACCACGGAAGTAACTGAGTACACTAAGATCCTTTACAGCAAAGCATCTCTGAGTTGTCGAAGTAGATCAATTGCCTTGGTTGAGGAGCTAAGGATAATAATGTCATCAACATATATGAGCATATACATAATTAAACCACCTTGATTGAAGACAAAGAGTGAAATATCAGCTTTGGATGTGTAAACCCAAGCTCCTATAACTTGGAACTTAAGCGAGCAAACTATGCTCATGGTGTTTGCTTCAGTCCATAAAGTGACTTATCCAATTTACATAAATATTATGGATATCTTGAATCTTGAATCTCGGGTGGTTGTTTCATATACACCTCCTCATGTAGGACTCCATGAAGGAATGCATTTTGGATATCTATCTGTTGTAAACTCCATCCTCGTGATATTGCCAAGGAAAGCAACACTCGTATGGTTGTAGGTTTCACCATTGGGCTAATCTTGTCCTCGTAGTCAACAAGATAGCGCTACTTGAAACCCTTTGAGGCTAGCCTTGCATTATATCAGTCAATAGTGCCATCAGCCTTTTTCTTTAACTTAAACACCCATTTTCAATCAATAACATTCAGACCTGGTTTAGGAGGCACCAAGTGCCATGTCTTGTTCTTCTGTAATGCTGCAAATTCAGTCTCCATTGCTTCTTTCCACCGTGTTTTCAGCATGGCATCAATTTAAGACGTGTTTTCCATTGTGTATTTTTTTTTCATCTAAGTGGAAGGATCGTGGATTTTTTTACTAGGAATTCTGCTCCTTTGAAAAGTTTTAGTTTGGGTTTTTCCCAAACTAAAGAAAAAGAGAATAAAAGAATTCTTCTTATTCCATAATAAAATAAAGGAATTCTAGAGTTCTGTTTGCATAAGGTACGTTACCCTATACAATGGAAATCTAAAAAAAGGATATGGGACAATTAATGACTTTGAGACAGAAGTTGAGAAACAGAAAAGTAGAATGAAATCTAGATCCTACTCAAATATTTTCTCCTCTTGTCCAAACAAAATAAAAAGGAGACAATTTGAGCTGAACGCAAAATCCATACCTCTCATCCATTTAGAGCATACACACATGGAACGTATGATGCGTTTGTTACTTGGTAACTGGAATGCATCACCAGTAAATATTTCTCTACGCACACACAGGAAAGAGAGATGCAAGTACAGATGAACGCTCAGAAGCGTGCACAAAAGTAGTACGCTTTATGGATCAAGTAACCCGTGCCTTGCGCACGATATTATCTTGAATCGAAGAGATCACATAATCAAGACTGACTGATCCATACAAATCGCATATAGGCACAGATGTGTTCCGTGCATAAACGCCAGGCAGTAATCGATGCTAACAGAATATCATCATTGCCGTAACATTAATTTGCTCCTAAAGCCAGAAGGGTACTCTACTACGAAATATCTTCATGACTTCTAGTGAGAAAACAAGGCAAAGACAAGACCGTACGAAAAATACAGTATACCAGTCAGCAAGCACGCACATGAACCAAAAGTCATGAATGGCCAAGCCGCGTTTCTCATGGTAAAGAAATCCTCGGATCCAGTATTTCAAGGGGGGGGGGGGGGGGGGGGGTGGAAGTAAGATACCCTCTAGACACAACTGGAGTTATATAAAATTCTCATTAACAACGTAAAATTGCAGCAGATGAAGTGAAACGTTTGCATGATTCAAATATCCCCGCAAGGGGAGGAGAAATTGTTAATTTCGGGGCTCCCAAATCAACCAATTCCCCAATGCAAGTGGCAGCTCAAAGCACCAAATAGAGACCCAACTTAAAAATCATCGTCCTCCTCCTCAGCCATGTGTTTTGCCAATTCCTCCTCCTGCTGGAGCCTTTCGCGGCGCTTCTCAGCGCTCTCCTTTTCCTTATGAGAATTCGGGGGGAACCTCATCGCCTTGACCGCTTCATTGTGCATGTTGAGGCAAAATGCAATCCTGGAGTTGAAGGCAATCTGCGGCTCATTTGTCGAGTAGACATCACCAGTTTCTTTCGACACCATCCAGCCATTGGCATGGTCTATGGTGGCATCAATAGCACCATCCCTTATGGCCTTGGCTACAATGCTCTCCGCATCAGCAACAGGGTTCTCAGAGTCTAGCCTTAGCTTCTTTGCAATATCAGCAAGGGAAATCCGCGAATATGAAATACTGATATTGCGCAGTCCAGTTCGAATGACATTGTGGCGCAGCCTCACAATCAAGTTGCGAGTCCTGTCTGCACTGAAAGTGCTTGCAAATTTGTCTGCAACAGCTCTAAACAATTCAAGATCCCCAATCCTGACAGCCTAGACCCCACAAAAGTAAAGATTAAAATTGGGAGGTTTTCAATGATAGCAACTTAATATTTGAAGAAAGACTGGTTACTTACATTTGTAAGCTCAAAATATGGTGTCAGCGCTTTCTTCATTCCTTTCTGCATGAAAACAGTTCTCTCTGGAATCTCCCCAAGCAATAGCCTTACTATGATAGCCCATTTATTGCACTGAATCCGAAAACCACGGGCTGTCGTCGGTGCCTTTCGAGCAGCTTGCAGGAGGCTTTCTTTAGCATCTGTGTATTCCAACTGAATTGTCCTGATTTTCCCCAAGTAGAACAGGTACCGGCAGAACTGCAATAAAAAGAACTTATTAGCATCTGCATAGAGTCTGCGTACAAAACCAATTGACTGCTGGAAAATCACATACTTCAATCATCACAAAGCATCAACTAAAATGAAGGCACTTTAACAAGAATAATTAACAACGAAAAATAGTTGATTCAGACAATCTACTGTACTGCATACAAAGCATAATAAATTGATCTGCAGCATAATGAATGGAACAAGCGGATGAATTACTTGCTGATTGGAATGCGCTTCAAAACGTGGTGCCTTCGACCTAAGTTTTTCTGCCTGATCATACAAGTTATAGTGGAGATAATTGCGAAGAAGCAGGTTGAGCAGAGTTTCCTACAATCAAGCAAAACAAATACATCCACACATTAGCAGAATTTCACATTATAACATTTAATCAGTGAGGACCAGGAAATCAGAAGTTCAGAACTACCTGACCAAGCTCATCACGGTGTAAAGTTGCCATTCTGTGTAACGCAAGCAGATTCCTGTACAAAGAAGCAAATAAAGGAGAGGAATAAAAACACAGGGTAAACAGAAACCAAGGAGGCACTGGGAAAATATTAAGGCTGGTTTGACACTGAGAAGCGAGCACGAATGTAAAAGTTGACATACCCACGGATTTCGGCAAGGCTGTTGGTAAGTTCGTGCACATACGAATAGTAAAAGTACAGTCTAGAAGCCAAAACGTCAACAGTTCTTCGGTTCAAGTTCTTCAGACGAGCAATGCTTGCAGTTGCACATGCTTTAGCCTAGATACAAGTGGAGAACTTCAAATTAATATGTTTTATAAAGAAAACAAAATAAATCACCGGTCCTTGATGTACCTCATCGTATTTCTTCTGATCAATGAGGAAAATCAGGACAAGCAAGTAGCAATATATTTCAATCTCAGGAAGGCCATGCTTGATTGAAATCTGGGTTGCTGGAGCCGCCGCATCAACATCCATATCAGTGTCATCATCCTAAAATGTAATGCAGTAACATATGAACATCAGGATTCACAATATTGGAATATGATAAAGTAAATCTAACTTCAAACTCCTTGTTCTATCACTGTATATACCCCAAAATAAGAAGTCCTAGGCTGGTAGGCCCTAAGCCTAAACTATGATGCAGGCAGCAGAATTCTACATTGACCAGACATGAAAAACATACCACTGCTGCAACAACTCTAGGAATATATTTCCAATGTATCCTAAACATACTGTGAGCACCCACATACAAAAAGACAATGAATAAGGTTAAAAACACATGATGCAGGAAAACATGATGCTTTTGGAAGTTGAACCACAAGATGGAAGAATCCAATTAGTCACTATTCAGTACTCGCTAGAGGTGCTTACTAAAGGCAAATCAGAAGTTAGCAATAACATATTATTAACTTATTCTGAATAAAATTAACAGCACCAAAAAAACATGTCTGCGATCCAATAGTTGTACAACAGTCAAATTATGCGCTGATAAATCAAACATCAATGTTTAGCATCATCAATGCCAGGGTTTGAAATTCCGGTTTCAAAATTTCAAATCTAGATGTTTCTGGGCCGGGATTGTTCTCCTGGTACCCACCGCGAAAACCGGTTACTGCTGGAATTATACACATCATGCAAGCAAATCCACCCTAAACAGCTATACCTAAGCAGCCATAGTAACATCATGGAAGCAACGGCAGCTGAAGACCACAGCCGTGACTAAACTAGTAAACTCTAGTTGCTCTCGTCTAGGGTGATGCCAGTAATAGTAGCAGAAAGAACTTACCTTGGGGAGGAGGGAGGTGAGGCGGGCGTAGGCGTCGGAGGAGGCAGGGAGGGCGAAGGAGAGGAAGGCGGCGACGTCGCGGGCGGCGAGGCGGCGGCGGAGGGCGACGGTGAGGCGGACGGCGCGGGAGATCCGACGGACCTCCTTGGACAGCGACCCGGCCTCGATCACCGATGCGATCTCCTTCAGATCTGGGGCGCGCACAACACATCGAGGCAAGAGCAAATCAGAACAAATCTGAGGAATTTTGCGGCGCGGGGGAGGAGAGAGCTAGGGTTTTTTTTTTGGGGGGGGGGGGGGGGGAGCTTACGGTGGAGGGTGGAGGGCACCGGCGCCGCGGCGGCGGGGGGAGGGGCCGGGTGGGGCTCGGAATCGTTCATCTGCACGTCTTCCGGCATCGCGGCGGCGGCGGCGGCGAGGAGAGAGAGGGTGGATAGGGACTTGGGGTGGGGAGCCTTTGCTCCTCTTGCTGGGCTGGCTTGTTGGTGCCTTCGCCTTCCGTTCCGCCCCCTTCGCTTCCTTTCCTGTTTGTTCCGTCAAGACTATTATACCCCATCTGTCAGTCCCACTTGGATTCCAACCATCCGCCTTTGGATGAGTTTTTTTTCTACGACGGTAGCTTTTAGCTTACAGCAAGTCCAATAATAGAGCCAAGTGTTTAGCTATAAGTCAAGTTATACAATAATTTGTCTACAAAAGGTTTTATTATTATTATGTGGTACCATGTCTCATATTCTTTTTCATATTCCTCCTCACATACATTTATTATCTAGGCCCACCACTGCATAGGCTCCCGTGCCCAGCTTGTTGCTTGCATGAGAGCCAAGCTCTCATCTCTCCTCCACATCAGCAAAAATGCTGACTAGCTTGGCTATAAGACCATTATTGTACTTGCTCTTATGATTTTTGAATTCTAATTATTCATGAGGTAGTACATAAAATAAAATAATTACATATTATTTTGGTTAGTATAGTTAAATTCGGTACAGTGTCTACAACAATATACTTGTAGACCTCGTCTTAAAAAGACGCACCGTTTATAAGCTAGTTACTGTAGCACGAAAGTGATAAATCGAAGCCAAAGCCGTTCCGAACTCGCCCTTTATGTGTGAAGCCCCCCTTTTTTGGCTTTTTGGTATCTTTTAGCTTTGACTTCGACTTCTTCGTAAACCGAATCAAATAGGATGGTTCTCTAAACGGTTTCTCCAAAGGGATTCTCCAAACGGCTTTTCGAATTGAAAACCATTTGTATCAACCACGTCATGTCTCCGTTGTTCGCTACTATCTCAAAAAAAAAACTATCAGTAACAACCAAAAGTTATTAGTCGTATTAAAAAAAAATAGGGCCGACACCGTCATATGAATCCAAATTGTTGTTAAAGATTTTTACAGTTTTGCTATAGCTGGCACTGCAGTAATTCTACTGTTGTAGTATTTTACTCTTGTGATTTGATGTAACCCGCTTCTTTCTTGATCCAACTGACATCCGCAGTTTTTCTTAGAGGAATCAACGGAGGCTTGGCGCCTCCTGAACTCATCTAATTCATTTACTAAAAACCGAATTGTGTGTTATAGTGACAGACAACCTGCACAGCAGGCATCTTAGAACGGACAGAAGTGTTAGGACCTAGCCAATTTAAAATCGAGTCTAAATGGATCTACTAGGTAGAGTCTATATAAAGAATTAGACAATGAAAAACTTTATTTTCTTAACTCAGTCGCACGCTAGCTGAAACATGTCTATCGCGTGACATTGAGAGCTTGAGAAATCATGTAGGTAAAGCTGAGCAACTCTGCAGAGTGAAATAAATAATATTTGAATGCCCCGTGCTTCCGTATAACCTTAATTCCACTTACGTAATTTAAAATATAAGTATTAGAGCAAGTATTATAAGAGACTGTAAGCTGGCTGTATGCTGAGGTGGAGGAGAGAGAGAAGGAGAGAGAAGAGATGTGGGCTGTAAGCTTACAGCCACCTGAAGCACAAGAACCAAGAAACTTTGTGAGAGGAAGGGGTAGGTCATACAGTCTTCAGCTGACTGTAACTACTATATGAGTAGACTGAAAAGTGAGCTGTAAGTATTCATACAGCCAACTGAAGGCTGTATTATAAGACTTGCTCTTAGAACATCGTCCAAGAACTAAAGGAGTATTGGGAAGTAATACATGAAATATTTTGTTTTTATCTACTAGAACATATTTAATGATATAATTTACTAAGTTTAAATATATGCAAGTGAACTAGTTTTAAAATCCGACGATACAGAGAAAATATAACCTTATCCGATAATAAATAGTGGGAGCACTACTTGTTTAGCATTGGATTCTCTCGGATCTCTTTGCGCTGCGCTACATGCGTTAGGGCATGTACAACCCACAGACGGCTTGTTGTCTGTAAGTTCTTTTCATCTTACATATAGACAACTAAACAGACAACTTGTACAATGGGTTGTCTATTTAAGTGTCTGCGAACCATTTAATGTTTGCATATAGGCATGATCAAGTATGAATATGATATTTGTATACCATTGTGATGCTTCTTGTAGTTTCAAAACAGATCAAGCATGAAGAGCAGTGCTACTACAACAAGACAACTTGTTATGACAAGTAAAATAACTGCTCATCTCATTCATCAGACTTATTGCAACATTATTTAGTTTCTCTCCTTGCTAGTTACATCTTCATATACCTCCCCACGCTGTCCATTTGAAAACCCCCGTGATTATTAGAGTTAGAAATGTTCCTCTTCATAATCCCAAAATACTCTAATTAAGAATACAAAGTTGCCTGAATAGCTTCTATGAGAAAAAACTACATTCCTAAACTTGTAGTCAGCGGCTGCCTTTTGAAGAAAACCATAAAAAGGCATACGCATGTATCAGTTCATGATTGATAAAAGAAAACCATATCATCATGGATGGTAGTGTCTAGTTCGATCTAACAATAATCATTTAGGCACTAATATGTTCTGAATTTCTGATGAATGTTTATATTATCTCAGAAAAACATACTTCAAGTGTAAGAATAAAAAAAATGATGAACAGCCTGCTCAGCTTAGATGAACTGTTCAATTTTATGTGCTGGATGCTCATGAAAATTGAGAACATAACGGGAATTGAAAAAAAAAAGAAATCACACTGCTGTTGTTTGGCAGAATTCTTCAAGGTCCCGTCCTTGCTCTGAAAATTGTGATATTGTTAACCTTTAATATGAGTATCTGAAGCAGGTACATGATAATTCATGTCCTACAAACATAAATAAAACTCTTAAAGGTGAAAAAAAAACAGCATGCAGTACTATCTCTTACAGGGCAGTAAAAACAACCTAAACTAAAGATCAAAAGCCAAAACTGATCTCCAAAAGATCATAGTTAAATAGCACTTGAGATGAGTCAACATTAAAACTGAAATAATGTTCTAACATTTACGGTACCTGCTCTTCTACTCTTGGGAGGTGAAAGGCGCATTCTGCAGCCCTTCGAGCAGCCTAGTTGCACAATGAAACAATTTGAGTTCCTGCAGAGGATGTTGTTGACGGAACAAGAATTAGCAATGGAGCAGTTCGCAACAATGCAATGGTATTGATTGGGCACCAAAAGATGGGACATCTGCGATGTTACGGTGTTCACCTGAAACGGTAGCAGCCGAGGACGTGCTTGACGCCGTCCTTGAACTCGCCGACGTACGAGCTGCCGCCGGAGCAGATCTGGGTGCCAATGCCGTGGATCTGGCCGCCGGCCCACTCGCCGGCGCAGCAGTCGCCGCTGTAGAATCAGTAGACACCGTGGCCATGGTGGAGGCCCCGTCGGTACTGGTCGTGGTGAAGGCCCGCCGGTACTGGCCGCAGTACCGGCTGCCGCGCGCCCATCCATCAATTGGGGATGAATCGAACCCCTATATCCAACCATGGAGCCGAGAGCGGCGGGGTTGGGTGCCGGCATCGCACCGTTGCTGCGACCGGTGAGTGCCGCCGCCGAGCTACTTCCGCGACGGATGGGTGCTGCGGAGACCGGCACGGTCGAGGAAGATTAGCGGAGACCCGAGAATGCATCGCATGAAGATTGTGACGGATTTTGGCACGCAAGATTAATCTCGCGCGCGCCCGCAGCTGGATCTGCGCAGTGTCGACTCGAGAAGACGCCCCGTACAACGCTCCTCCGGCCGTCGATTTTGCCTGGGAGCACGAGCCCCGGCCGTCGTCTCACGAAGAGACGAGTTCGCTCTCTTCCCTCATTTACTGCTGTGCACGGAGGTATTTTTTGCAAATTTAAACCTATAAAGACGGCAGTTCGCAGCGCGTTGTACATGCCCTTATCGTGGTCTGCTAATGTGCTGTTGCCGAGCAGGCCGCGTGTGTAGGCCGCAGGTTGTACTAAAATATAACCCAAGTTTTCGTGCGCAAGGCCGCAGGTTGTGCAGCCCTCGAACCGACCAATCCGAGTACATGATTCGCAGCTTTTCGCTTCCCGGAAGGCCGAAACAAAAATTAAACTTTGGAATGCGAACCGGCGGAAATAATAACAAACTGAATACACAGCATGTACTCTTATCTACTCTGTAGACGAAAGAGCTACGTGAATTAACGAAGCAATAAACAATGACAAAATCTCAATGTATTTACAGTCAGCTATACATGCTCTCTCTCTCTCTGCATCCAAACTGAAGGAACCAAACCAAGGTACGAAAGAATGTATTTATATATACAGGGACGAAACTAGAACGAAAGTGACTGAGATTTATCATTTTATTATATATAATAGCATATATAATTTTTAAATAATATTATGATAAATAGTAATATGTCCGTCAATTTTTAATATCAATACTTTAACATAAAACCGATGTCAGTGTATGATGATAAAGAAATAGTAGTCGAAATACTTACCAAAATTAAGAAGTCCGATAATAATATTAGTTAACCGCAACAAACTGAAGGAACTAAGGGTGAAACCACAAACAAAAGTTAATCGGCATTGGTAAAATACATCATCCGACCTCGATAACCTATTAAAAGAGAATAAAATTACTTAAAATTTTCAAGTAAAATAAGTAGAACGGCCAAATGTAAGTTAATTCATTATCCTTTAGTATTTATGTTCTTTCAAGTTTATAAAACAACGGACCATAACATAATTGGTAATTTTTATCATTCTTGTTAGTATATCATTCATGAAATCATCAACAATTAATTGAAAAATTCAATTAGATATTCGTATATTCAACAGTCTTTTTAAAACGGCTTATCGGTATTCAGCTTGTTCGTATAGCCGCTCGCACTAGAACTAAAAATCATCAGATGTGGCCAAGAAAATCCACCCTATATCGATGATGTATATTCCATGCATAAAGTCTAACCGAGTCTGAAAAGGTAAATGGTTTGAGGTGGCTGAGATCAGACCGGTGCAGTGCAGGGGGGAAATATTGATAACTGAAAGATACACCGGCAAAACCCACATTGGCCAGAAGGACTTCGGGCATCCAATACTTGGGCCAGTTTCCAGCCGATGAGATCGCCGTGCTATATTGATACAGATAGCCGCTTCATTTGTAGGTTGAATCAGACCACACGGGCACGATTTCAATACAGAAGCGCCCAGCTCGTTACACAGCTGATGATAACCATGGAAGGCAGCGCAATTCACTAGTAATCACCGAGAGGAAAGAAAAACCACATTCAGTAATGTTTAGAATGATATGGACATATACAAGTGGAGCAAGTCCTCTCATGAAAAGCGGAACCAACTAATCAATGAGCCATTTTAAACGAGATAGCATTTGATTCTTTTTTATCTACTCGGCAGCGGTTAATCAGAGTTCATAATTTATAGAGTACTGTTACACATACGGGTGATTTTTTTTTTCACGAAGAGTCAACGCCCCAGGCGGGACTTGCTAACGAGGTTGAACTGAAAAGACAGGAAGCCCACTGCCCAACTCTTTAGGAAGATCTTCGATGCTCTCAAGAGTCAAGACAAACCCCGCTCGATTGGGCTTATGCTCCTAATTTGTAAAACATTATTAGATTGCCCTCTTCAAGTTACATATCGTGAAACATTAAGTTATTGTCACCAATTGTAGTTTAACAATTTTTTGCAGTGAGCCGGAAAGTTAGTGGTATTTGTGAATGAAGTTATTGTCATATACATGTTACGTTACTGCCATCATTTAAACTTACTATTGACAGTAACTGCACATGTATTTGGAAGTAACTTAACTAACAGATGCAAGTAACTTTCTAGCGTGTAAAAAAGGTACTAACAAAAAAGGTATCTTTTGATATACAGAAAGTTATCACTCGTGTAATAATAAGTTATGATCTACTACCCGTGGAGTTACCATCCTCTATACAATGATGCAATTTCGTTGTAATCCGTCTAGATTTTCATGCCCATAATTTTGGGATTCCATATCATGGGTTGATTGAGGCGCGTTTCTTTCGGTTAGAACTACTAATTACGTCTCATTGTGATCTGTCCAGATTTCCAATTTGAAAGGTCGCACCAGAGACATATAGAGTTACTTCCACTGATCTGACGAATGGCTTTGGGAGAAATGGCGACCAATGAAGATGCAAGTGCTCCGGTGGTAACCGAGAAACAAGATATGTCGAACGATGATAAAGAAGGGCCGCCAGAGAGAAGACTCAAGAAGTAATAGCATCATCTACAGTGATAGACCCAACTCCAATCGCGGTGAGTACTCCCACGGTCCCACCATTTGTAATCAAGTAATGAATAAACAAAGTTCGTAGCCTCTCCTCTTTTTTCAACTAAGACTTAGAGCCTTGACAACAGTATGGCCAGCCGTTTAAAGGCGAGTGCCCTACTCTCAATTCTCGGGTCTATACCCAACCAACGACCACAATACCAACCTGTGGTCAAACCGGCATCTTCCCAACGGTCAGACCAGCTAGAGGCAGTCAGACCGTCCTTGTTTGAAGATTGTTGAATTTGTTTGGCTTAGGCTTCTTGCTTCGTCTTATTAAGTCCAAGTTGTGTGATCTGAATATTGTGACTGCCATAGTAATTGAATAAAGATTTAAATACCGCAAGGGAAAAAGTTTCAAAAATATTTATCCCCTCTTATTGCCTAACACCGGAGCTAAAAAAAAAAACCCTAACCGTAGCAGCGCTTGGTGCTTAAAAAAGAACCCCTAACGCATGTAGCAGCGCTCAGTATATGGCTAGTGTCCGATGATAGGTTCTAAGGTGCCCTCTGCTTGAAGTTTACAGGCACAGCCTGGATGCCCATCACCCATCTTGTTTCTGGTAGGCTGATCCTAGCAAGGGATATATAGATCTCTGGTGCTAAACTTGCCTTCTCAGCATTTTGCATCTCCTTCGGTTAAAGGGGCAAGGAATGAATAAAGCGATATAGCTCAGCCCATAGGGCAGTACATTTGATATGACCTCTTCCTCTTCAGTTGATACATCGTCCGTTAAGAGGTAGTGTCCAAGAAGTAACTTTCGCTTCTTTTTATCCTTACCCTTTAAACATGCAGCCCTGTTGTAGCACTGCTGATATGGGCTTATGATAGGAAGACCTAAAGAACATCATCCACAATCCAAATCCTCCAGATTTAGTTTACTTTACCTTTTGCTTTTTCTCCCCTATGTTCCCTTTATCTTTTCCCTTTTCTTTATTTCCAGTCCTATTTCTTATTCTACCATCTCATATTTTCACCTTTTTTTTCCTAGGTTCTCACTTTAAGCATCTTCTCTTTGCTTCTTCAGGGAGGCAGACAACCTTCTTATATTAAAAAAATGAGGGTGGAGTTACCACACTTACTTGAACACGATATCCTTCAATTCTTCAACCAGTAACCAGAGCTCTTGCCACCATGGCAGGTCTTAGCACCGGAGCAGGAGCTCCTACTGTGAAGGTGTACCATGAGAAATCCATGATCCTACCCGATGTGTCAAGGGTGCTTGCATGCCTGTATGAGAAAGATGTCAAGTTTGAGTGTGTCAAAGACTCCTACAAGGACATACTCAGACTCCAGGTACTTCCGGTCTAAGGTCTTTTGCGGCACCCGAATTGTAGAAGCAGTAGTTTCTTTAATTTATGCAAATTGATCTCATTTGAAGTTTCTGTTTTCTTACTCCACCTCTGCAGGCATCGAGGAGTGTTCCAGTTCCGTTCTACGACGGACCCACATTTCTACAAGGTAACCCTGCTTGATACATAATCCATCCATCCTAAGTTGGTGAGGTGCATTCCATGATTATTTAAGCTTGTGTGGCTACATCAGAATAGCAGTTAAGTTACACATTCTAGAATGAGGCATAGTAGTCTTGATCTCGTACCGTTGTCTCAACATGCACGCCTTGTTAATAAGAAAGGTTGCTCTGAGAACATCCGCCCAAACCCAACGAGAGAATTCGGGTTACATCCGGTGCATCTGCCCTGCAAAACAATTGGCACAGGAAATTTTTAAATCTGCTACAAATATAATCAACGCGGTAATCCATAACCATGTGATCTCTGAAGATTTAGACAGGGTGTTACAAATATCTTATCAATGCAATGGCAGGCAAAATAACATGAAAGTTGAAAATAAAAAAAGAAACTCTGCAATTCCTGCTTATATATTCCTTGAACATACAATGTCCCCTTTCATTTGAATGTGCTAGTTCAAGTGATAACATAATAGTAAGGAATTCCGGCTCATCATGTTGTGAACTACCACAACAAGGGGGTAATCATCTGTTGAAGAGAGATCAGACGGCAACGACTTGAAGTAGAACGGTGCTAGATGAAAGAGGGCACCAATTGGAGAAGGCATAGATCTAAAATAACCGGTTAAGCGAACGACCACAGCTGAACTTTAGAGACTAGAGACTTGTTTATTCATCTTTGCTTGTTTTATAATAGATATATGCTATTCCTTTTATAAGGACAACCCGACTTAACTCTTAATAAATAATTTATAAGAAAACTTATATCTAACAATCCAATCTAATAATAACTTATCTAACTAACAGATAATACCAAACACCTAATAAACAGATCCTTAAACAACAAACGTGCCTAATACATGTGGTGCTACGGTACTCTTATGAACAGCACATGTGCTACAGTAACTGATGCTACAGTGCACCTCGGTGAACAGTGCACGTGCTACAATAACCGCACACGTAACACATCAAAAGTTAGTGCAAACTGCAAACCAGTTTGTTCCAAGTCGCACATGCACATTGCACAATAGGCAGCAACTTGTTCCATGATAGAAATGAAAATATGCAATGTTACTTGCATGTCTTACAAAAATGGTTTGGAAATGAAAAGCTTCACGAAACACTTCAATAGAAACACTGAGAAAATGTAAGAAGTATATCTGACATGTAAGCAAGTATTTCATGGTCGTGCCAGCAGGATTTCATGGTGCCAGAATACAACACTATTTCTTTCTACATACTAATCATATGAATTAAACTACACCATCTCAGTTTTTCAAGTGAAGTTACGTAGGAGTTCCTTACTGTTCCCGAGAAACTAGAGTTGCAGAACTAATATGTCTTCTAAATTGCAGAATCAAGAGCAATCTGCCGCTACATAGCAGAAACCTATGAACAGCGTGGGTATCCTTTCCTCCTGGGGAAGGATGTCCTTGAGAGGGCTTCCATTGAACAATGGCTCCGGCATGAGGAGCATGCCTTCGATCCTCCGAGCCGGGCATTGTTCTGCCACCTGGCTTTTCCTTTGCATGATGAGGACAATGATGATATCAACAGAGAGAAGAGAAAGCTGGAAGAGGTCCTCGCAGTCTACGAGCAAAGGCTTGGCGAGAGTGAGTTCCTTGCTGGGGACAAGTTCACCCTTGCTGACCTTGTTCACCTACCAAGCACCCACCACATTGTGACATCCGAAAAGTTCGCTTACCTGTATGACTCAAGGAAGAACGTGCAGAGGTGGTGGAATACTATCTCTACCCGAGATTCTTGGCAACAGGTGCTGAGGAATATGAAGAGCGTGGAGGAGCTTGAGGAACTTGAGCAGCAACAGCTGCTGCTGCAGCAGCAGCAACAGCAATGGCAGGCAGAACCTCCTCCAACATCTGGTTACCGCAACATTCGCATAGACCCTGGAAAGCAGAAAGGCACCGAGTCACGGACAATACTGGTCCCACCTCCCAGTGCCGGTCAGAAATCTAAAGCGCAACCTACTGACCTGAAAGTAAAATCACCATTGGAAGCAGAATTAAAAGAAGATACCCAGGGTGTCATGAGTGGAGATGAAAGGTTCTCAACTAAGAGGCTCAGGAAAATGCTCAAGGAAAGTGAAGCAGCAGAACCTCCTCCAACATCTGGTGGCCGCAACATTCGCATGGACCCTCGAAAGCAGACCGGCACCGAGTCACGGACAATACTGGTCCCACCTCCCAGTGCCAGTCAGCAAAGGCTCGGGAAAATGTTTGAGGAAAATGAAGCAGAAGAAGTCAAATCACAGTCTACAGATTCGCAAGCCCCTGAAAAGGAGGAAACACCTTCCGTTTACAAGAAGCCTTCAGATGTGCAAGACAGAAAAAGTCAAGCCGATACTGTCTTGGCTGACGGAAAAACTGGCACTCCATCAACCGGCACACAAGCTCCTGACACTCCAACCAGTGCTGATGAAAGGAGAGCGACTCCACCACCAAAAGGAGAAATGGCTCGAGATGATCGTGGTGCCACTGAGCCAAGGAAACCACCATCCAGCAATGAGCAAGAATCACAGCAGCGTTCTGAGCAAGAGAAGATGACCTCAACTGATCAGAGAGCTGCTGAGAACATGGCAGTCAAAGATGCTCAAGGTGAAACTGCATCACAAGCTAGACACCGTGGTGCCCGAGACATCACCAAGGAAGCTAGAGAGGCTGATGAAAGGAGGGAAGCAGAATTAAAAGAAGATACCCAGGGTGTCATGAGTGGAGATGAAAGGTTCTCAACTAAGAGGCTCAGGAAAATGCTCGAGGAAAGTGAAGCAGCAGAACCTCCTCCAACATCTGGTGGCCGCAACATTCGCATGGACCCTCGAAAGCAGACCGGCACCGAGTCACGGACAATACTGGTCCCACCTCCCAGTGCCGGTCAGCAAAGGCTCGGGAAAATGTTTGAGGAAAATGAAGCAGAAGAACTCCAATCACAGTCTACAGATTCGCAAGCCCCTGAAAAGGAGGAAACACCTTCCGTTTACAAGAAGCCTTCAGATGTGCAAGACAGAAAAAGTCAAGCCGATACTGTCTTGGCTGATGGAAAAACTGGCACTCCATCAACCGGCACACAAGCTCCTGACACTCCAACCAGTGCTGATGAAAGGAGAGCGACTCCACCACCAAAAGGAGAAATGGCTCGAGATGATCGTGGTGCCACTGAGCCAAGGAAACCACCATCCAGCAATGAGCAAGAATCACAGCAGCGTTCTGAGCAAGAGAAGATGACCTCAACTGATCAGAGAGCTGCTGAGAACATGGCAGTCAAAGATGCTCAAGGTGAAACTGCATCACAAGCTAGACACCGTGGTGCCCGAGACATCACCAAGGAGGCTAGAGAGGCTGATGAAAGGAGGGAAGCAGAATTAAAAGAAGATACCCAGGGTGTCATGAGTGGAGATGAAAGGTTCTCAACTAAGAGGCTCAGGAAAATGCTCGAGGAAAGTGAAGCAGCAGAACCTCCTCCAACATCTGGTGGCCGCGACATTCGCATAGACCCTCGAAAGCAGACCGGCACTGAGTCACGGACAATACTGGTCCCACCTCCCAGTGCCGGTCAGCAAAGGCTCGGGAAAATGTTTGAGGAAAGTGAAGCAGCAGAACTCAAATCACAGTCTACAGATTCGCAAGCCCCTGAAAAGGAGGAAACACCTTCCGTTTATAAGAAGCCTTCAGATGTGCAAGACAGAAAAAGTCAAGCCGATACTGTCTTGGCTGATGGAAAAACTGGCACTCCATCAACCGGCACACAAGCTCCTGACACTCCAACCAGTGCTGATGAAAGGAGAGCGACTCCACCACCAAAAGGAGAAATGGCTCGAGATGATCGTGGTGCCACTGAGCCAAGGAAACCACCATCCAGTAATGAGCAAGAATCACAGCAGCGTTCTGAGCAAGAGAAGATGGCCTCCCAGGGTGCCATGAGTGGAGATGAAAGGTTCACAACTGAGAGGCTCAGGAGAATGCTTGAGGAAAGTGAAGCAGCAGCACTCAAATCACAGTCTACAGATTCGCAAGCCCCTGCAAAGGAGGAAACACCTTCCGTTCATAAGAAGCCTTCAGACGTGCAAGACAGAAAAAGGCAAGCCGATACTGTCTTGGCTGATGGAAAAACTGGCACTCCATTAACCGGCACACAAGCTCCTGACACTCCAACCAGTGCTGATGAAAGGAGAGCGACTCCACCACCAAAAGGAGAAATGGCTCGAGATGATCGTGGTGCCACTGAGCCAAGTAAACCACCATCCAGCAGTGAGCAAGAATCACAGCAGCGTTCTGAGCAAGAGAAGATGGCCTCCCAGGGTGGAGACGAAAGGTTCTCAACTAAGAGGCTTAGGAGAATGCTCGAGGAAAGTGAAGCAGCAGCACTCAAATCACAGTCTACAGATTCACAAGCCCCTGCAAAGGAGGAAACACCTTCCGTTTATAAGAAGCCTTCAGATGTGCAAGACAGAAAAAGTCAAGCCGATACTGTCTTGGCTGAAGGAAAAACTGGCACTCCATCAACCAGCACACAAGCTCCTGACACTCCAACCAGTGCTGATGAAAGGAGAGCGACTCCACCACCAAAAGGAGAAATGGCTCGAGATGATCGTGGTGCCACTGAGCCAAGGAAATCACCATCCAGCAATGAGCAAGAATCAGCTCCACCGGTTCCAAGCCAATCTGCACCTCCTTCTCCAATCCAACAAGTATCTCCAGCTGCTCCTAGCATTGATGAGCTGGACAAAACAGCAGGTGTTGACAGGAGAGCACCACCAAGCACACCAAAGCAAACCCCAACTGATGCTAGAAATGCTTTAACACCAGTGCAAGGAGCTGCTCCAAGTGCTGATGGTATCAGTGACAAACAGTCAGACAAGAGTACCATGGATGAAAGAGCGCTAGAAAAGACACCAAGGCAGGCACCACCTTCTGACACTCGCCATACATCAGCATCAATCCAAGGAGAAATTAGGGTTCCTCGTGGACCTAGTGATGACATGTTGGGAAAGACATCAGGCACAGGTCAAATACCTACTCCAGCTGCATCAAAGCCAACACCAACCCGAGGAGAAGTCCCTGATGTTCATGATACTGGTGATGACGCAACCAAAAAACCTGCTGTTGACACAAAGGCAGCACCAACCCAACAAAGGCAAGAACCAGTTTTAAGATCTCAACAAACAACCGAACAGATTAAAGGAGTCGCTCCTACCTCACATGGCATCACTGGAGATGAGTTATCCAAGATAGCAATTGCTGATGAAAGTGCAACACCACCTGCACCAGTGCAAGCACCAGCATCTGATGGAAGGATTGCTTCCACAGCTCTCAAAGGAGGCATACTTGATGCTCGTGGAAAAAATGAGGCAGTCAAACCATCTGTTGCTGATCCAAGAGGTATGCTTACTACACCAAGAATACCAGCACCAACTCCTGACACTCAACGTCGTACCACATCAGGTAAAGTAGCCTCCAGTGAAATAAAATTGTCCAATCTGATGAAATTGTGTCCCATGCTGCCGTGCGTATGCATGGTCAGCAGCACTGGGCAGGCAATAAGGGAGCACTAAGTAGTTAGCTCAAACTAGGCACCTAGGCCTTCCACAAAACAGCAGTTCCCAATTTCCAAATGAGTTTCATGCACCAACACAAAATCCTAATATCTAATAGGAAAATGCTGCATTTGTATTGATACTTCAGCATTTTCAACACTGATAAACCCGTTTCTCATATCACACATTGTTAGAATGCTTCATATTTCACCAATTATAGTTAAATGCCAATTTGGATAGCTGATTCATGATCTTAAGTTAGTTACTATTTTCTTTTGGATTAGGAATCCCTGCCTAAGGGGTGAAATTATCTATACAAATATTTGTAATCTATGTTTTGATGTGTGGACTGATCATGGGCTTATTGATGCTATACCACAGATCAAGCGTCAGACCAAGCTCCGCCATTGCCTTCCTTCGCTGATACAAGGAATGAGAAGACTGATATTGCTGAAGCTGGTCGAACCAACACGATAGCACCCAATGAGCAGCCAGGTGGGAGAATTCCCAAGAATGCTGGAGCACCTGCTGCAGGGCCTTCACCAATGAAGTCATGGAAAAACATGAATGAAGCACATAAGGATGAACCATCCATACAGCAGCTGTCAAGTGATCAATCTAGGGCTCAGCTAGCAGAAAACAAGAAGCAAGGTGATGATGCAACAACACTCACTGAAATTGGCAAGCCCAAAGAGAATGATTTCTTGGCAAATGTCAATCAAAATAACACTGGACAAGCTCAAGTAGCATCAGCTGATGGACCATCCAAGCTGCAAATGCATTCTGACCAGAACAAGCCTATATCATCTGAAGATATTGGCAAGCGAACCAATGAAATAGTAAGTTATCGTAGCTCAGCAACATCCAGAGAAATGCCACCTTCAGTCCCCGAGAAGAGCATGAGAGAGAAGCAACTGCAAGGTGATAAGTCCAGTACATCACTGCAAGACAATGTGAAGCAAGGTTCTGAAGCTGCACTATTGGAGTCTGGAACCGAGCAGCTTAAGAAAAGGGACCTCCTCGCAAATGTTGATCAGAACAGTGGAAAAACTCCAGGAGAAGCTTTACAAAAGTCTGAAGAACAAACCTCTTCTGATACTCAGCAAGTGAAAAGCAACACAGGTAACAGCAAATCGGATGGCTCAAGCAAGCCCACCCAGTTTGATGGTAATAAAGGTAATCTTCCTGAGTCACAGAGGCGTGACTCGTCAACCAACCCATAACACCTTCCATCAGGTCATTTACTTGCAGCTTCTTTGCTGAAGTCTTATCTACCTCCCGACTTTCACATTCTCATACAATAAGGTCCATTATCTTGTCACCTTCGGACCAACCATGCCAGACAATGTTGTCTACTCCACGTGTTATATTGTTTTTACTTTCCAATGGTGCATTTACGTGCTGTTATTTTGTTGAACAACGACTTGCTTATATGTCAAAGTCCTTAAGTTAGTCTGATTTTGAATAATGTGAATGCAACATTGTGTTCTCCACAAGAACCATATCCCTTTGCATATTATCCATATGTGTTCACCTTAGTTGTCTTCTATTGCTATTATTCAAATTATAGTATTCTTTAAAATCCCACTGTTCTGGAATCTCATAGATGCAGTGCCATTAGCCAATTATCAGTTAGGATATCATTGAAGCGGAGAAAATAGGATAGGCCTTGCCGGCAGCCTCTAATAAGTGTCAAGTTAAGCAGATGATCAGCCAAAGATAAGCAATTGAGTCAAACAGAAAGGTAGAAAAAAATGAATGCTGCAGAAGGATTATCATCGCAGTTGCAAACCCGCACTTCTTATTATGGCTACTAAGCTGAATTTAGTTCATACTTCATAGATAAGTGTCGATATCTTTTTTTAGAATCAAGTTAAGTGTCTATATCTTATCACCATAGTAACAACTAACACAGCAGGCATCAATTCAAAAGTACTTACCACGATTGTATTGCAGCACCCAGCCCTGGGCCCAGCAATATGATTACACTCAACGGTGTGACCTTAGATTGATACTTTACCCTAGAAAAGTAAATCATATAATGAGCTCAACAAACAACAAATCAGCAGCTGCCAAATTGGATGTTATAGGAACAATGTTACTCCAGTCTGCACTTCATCTCTATGAGAGCGAAACTAAAATCCGCCCTAGATACACATGCAGAAGAATTGTCCCTGTTGTGGGGTGGCCCAGCCCCAAACGATTGGACCTTATAGCAGACCCGATAGTATAAAGGAATGTACCCATGTACTTGTTATGAATATTATACATTAATATGAGACCCAAAGGGCCATATATATAGGAGAGTACAAGAGGATATGCCACATAGAGATAAGGCATATATGGAATAGAATACAAACTCTATATCCTAATACAACTCTATTTCCTTAACACCCCCCTCAAATGTAAGGCGTATGCAATAGCATTGTATTTGAAAAAGGAGTTAACACTAAAACAAGAAAAAATCCGACGTCCGAGTCTTGATAATGTCATCGTTGCGTGCAGTTTTTGAATAAACTGTCAAATCAAGCCGAAGAGGAATAGATAGAAGCATAGTGGCACAGATCAAAGCCCGAGATGGCGGCGGCGCAGTGCACAAGAAGCGCAACGGAGGCGCGGTGCAAAAGAAGCGCGGCGGCTTTAGAAACTCCGGGTGGCGGCTCAAAGAGAAGCGGCAGCATCATAGAGACTTCTACGATCTGTAGCGGCTCAAAGATAAAAGCAGCGGTTGCGACTATGCAAAAGAAAAATTCCTATACTTCCATGACCAACAATAAATTTGTGGACTCGCACGGCTTGGACGAACGAAAGATTAGAAACTATGGACTTGGATAGACGCGACGGAAGACTCACAAGAAAAATAAACTGACTGACACAGAAAAACACATAGCAGCATAATAACCCATGCCATCGCCATCTCTCCTTTCTCTTTCTTCTCAATCTCACGGCCGCTCTGCTCTCCCCTCACTCTCCTCGCGCCCGGCGTCCGCGCTCCCTCCCTCACTCAGAGAGAAGGGGAGCGGCGGGCTCCAGCGGGAGGCGGCGGCCTGGAGAAGGCGGCCGGATCTGGCGAAGGCGGAGGCGGCCGAAGACGCCGGATTTGGCGCAAGGAAACGGCGGCGGCATCCCAAAGAGCGCGGAAGGAGACCTGACTGGACTTGCCCGCCGACCGAGCTGTCGTCATTTGCCCCTCGGACGCCGACGCTGGCGAGCGCCCCCTGGCCCCGGCGCGGAGGCAGAGGAGGCGAAGCGCGAGAACCACAGCTGCGGCGGCGGGAAAAGCCAAGCGTTGGGATTCGGCGCGGGGAGACTGGATCCGGTGGCGAAGAAGAGCCCGGCGGCAGGATCCGGCGTGGGAAGCCCGAATCCGACGGCGCCGCATGGGAAGCGAGGAGCCAGCGCCGCCGTGAGATCCCGTGCCCGAGCCGCAGGGGGAGGCGGCGATGAAGTCGACGAGGGCGTCGGCGACTCGGATCTGGCCCGGAGACGGCGGCGCGGCGCAGAGGCGCGCACGAGCACAGGCGGACGCGTCAACGTGTTGGCGCAGAGGCGCGTGAGAGCCCGAGGAGGTTCGGCGACCCGAGGACGACGGCTGGCGTCGGCAAGAGGACGCGCACAGGCGATCAAGAACAGCCGGCAACGTGGCCGCCCCCGGGAGCGGAGATTGCTTCTCCCGGGGGCAGCAGATGCGGAAGAGGTAGCCGCCGCCGGCTGGAGCGGAAGTGGAAGTAGAACGAGGTTAGGGTTTTAACCTAAGCTCTGATTCCATGTTATGAATATTGCACATTGATATGAGACCCAAAGGGCCATATATATAAGAGAGTACAAGAGGATATGCCATATAGAGATAAGGCATATATGGAATAGAATACAAACTCTATATCCTAATACAACTCTATTTCCTTAACAGTACTCATATCTTTTGTAATTATTAAGAGGTATAATGAGAATTTCCTATCCTACCCTACTCATGTATATAAGCCCCCAAGAGGGCTATGAGGAGGACAGATCCACTCATTTTACACACAAACTCTCTCTCTCTCCTGTCGTTAGCTCTCTCAAGCTTTACCTCCTCCCATGGAGAAAGGGGTACTCTGTACCCACTATTGTGCTCATGCTACAACAGTTGATGCCGTCCGTGGGGACCACGCAAGAAGCTGCACAAAGAAGACGCTAAAAAGCAACAACAACCAAGCGAAAGAGAAGTACGATGATAACGACCGTCGAGTCCAGCACGGGTGGCAGGTGGTCGAAGGCACGCCACCCCATGGCAACGATGCCCTGGCGCCGCGGGTGGCGAGCGGTCAACGCCGACGTGATGAGTTAGCTCCGACGCTAATATTGGCATGACCGTAGCCGAAGCCGCCTGCGCCGACACGACCGTCAATCGCGATGCCATATCCGGAGATTCTCGTCGCCATCATCACGACACTAGGGAGTCACGACCACAATGGTGACCACCTCATGGTCGTAGACACCCATTCGACCTCCTCGTGGTCGTGACTTCGTTGACATCTACGACCACGTCGCAATCAAGCTCCGCCGGACTCTGCGCGGACGTCACCTCCGCCAGACTTTGCACAATCTCCGCTGAACTCCGCGAGGATGTCGCCTCCGCCGGACTCCACAAGGATGTCACCTCCGCCGGACTTCGCGCGATCTCCGCTGTACTCCGCGAGGATGTCGCCTCCGCTGGACTCTGCGAGGATGCCACCTCCGCCGGACTTCGCACGATCAACATCGAACTCTGCTTTGCCACGACCACTTCGTGATCGTAGGCCCTTTCTACGAACATGACCTGGTTGTGTGCTTTGCCATGATCTCTTTATGATCGTAGCCCATCTCTCGACCATTCCCAGGTCACCTGAGCCTAACGCCGGGACCCTCGCGTGTCCCAGGTAACTCTACAGAGTATAAAAAAATCGCATGGTAGCCTTGAGCCCCGACATATTCTGCAGAGTATATAGCGCCAGAAACTTATTCGTCCCAGACAACTCTACGGAGTATAGAAAAATCGCACGGTAGCCTTGAGCCTCGGCGTGCTTTGCGGAGTATAAAGCGCTGGGAACTTAGTTGTCCCCGACAACTCTATGGAGTATAAAAGAATCGCACGGTGGCCTCACGCCCTGGCGTACTCTGCGGAGTATAAAACACTGGGAACTTAGTTGTCCCGGGCAACTCTACGGAGTATAACAAAAATTAATAAAATTAAAAATAAAAATTGCACGGTGGCCTCACGCCCCAGCGTACTCTACGGAGTGCAAATAGCAGCGCGGGTCTCGCATGTGTTTCGCGTGCCTTGCGCATCCCAATAGGGAGTCCCTAGCACTGCCGACAGCCCTGGTGAGCCTCACGCGCTTCATGCACCTCACCAGGGAGCTCACCACGCTAATAGCATCGAGCGTATGACCACCTCGTGGTTGTAGACTTTGCCCGACCACCTCGTGGTCGTAGACTCGTCGGACCACCTCGTGGTCACGACTCCATCTGACGACCTCGTGGTCGTAGACGTAGTCATGATGACTTCGCCTGACCACTCGTGGTTGAGACTTCGTCGACACTTCAACGCACGACCACCTCGTGGTCGCAACTTCGTCGACCTTCGCCCGACCACTTCGGGGTTAAGACTTCGTCGACAATCGTCCGACCACCTCATGGTCAAGACTTCGTCAACATTTTGTCCGACCGCTTCGGGGTCGAGACTTCGTCGACGCACGACCACCTCGTTCTCGCAACTTCGTCGATGCCAGTCCAAAGCATGGGGACATGTGCGCTTCAAGACTTCGTCCCGCCGCCGACTTCGTCGACGTAAGTCTGAAGTGTGGGGGACGAAGCGCGTGCACAAGTCTTCATCCCACTGCCAACTTCGTCGATGCCCACATCCACATCTTCATTGACATAGTCCTCAGGCACTAGCATGACACCTGGTGGTCCAGACTCCGTCGACAATCATCCGACCACCTTGTGGTCGCAACTTCGTCGATCTTCGTCCGACCGCTTCGAGGTCGAGACTTCGTCAACGTCAGTCCGAAGCGTGGGGACGCGCGCGCTTCAAGACTTCATCCCGCCGCCGACTTTGTCGAGCCAATCTAAAAGGTGGGGGAGCACGCGCTTCAACACTTCGTCCGACCACCTCATGGTCGTAGACTCCATCTGACCGCCTCGCAGTCGTAGACGCTCGTCCGACCACCTCGTGTTCGTAGACTCTGTCCAACCACCTCGTGGTCGTAGACGCTTGTTCGACCACCTCGTGGTCGTAGACTCGGTCCGACCACCTCGCGATCGTAGACGCCCGTCCGACCACCTCGCGACCATACAGAAGACTACATCCACCACCTTCGCTGACACCAAGTTTGAACGGTAGGGGACGAAGCACACGCTTCAATGCTTTGTCCCACCGCCGCCTTTGTCGACGCCAAGTCCGAACAGTGGGGGATGGAGTGCGCGAGTCAAAGCTTAGTCTCATCGCCGCCTTCGTCGATGCCAAGTCTGAACAGTGGGAGACGAAGCGCGTGCTTCAGCACTTCATCTGATTGCTTTTGGGTCGAGACTTCGTGGACACTTCGTTGACACTGCGTCCGACCGCTTCGGGGTCGACACTTTGTCCGACCGCTTCGGGGTCGAGACTTCGTCGGCAATCGCACAACCACCTCACGGTCGTAGACTCCGTCGCACGCGTCAAAGCTTCGTCCCGCTGCCGCCTTCGTCAACGTCAAGTCCGAACGAGGGGACAGAACACGCGCGTCAATGCTTCGTCCTGCCGCCGCCTTCGTCGATACCAAGTCCAAATGGTGGGGGATGGAGCGCGCGAGTCAAAGCTTCGTCTCGCCGCCGCCTTCCTCCACTCCAAGTCCGAATGGTGGGAGATGGAGCCGCACCATTAGATTGTGTTAGTATGGATATGATATTATCTTTAGTTGATTGGTTGCATTAGATTGTGTTAGTTTCTATATTGTTAGGAGCTAACCTTGTATATATAAAAGGAGGAGCCGCACCATTCATAATCAAATAATAAAGCAATCAAGTTCTAAATCGGTTGGTCTCTAGATCAGAGTCTCCGCAAGGAGGGCGATCCTAAGCCATCGTGACATATCCTCTACCATAACATTTTGGTATCAGAGCCACTCACCATGGTTTCCAGTGCCGCACTATCTATCTTGGACAACTTGAAAAGCTTTAAGACTAGCAACAAGGAGTTGATGGACCTACTCGAGAAGGCTATAGAGTTGGTGGACAAGCTAAAGGAGCAAGAAGAGACGTCGCGTGCCATTGCAATGGCTGCGTTGCCACCACCTTCACCGGCGCCGACATTGGAACTGGCCATGTTGCCGCCAGAACCAATGTCGCCACTGATGCCACGCTTGCATTCGTCACCAACGTTTCAGCCGGCGAAGCTGTCTTTGACTGCACCTTTGGTGCCTTCGTCAAGGAGGAAGGTTGCCACGATCCAGCAACCGTTTTCTCCCTGTGGTTGGCTGACACCATGCCTTGAAGATGCGGAGCGCAACGGTTGTCATGTGGGGGGTCAGTGACGTCGTCGCATCTTTCTCACAACCGTTGCATCTCAGACCAAGAAGGTTGTTGCTAACCTACACCGTTTGCCCTTGCCATCGGCGACCCTTATGACGCCAACCAAAACTAGAGGGTTGTTATCCTCGCTATTATGCATCGAGACTTCGCTGATCATCTTCCACGTCGCGCGGCGGCATTGTGCCATTTCGTCGACATGGGGACATGAAGGTCTTAGTCCGTGGCTGCCACCTGACAGCTCGAGGACAAGCTGTCTCTCCACGAGGGATAAAGTGTTACAGCGCGGAACTGCATCATTGCGAGTATTGTAGCACGAACAATACCGTGCAGCACTGTAGCATAGTCCTTTAGCGGCTATTTAGGATATAATCTTAGCATATCTTCATATTAGGAAAAGTTAGATGCGTATCTTTATATTATGAATAGTTAGATGCATATCCATGCTTATTAAGGCGTTGCTTAGGCGGTAAGGCGGCTTGGGGGGGCGCAAGGCGTCGCCCCACCTTGCCGTGCATTCCTAAGGCATCCACCTTAGGATGAAGGCGTCTCTAAGGCATCGCTTAGGCGGCATATGGCGTCGGGAAGGCTTGAGGCAACGCCTTAGGCATGGAGGAGGCGACACCCGCGGCATACAGTAGGGGGAGAAGCCGGGGAGATGGAGCCGAAGAGGCGGAGCCACAGGAGCAGCAACTCGATGATGCGGCCGGTGCTGGGCACACACGCAACGCCCCGCCAGGAGCAGGGCACAGACGGCGAGGCCGCGTCCCACCCGGACATGGCAACGTAGGGGTCACGCACCCCGCGGAGAAACGCAAGGAGCACATCGATCTCCACTGCACCTCCGCCGTCCAGCACGAGTGTTGCTAAGAAAAAGGGTGGAAAGAAGATAAGGCAAAGGAGGAAGAAGAGAAGAAATAAAGAAAAGTAACGTGTGGCTGAGAAGCCTTCAGGTGATGAAGAAAGAGAGAGGAGAGAGGCAGGGGAATAAAGAAAAGTGGGTGGCCAGCAAAGGCGAGAAAATTGATCATTTGCCACTTTGAAGAGTGGGCTTCGCAAAATTGCCACTTTCAAAATTGGCTTCGCAAAAATGCCATGCAGTACATTTACCTCTTGATTACCATGACATTTGAGCCATTTAACTCATTTAATATTTTTTCTAATTTCAGAGGTAGGAAAAGACCTTTCTACCCTTGCTAAGTGAAACAGATATGAGATATTAACCAGATATGAGATAACAATGGGCATCTAGTCAGGAACCAAAGCAACATCACCAAGCACGCAGACGTATATAAGATTTTGATAACAACAGCACATGCAAGCTGGCAGCACACTTCGTTTGCTAAGCAGTAGTACTAACGCAATTGAAGTAGTAGATAGGGATTCTAACACCTTAAGCATCCATCGAACCAAACATAGCAGAATATCTGGATTAGATGATCTGATCATGATGCACACAACCTACTTGACTTAGCTAGTCGAGAATTTGATATCATTTCGCCCAAACCTAAATTAGCCTTAAACAACTCAAGTTCAGGAGATCACCTCAATCATCTAGAGAGCGGAGAGGGGAATAGATCTAAGCAGTGTACCAAACAATTAACTCGCCCCAAGCAGTAAGGAAGTACTCGATCTAGAGAGGAATCGATATGAACGGGGAGGTGAAAAGCCTTGAGCAGTAGAGAGCGGAGAGGGGAGGGGAGCAGCCGCCGCCTTGCCTTGGAGATGTAGTCCATCTCGGCAAACTTGAAGGCGATGCCGAGGCAGCCGAAAAGGACGGAGACGTGGGAGCACGCACGCGAGAAGTCCCCCACCTCCATCGCCCCCGCCCCCGCGGGCTGCTGCTGCTTGGCGACGGCCGCGAGCTCCTCGAACGACGCGGCGATCCGCCGCAGCAACTTGTCCGCATCGCTCGACGCCATCGCTCGCCGCAGCGGCTCGCCGGCGTCGCGGTCGGCTTAAGCGGGTGGATCGATGGGTGCTTCGAGGGTAGAAAGGTCTTTTCCTGCCCCTGAAATTAGAAAAAAAATATTAAATGAGTTAAATGGCTCAAATGGCATGGTAATCAAGAGGTAAATGTACTGCATGGCATTTTTGCGAAGCCAATTTTGAAAGTGGCAATTTTGCGAAGCCCACTCTTCAAAGTAGCAAATGATCAATTTTCTCCAGCAAAGGCCCGGAGCAATCAGCTGAACTGGAGAAAAAAAGAATGAGAGAGAAAAGGGAAGAAAGAAAAGAAGTGGGTGGGCAGTGGCTAGTTGTGTTCTATTTATGTTGAAACTTGCGAGTGGCCAAGGGGGGTGGATGCTACATGGGAGAAGAGCAATTGAAAAGAGGGATGAGTGCTACATGGGCTTAAGAATTGGTAACAACAAGATACATATGTGATGCTAAAATGCTCATTTTATTTGCTGCCCCTTAACGTCTTAGGATGTGTAAGGTGTCACCTCGCCTCGCGCCTTACCGCTTAAAAGGTGTGAGGGGGGTGGATCGCCTCGCCTTACCGTCTTAATAACCTTGTACATATCTTTATATCTAAATAGTATAGATATGATATTATCTCTATATAAAGAGAGGAGCCGCTCCATTCATAATCAAGCAATAAAGTAATTAAGTTCTAAACCGGTTAGTCTCTAGATCAGAGTCTCCGCAAGAAAAGCCATCCTAAGCCATCCTGACCTACCCCTACCATAACAAGGTGATACCCTGATAGCCCAACAGATAGGTTGAGAACCTCAAAAGGTTTTTAGGATCAATACATATTTTTTTCTAAAAACATCAAAGTTATCGAATGAAAATCAGGCCTAAAATCTCATCAAAATTGACAAACATGCGCAAATCCAAAAGGTACAGCATAGCGCATGCCAATGTGAACCCCAATTAGTAACTAAGGTTGTGTTTGGTTTAGGGACAAGGTGGGATGGGATGGTCCTGTCCCTGGTTTTGGGATGGGATGATCCCATTTTTTGTTTGGTTGGGGGGATAGAGTCATCCCTGTTTTTTGTTTGGTTGGAAGGATAAAGTGGGATGGAATGGTCCCATCCTTTGTTTGGATGGAAAGATGAAGGTGGGACATGTGTAGCATTTGAGTTTTTTTTTTAAAAAAAAATTGAAGGCTATTGTTGATATGTTTCTACACATAAGCCTTTGAGTTTTTTTAAAAAAAATTTTAAACAAAACAGTACTTAAAAAAATAAAGAGGTGGGATGACTCTATCCCATGTGGGATGATTCCGTCCCATGAAAAAAAGAGGATTGCAGGTGGGATGACTCCATCCCATGTGGGATGACTCCGTCCCATGAAAAAAAAGAGGATTGCCTAGTCCCGGATCTACAAGGAATATTTCTAGTGGGATGTCCTTGACTCTGCTTGTCTCCCATCCAAACACCTACAAAAACGGATCATCCCATCCCGTCCCACCTAGTCCTTGCAACCAAACACATGGTAAGAAAGCATAGGCTGAAACTGTCATGGCCTACATATGACATGTCAAATCAGAGGTTTTCAGTTGATGGATCGACTGAAACATGCCCAAATCGGTGGGTTACAGCGTGAGTGATGAACCCCAGCACTGATGAACTCGGATTCAACAAACAATCCCCCAAATCCAAACTATATCACGATGAATCAGCTAAAGCACGCATCTAATCTAACTCGCAACGGGCTGGCATCGGTGACCGATCCGCCCATGAGCCGTAGCATGATGCATCAACTGTACAACTCCCAGTTCATACCCAAATGTGACTGGATACGACGAGTCCCGGATTGGTTGAAACTGGTCGAAATCCTTCAGCGTTGCGTGGTAAATCCTTGACGAGGCCGACGGCGATCTGCGCGGCGGAGAGGTGTGAGGACGCGAATTGGACGAGTGGGGAGAGGGTTTGGGCGGAGTGGGTGTACTTACGCCCGCGAAGTTGTTGGAGAGCACGAGGCCATGGTAAATGTCCGCTACGGCGGAGGCAACGGCTTGGTCCTCCTCGCGACGGGCGTCGCCGCCGCCGCCAACGAGGTCGACGAGTTGTTGGGCGATTGAACCCCAATCAAACCCATTTACAATAAAGCCCTTAACTTCTATTTTATCCAAATGTTTTGGCCACGCGCGCGACAGCACACACGTTTTTACAATAAAGCCCTTTACCTTTTGCGTTATCCAAATGTTTTGGCCACGCGCGCGACGTAACGGCAAACGTCGGCGAGATGTAACGACGGACGGCTGCGGGCTGCCTATTCCGGGCGTCTCTCCCGGCCACCGCCACGGAAGTCATGGCCAAGAAGAGCCGGGACTTCTCCCGCGGCTCGCACCAGATCAAGAGCGGCTTCCTGGCGCTCGCCGTGGCGGGCAGCGCTCTGTGGCTGGTGCGCTTCGTCGTCGTGACGCGGATCAACCAGCGCAACATCGGGCAGCACCACGTCCGGAACCGCGACCTGGCGCTCATGCTCCTGGCTGGCCATCTGGTTCGTCAGCAACATTCCGCAGTACCTCGGGTTCGACGGGATGCCGACGAGCCTCACGCTGGGGCTTCCAGACACAAAGACTTCTGGCACGGCTGTTCTACCCTACAATTAACCCGATAAGCCTAACGGGGAGTGCTTATTACGAGCAGAGGAGCCATTGCCAGTGATGGTAATCGACAAGAGATTAACACATAAACAAAGAGAAAAGACCAAATGATTCAGGTGCAGCTTGCCTGTCTCAAGTCTGAAACTCTGAACCCATCCTTGCTGCGGGTATATATATCGTCCACCGACCGGCCCCTGCTGCCATTTGACCGTCCGATCAAGATTCCGCGGTTAGGATTGGCTAGGAAAACGTAGGGTGTAGTTTTTCAGAAAGGCCCTTCAGTTACCTTGAAATACCCTTGTAGCCGACACGTTAGATCCTTGGATAATTTCGCTGTCGGATCAACTTTGCGCGGCCCAGATTCAGCAAGAGAAGGTAGAGGAGGGGCGGGTACTCGGATCGTCCCCGTCGCCGCTGCGGCGGCGGCCTCGAGGAGCAATGTAGAGGGCCGCGGCGGAGATGCTCGGGAGCGGCGGCGCTCCGGCGATTGGTGGCGGCATGAGGGGGAGGAGCTAAGATTCTCGCGATCGAGCATGCCGAGGTTGGAACGCCGTTCCTCCCTCCCTTCCTTGGATGAGTTATCTAAGGGCATGTACAATGGGTCTCTTCAAGCCGTCTCCATCTCAATACTTTTTGTAAAATACTCCTTGCATGGTCAAGAGACGGCCTCCGCGTCTCTTCACGAAGAGACGGTGAGCAGCTCGTCTCTACGCTGAAGTCAAGGCTTAAAGACAGACAAAGAAGACATTGTATGAGTTGGAGACTCCAAGTTCATCTTAACCACATGCAAAATATTAAATTACTTAAAGACACTAAAATAAATACTCCATTGTATGAACCGTCTTTTCACTGTCTCTATATCATATTTCAGCATCTTATAGACGGACTCCTGTCTCTCCATTGTACATGTCCTAATGCTAAGTCAAATTAGCCATCCTCTGACGAAAGCGCGACATGATCATCTTTAACCGCGTTGGAGTGAATCCTCTAGGTCAATTGGATATTTGGATTGTGCTATTTTTAAGTCATTTTCCGGCTTAAGCTCAAATGCTATCAGATCTAATTGAGCGGTCTGTGTGCTGATGATGGTAATGTTAGAGTGATCTCAACCATTTGGCCCAACGGCCAAATGGCCCCCCCTGAACGCGCCCTGATCGGGGGCGCCCAGCCCTATTGGCTGGTGGGCCCCTGTCGCCAGCGCCACAATAAATAGAGGTGGGGGTCGGGGCGGCACAAACACCGAGGTTGGCCGTGTCGCCACCATCCCCACCGACAAACCCTAGCCCGATCTGAAAGGGGGCGCTCCAGCGACGGGAACTACCACCGCCACCTCTATCTCCCTACAGATCGCCGCCGCCAGGGAGACCCCGCTCCTCTTCCCCGACCGTCGCTGCCCGTGCGCAGACTTCACCGACGAACCAGCGATGGCCAGCTCCTCCTCCACGTAATCGGACGGTCGGTATCCAAACCCTAATGTTCTCTCTCTCTCTCCTTTTCTCTCTCGAGTTCAGATCTAGAACCCCTCAGATCTACCCCTAGAAGATCCTAAGGGACCTAACAATGGTATCAGAGCCCTATTCTAGGTGTAGATCTAGACGGAAAAGAACAAGACCGCCGTCGGTTGACCGGCGTGCGGAAAAGAAAAGAAAAGAGACCCCTAACCCTAGAAAACGGCAAAAGAAAGAAAGAGAGGGGAATGGGATCTGGATCGGCGGCGGAACTTACGCAATCGGACGGGCGGCGCCGATGTCGCCGTGACGCTCTTCGTCGCCGGTAATGGGTGCCGCCATGGCCCCACTCGACGGCCGCGCGCGCAACCTCGGTCGCACGCGCGCGCCGGCGAGGAGGGCTGCGGGGACCGCCGCCTTATGCCGTCGCCGAGGCCGCCATGGTGCCGCCGGAGCCACCTCGCAGCCGCCCCGCGCGCCGCGCCCTGGGGAGCCGCCGCTCCGCCTCAGCTCGGGAACCGCCCGCGCCGTCGCCCGTCCGGTTTTTTCGCATGGAGGCGGGCGCAAATGGGGATTAGGGTTAGGGTTGCGGGATTTTGTCCCGCCCGCAGCGCGCGCTCGGCCGTCCGATTGCATCGGACGGTCGTCTTTCAGTGGGCCGCTTCCAGCCTAGGCGGGGAGGAGGTTTCCCGGCCCAGGCCCAGGTTGCGGCCTGGGGGCGGGGGCAGCGCGAGGCCGCGCGCGCTCGGCTATGCTGAGCGGGCCGCCGTGGGCCGAGGCTGCGAAGGAACAGGCCGAAATGGCCAAATGAACAGTGTTTTTTTTGTTTTTTATTTTTCAGAAGCAGTTTTTGATTGAATTTGAATGAATTTTGCATCAAATCTCTGTAAATTTTTGCACCAACGTGTTATTTTTCCAGAGATTAGATGCGTACAGTAATAATGCTTCTGAGTATGAATTATTTTAGAATAATTTCATGTTTCCGCTGCAAAAGTTAATGTTAATTACTCTTTCAATTAAATTCGAACCAACGGGAAAATTTAATTTTTGAGAATTGTTGTGAATTATGATATTGTTATTTTCTGACCAACGTTGATAATAACAGTATTATAATTTTAATTGATGTTTTTATGCATTATTTCTATTTTTGCCCATTGGTGATGTAGATTTAATGTATAGATAAAATTATATGTCGTATTTTGACCAACGTTGGAAATAAGGCATATAATTTTGTTGTTAACAGTATTATAATTTTAATTGATGATTTTATGCATTATTTCTATTTCTGCCCAACGGTGATGTAGATTTAATGTGTAAACAACTGTATGTTTTAATTTTAACCAACGTTGAAACCAAGGCATGCAGTTGTTGTTATTATGTTTAAATGTTCTCACTGTATATGAATTGTGTTTTCAGGAGGATACTCTTTGATGGGCTACATCAGGGATATCCCGGTTCTCAAAGGAGACAACTACGGTGAATGGAAGAAGAAGATTGATCTGGCCTTCATCTTGGCTGAGGTGGACTGGGTAGTCACCACACCGTGTCCCACAAAGCCTGTGGCACCGGTGAGGGATGAAAATGAGGCTGATGCTGCTTGGCAGACCAGACAGAGGGACTATGCTCCCATAAAAATGTCATATGATCTTGATCATAAAAAGTGGATCACTGCCAACAAGAAATATTTGGCTGTGATAAAGAACACGATTGAGCCTGCAATTGTGGGCTCAATCGCAGAGTGTGACACTGTCACAGAGTACCTTGAGAAAATAAAGAGTCAGTTTACTAGCTCTTCAAAGACTTATGCTACACAGCTGATTAAGCAGCTTATGACAGAAAGGTACTCTGGTGGTGGCAGTGGCATAAGAGAGCACATACTAAGGATGAGCAACTTGGCATCCAAGCTTAAACCAATGGATTTGGCTCTCAAGGATGAGTTCCTTATTCATTTGATTTTTGCTTCCTTGCCGAAAGATTTTGACACCTTTGTTGTCAACTACAACATGCAGCCCGAGAAATGGGACTTAGAAAAGTGCATAGCTATGTGTGTGCAAGAGGAGGAAAGAATTAAATCCTCACATGGTGGTTCTATCAACTATGTGAAGGACTACAAGAAAAAGAACTTTAACCATTCCTCCTCAAAGACAGGAAAGCCTCAGCATAAGCCTCAGCAACAAAATTTCACAGTAGAGAAATATCAGTGCCTTCATTGCAAGAAAAAGGGACATTACAAGAAAGATTGTCCCGATTTCTTGAAAATGATTATGTCAAAGAAAGGTGAGAACATTATTACGTTCATAAATGAATCTCTGTATGTACAATATTCAAAATCTACTTGGTGGATTGATTCAGGTGCAACTGTTCATGTTGCCAATAATTTGCAGGGATTCCGTTCGACGAGGAATACACAAAGAAAAGAAAGATGCATTAAAGTTGCAAATGGAATCCAAGCTGAAGTTGAAGCCGTTGGCGATCTTTCATTAGAGCTAGCTGATGGCTTCACTCTTTTACTTAGAGATGTTCTTTATGTTCCCTCTTTACAGAGGAATTTGATTAGTGTTTCAAATTTGGACAATGATGGTTATGATTGTCATTTTGGAAATGGCAAGTGTGAAATAATGTTTAATAATAAATGTGTTGGTCTTGCCATATTACAAAATAAGCTTTATTTGTTATCATTATGTAATGATGTGAATGTTGTATGCGATAATGGGAACGTCGCGTGCGAAAAAGTGAATGAATCCTCGTCTACGAATGTAAACAGGAAACGAAAGAGAACTCTAGATGCGTCGTCGAAATTATGGCACTGTCGTTTAGGCCATATTTCGAGGGGGAGAATAGAAAGACTAGTTAAGAATGATATTCTTCCTCCATTAGAGTTCTCAGACCTAGAACAATGCAGAGAATGCATTAAAGGAAAATATGTAAAGAAAATTAAGAAAGACGCTAAAATAAGCATAGGAGTTCTACAAATTGTTCACACAGACATTTGTGGTCCTTTTCTTGTGAAAAGTGTGGATGGATATGGCTCGTTCATAACATTCACGGATGATTACTCCCGTTATAGATATATTTATCCAATCAAAGAAAGAAATGAAGCTTTGGATAAATTCAAGATATTTAAGGCTGAAGTTGAAAACCAACACGATTTAAAGATTAAGATAGTCCGATCTGATCGTGGGGGAGTACTACAGTCGACATACCCCATATGGACAAGTTTCTGGACCTTTTGCAAGGTTTTTACAGGAAAATGGCATAGTGGCCCAGTATTCTACATCGGGCGAACCTCAGCAAAATGGAGTAGCTGAAAGACGCAACCGTACCCTGATGGATATGGTGCGAAGCATGATGAGCTATTCCACACTACCATTGAGTTTATGGATGGAGGCGTTGAAAACCGCCATTCATATTCTCAACAGAGTGCCTAGTAAGTCGGTGCCCAAAACACCGTACGAGTTGTGGACAGGAAGAGTTCCCTCACTAAACCACTTACGTGTGTAGGGGAGTCCTGCTGAGGCTAAAGTATTTAACCCAAACCTTGGGAAGCTTGATCCCAAAACAGTAAGTTGCCATTTCATTGGCTACCCTGAAAAGTCAAAAGGTTTTCGTTTCTACTGTCCAGACAGATATACAAAGTTTGTAGAAACGAGACATGCTGTCTTCTTAGAGGATGAAATGATGAGGGGAAGCATGGTAGCTCGGGAGATTGACCTTGAAGAGAAGCGGGCGTATGCGCCCACTCCGATGATTCAAGAGTCATTCTTCACACTACCTGCTGTCGCTGCACCGACGGTGCAAGACACTGTGGTGCCAGCACATGTTATTGTTCCTTCTATGGCAACAATGAATGAGAATGAGAAACCTGTTCTTCAGGATCCTATAGAACCCATTGCCACAGATGAGGGGGAGCAACAACAGCCTCAAACAGAAGATGTACCAAATGAGGAGGCCCCGATGAGGTCTCAAAGAGTAAGAAGATCAGCTATTTCTGATGATTATCAGATTTATCATACAAAGGAATTTCAAATGGAGGATGATCCCACCTCATTTGAAGAAGCCATGAGAAGCGAAAATTCTTCAAAATGGCTTGAGGCCATGGAAGAGGAAATGAGGTCCATAAAGGCTAATAAAGTCTGAGACTTGGAAATTATTCCTAAAGGAGCCAAAACAGTAGGCTGTAAATGGGTCTACAAGACAAAGCTTGACTCCCAAGGGAATATAGAAAGATACAAAGCGCGACTTGTGGCAAAAGGCTTTACGCAAAGAGAAGGGATTGATTACAATGAGAACTTTTCTCCAGTCTCATGTAAAGATTCCTTCAGAATCATAATGGCATTAGTAGCACATTATGATTTAGAATTATATCAGATGGATGTAAAGACGACATTTCTTAATGGGGATTTGGAGGAAAATGTTTACATGGCACAACCGAAAGGTTTTGTCGTGGAAGGAAATGAAAGAATGGGATGCCGCCTAAAGAAATCAATTTATGGGTTAAAGCAAGCTTCAAGACAGTGGTACTTGAAGTTTGACAGTACAATAAGAAAATATGGGTTTAAAGAGAATGTAGAGGACAACTGTGTTTATGCAAAGTTTAAAGATGGGAAGTTTATCTTCCTAATCCTGTATGTGGATGATATCCTACTAGCTAGTAGTGATGTCAGTCTGCTACTGGAGACAAAGAAGTTTTTGTCCTCAAACTTTGATATGAAAGATCTTGGTGAAGCTTCGTTCGTTCTAGGGATCGAAATTCACCGGGATAGAAACAAAGGGATATTGGGACTGTCACAAAAGGCATACATAGAAAAAGTCTTAAAGAAATTTGGTATGCATAAATGTAGTCTTTCACCTGCACCTATAGTCAAGGGCGACAGATATGGGGATTTTCAATGCCCCAGGAACCAGTACGAGCTCGAACAAATGAAATCGGTTCCATATGCTTCAGCTGTCGGAAGCTTGCAGTATGCTCAAGTGTGTACATGCCCTGACTTAGCGTTTGTTACCGGGTTACTTGGCAGATTCCAGAGCAATCCTGGAATAGAACATTGGAAATTGGTAAAGAAAGTCTTGCGTTATTTGCAAGGAACAAAAGGCCTCATGATGACATACAGAAGATCAGATTCACTCCATATAGTGGGGTATACAGATTCTGATTATGCGGGAGATGATAGAAAGTCGACATCTGGATATGTGTTCACTCTCGCTGGAGGAGCTATATCGTGGAAAAACTCAAAGCAAACCGTCACTACATCGTCCACAATGTATGCCGAGTTTGTAGCATGTTATGAGGCTACGGGGCAGGTGAACTGGCTAAAAAAGTTCATACCCGGTTTAAAAGTGGTTGACGATATCAATAGACCACTTAAGTTGTACTGCGATAATGAACCCGCAGTAATGTATACCCACAACAATAAGTCAAGTGGTGCTGCCAAACACATTGACATAAAGTACTATGTTGTGAAAGACAAAGTTCGGGATCAAATTATAAGTCTTGAGCATATAAGTACCGCAAAGATGTTAGCGGATCCGCTTACTAAAGGCTTACCACCCAACGTGTTCAGAGAACATGTAGCCGGCATAGGTTTAAGGGAAAGCCTATGATTCCTGGACTAAAAGATGGCCCAAAAGATTAAAGTAACTATTTCAGAACATAGAGGTGTATTGTAGCTGTTAAATCTATCGGCGATTGACCGTGACGATGAGACATGTTCTATGCACTAATCTGTGATGGAATGAGTAAAGTCGAAAGTAATTAAAGTTAAAGCATAAATTGAGATCAAGGGGGAGAATGTTAGAGTGATCTCAACCATTTGGCCCAACGGCCAAATGCCCCCCCTTGAACGCGCCCTGATCGGGGGCGCCCAGCCCTATTGGCTGGTGGGCCCCTGTCGCCAGCGCCACAATAAATAGAGGTGGGGGCCGGGGCAGCACAAACACCGAAGTTGGCTGTGCCGCCACCATCCCCACCGACAACCCTAGACCCGATCTGAAAGGGGGCGCTCCAGCGACGGGAACTACCACCGCCACCTCTATCTCCCTACAGATCGCCGCCGCTAGGGAGACGCCGCCGCTAGGGAGATCCCGCTCCTTCTTCACTGAACGTCGCTGCCCGTGCGCAGACCTCACCGACGAACCAGCGATGGCCAGCTCCTCCTCCAATGCATCGGACGGTCGGTACCCCTAACCCTAATCCTCTTCTCTCTCGAATCAGACCTAGACACCCTCAGATCTAGACCTAGAAGATCCTAATAGGGCCTAACAGGTAATAGTGAGCAGAACTCTTGAGTGTTAGGTAGATATGATGTTTGCTTAAAGCACTGGATTATTAAGGACATTTCTTTCTTAGCACAATATGATAAAAATATGAAAATACTTCGTTTTACTGGTGTTACTGCTCTTTCAGGATGCAAGTTTCAGAGTGTTAAGAAACAAATGAGACTCCCTGAACCAGGGTTCCAAAATCCGGCAGGGCCAGTAACCAGAAATCCCGGTGACAACCGGGATGGAAAAATCGGCTAAAAATCCCAATAGTTACAAATGCACTTTCTAGGTTGGATTAGGCTTTTTTGTGCTAGATTACCTATTATAGGAACTAAATATGCATACATATACTAGTCCCAACATTTTGTACTAGGTTTTCTTTAGCTTTTCTCGGTTTTTAGTGGGTTTTCCGGTTTTTTCCGGTGACTGGTCCGGTTGCCGGTTTCAAACCATCCAAATTCAAAATTTGAAATATAAATTTCGTCCGGATTTTCCCCGAGATTTCCGGTAACCGGCCGGTTACCGTTACAGCCGTCGGCTGGGAATACCCCTGGTTCCGAGATTTGGAACCTTGCCCTGAACCATTGATTCTGATTTTACTTTTGTTATTATAATTCAAACTTGAACATTGCAGTATCTTTGGTAGAATCTAAAACAGTAGTAATAGTAACAGTAGTTATTGTTTCAATGGTAAGCTTGATTCCTTCTTTCCTAATCACAATGTGATTATTTTTACATGCATCCATCTGTACATCCACTGTACTATTGGAAAAACGTTGCACAAAACTGTGCTCCAAAAGTACAGTTGGGAAAAAAAGATGGAAGGGGAAAAAAGAGGGAGCAAGCTGAAAGCCCTGGAGATCATCACTCTTCAGGAGTTGCAAACAGCAAATTGCTGGTTAAGTCCATTGGGTGGTTGTATCATTCTGCTTGGGTGGTGGCAAGGCATCACTATGGAGCTGAGGAGTGCCCTCTCAACATCCTCTGAGGCCTCTCTGCTGAGCAAACACATCACATACTCCATCAGTGCTGTATCACAAGGCATTGTGATCCTCCCATCTCTTGTGAACCCAAACTCCTCCTGAGACATCCTCAGGAGCTCCACGAAAACTGTCGTGCGGAGATACACTAAGGGGATCTCGAACCGCCTCCCATCGGAAGAGTAGACAATGCAGTTGCCCTTGCTTGCAACTAAGCTGCAAGATGGGTGGATCTCCTTGTCCACTCTCGTGGCCCTTCTTCGCCCCATGGCACCCATCCCCTGCCACTTCTTGGAAAGTTGAGCTAGCTTCTTGGAGCTGATCATGTTTGCTTGTCTTGCTTTTCAAGGAAATGGATTATGTCTTTGATATGAAACGATCAGGAAAAAGGTCAGTTTGTGTGTGGTGATGGTTTGTGCCAATGATCATGTATTTATAGGGCACAGATGTGATGGGGGGATCTGCATCTCGGTTTCCACAACTATCACAAATAGAAAGCTGGCAAGGGACAAGGCCATGAACTCCCTTGGTAAGATGTTGTTATCTGTGGTTGCAAGATTCAATGCACAGGACCGTTGTTTCTCACATGGTGGAGCCATCTTTACTGGCTTGGTACGTAACTGGCCACCAAAGTGGGTTGAGATTTGACACAGCAGTACAAAATGTTTGGTCCAGTCCTTTAATTTGCCAGATCTGAGGTATTAAACTTAATTACTGACTTACTGTCCCTTATTATGTGCTGTGATGCAGTTTTTATGAGGTCCTATTCATTTGGTATTGTGCTGTTCGATTACAACATCCTAAAATGAGCTACATCACTCTGCCACCTTATGGTTTTATTTCAAAAGATATTTTCTGTTGCATTGCCGAGTTTCCTCATGTCCCTTTTGCTGCAAGTGCTATGTGATTGGCTCAAGATGATTTAACCATCATCACATCTTCTAGAAAGCTGGAACATATAATATTGATATCTGCAACAACTAATAAGCAAACCTGTGTTTCTATGTTGCTATATAAACTTCTAGCTTCAGGTTTCAGCTGTACAAGAACACACCTTTTGCTTAGATTGTACTATATGTTTAGATATACAGGAACCTCGCGGTGTTCTAGTTGGCCTAACAGATCAGAATAGTGCTTATTCAGGTTAGGAAGACATTAATTGCAAACAACTTCATATCTGCCACTTCGTTTCTTGATCCTGATATTCAGGGTATCTAAATTCTGTAGGATTTCGTTGAACTTTCATGCTCATGCAACTCTGTGAGGATGCAACCCAATTCTCTGTTCATTAGCATACTCATAGTCTTGTCACTTCCAACATTGATCAATTCGAAGTGCATTGCACTACTTGGTTTTAGCACTCATATTAGATTTTTCATTGCTTAGGATAAATAGCTAGTACTACTGTACTGCTATAAGGTTTATTGGTTACATGACTTGCTATGTCTCAACCATTAAGAAGAACCTTTTAAGATAAATGGTAATGACGCTTGAGACATCTTTAGGAGGGCTTAAGGTTGAGCTTAGAACGTAAGTTTAAACCTTGCCAAACAATGTGTTCTTGGTGTTGTTTCTTGTTCTGAAGCTCTACATATATTGAGAAGCTAAAGCTGCCCCCCTCCTGTTTGTGAGCTACTGGGGATGGACAAGCTCAAGGCCTCAGGCGGTTATCTGTTTCTTGGATGGGGATGGATTGTGAATATCTGTTTTTTTTTGGAAAAATGCATTGTGTTATCAGATCCAGACTTTCGGTGTTTAGACTTTAGAATGTTATTCTGTGGATGAAGTGAGGGTATTCATTAGGGCTTTGAATGTATAACCAGTACAGGTGAACAAATGGTCCATGACTTTCGTGTAGTTATCAATGACACTAGCTGGCGAGCAACAAGGCCATGAGTCTGGTAATGCAATGTTGGCTACAATGGAGGCAATGTCATCTAAATTGGATATTGTTGGGGCCAATAGTTGGTGCATTGGGGTCCTTGCGGAGGCCATAGTCGTGATTGCTGGTTAGATGATTGGAATCGTACTGCAGTGGTGGTTCCATGTTGGACAGAAGACATTTACTCTAAGCTCCAGCTTTTGTGAACATAAGGAGACATTTAGGAAAGCATCAGTTGGAGAGCCATCATCAAGTGGATTACTTGGGATGTTTTGTGTATCCTTCCTTAGCTGATGAAGCTCACTTCATGGGCTTTATGTGTTGTAAGGCAAGCTCATGTTTTGTGCGCCTGTGAACTAGCAGGAGCATGCTAAATAATTATTAGGTATTGGTTGAGGAAGCCTTAACTAGTGCAAACAAGTTGCGAGGTAATTCCATGCGTCAACTTTGCTTCAAGGTCTGCCATATTTCTAGCATCAAATGTGGTATTCGTTTTATACCATGTTAGTATGTTACTGCACTTTTCTTGAGGCATGTAAGTAGCTGAGATCCATCATGTGTCCAATTTTTAGATGTTGTGTTATAAATCCAAGCTAGCATAAAAATTTTCAAATTCTGTTATTGATGCAAGCTGGCGTGTAACTAGTCTTAAGCATGTTGTACCTGCCTTTCGAACTCTTGAGTGTGCAGGGTGCACTTCGATGAGTAGTTTGGTATGTCTCTTGATCCTTTATTACAATTGCAATCTGTTTGATGTTAATAAGCAGTAGTGGTTGTGTCCTTGCACATGTACTGCAAATTGCAATCGTGACCCGTACAGTGGAGGACATGTACTGCGATACTGAGTACTGACCCGTACAGTGGCTAGAGACATGAGGGCAGCATGTAGGGTCCAGAGTTTTTAAGAAGCAGCTTCCTTTGTTAATTGTGTGTGAAGAATTGGGGTTGTTGATAGGCTACAGATTTTCGCCAACATCAATTTGGTCAGGAAGTTCTCGGTTGGTTCAAGCAACTTGCTCGACAATTTCTTATCGCCACTGTACCTTGTGGTCCAATTGATCTCCAGCATCTCACGTCCCTCCATTTCCTTGTTTCTTCCTGAAATTCCTAGTAGGCCTACAAGAGTGCAACTAAGCTGATTGTTATTGCAACAAGTTTTACAGAAATCATTGGTACTATGACCAATTTTATGATCGCATTTTTTTGTGTTGAAACAGGCTTCTCGGGTGTTACTTTTCAGTATAACATATCTGTATCGTGCAGTCATTTTTTTTATCCAACATTTCAGATCCTGACTTGATTGGGATTGTATGATCCAGGAATTAGGATGATCAGCAGCTCTAGAGAATGCATTTGATCAGCAGAGCATCTAGTACTAGCAACCGGTGACCATGCTAATTGTTACTCCATTTGGAACTGGACGCAAAGGTATGCATGATAAAAACCTTATACTACATGCGGATGCGATAGATTTGAGATGTTTTCATATATCTGCACAAGTTGGTTTATTTGTTTGGTATTGCTGCTACATTGCTTTTTTTTTATACTGCATTGTGCTAGAAAATGGTGTTTGGTTGGGTAGGTTGGCTACTCGGCTAGTTTTGCATAGGTTAAGAACCAGCCCAGTTATTAACCAATGCCTGCCTGTATGTTTGCGGCCAGGCCAAGCTATACCTGGGCCGACAAGGCCACTACGGTCCAGCCCGTAGAAGGCCCAGCGAACACAACCTCTCGTGGAAGTTGGAAGCGTCTCGGGTGAGATGTAGGTCTGTTTGGGACAGCTCCACCACTGAAAACGTGGATTTAGAGCAACAGCTTCACCATGGATCTGGGATCCTACCATAGAGTGTTTGGCTTGTACAACAGCTCCAGATCCACGAAATTGAGGTTTTGGTGGGAATAGCCACTTTTAGTAGGATGGGGTGTGTAACCAGTGGCATTGGTGGGTAATTACCACCCAACTCCACGGTGGAGCACCCCTTGAGGAGCTCCATGAAATCCATGGATCTGGCCCTCGGATCCAGGATTTTGGTGGATCCAGATTTCGCGGAGCTGGAGCGTTTGGGTAAAATTTCGTGGAGTGAAGCTGTTTTTCGTGGATCTAGAGTTGGTGGAGCTCTCCCAAACAGGCCGTAAACGTTAGTACATGCTGCTCTTGAGAGAGAGAGAGAGAGAGGAACGTTGCCCGTTAACCAGGTCGAGTCAAAGAATAGGTTGCTCTGTATATACTGAGGCAGTGACTGAGCTACTAGATATCTTCTGCAAGTGCTGTGAATGTGTAGTGGAGTAGTGAAGTTAACGGAGGAGCAGTACGTACCGAGCTGAGTGGTCACATATACTAGCTCTTATCTTTCGCATCGCAGGAGCTCTGTTTCCAAAAGGCTCGCCGTAGCAAGGCAGTCATTCTTTTTAACTTTTTATGATTTTTTTTCAAATAAATAAATAAATAGAACGATTTCTCTATCGTTTCAATGGTTTATTAAGATAATCTTTTCAAAGTGACTTACCGGTATTTGATTCGTTCATATAAATAATCATACTAGAGTGAAAAACTATCAGCTATAGTTGTGAGTTATAAATCGCAGCCGAAAAGAAGCGTACATTCAGCTTTTCTTTACACGTCGACCTTTTCTCTTTCTAAGCAATAATTACTGGCAGCAAAGCACAGTGGTGTTTGTTTCAGCCTTTGCCCTTTGAATCGCCCGTGGAAAGAAGAGAGATAAATCGTAGCAGTCACAAATAATGAAGTCTAGAATTGACCAGTGGGACATGAGGCAAGCCAGAATGAATTCGAAGAGTACTTTCTTTTTTTCTCTATGAGACCAAAGGGTGCTGCTGCTCAAGCAATCTGGAAGCGTGAGACATATTCAGGTGTGCTGCAGCCACAGTTGTCTTGGTAAATTTGTAGGACATGCATACTGTACTGTACTATCCTACCTTCTAGAGTCACGCGCGCACATTCGATGCTGCTGAAATGGAAGAACTAGAAACCCAAGAGCGATACTGCTACCGCTACTCTTATATTTTTTCCCTCGTAGGCTCTGATTGGAGCTTAGAAATTTCGCCGAAACTGTAGGGTTTCTTCGATTCTAGGATTCTAAAATGATAGGAATAGAAAAAAAGGGAGTGTCTATACAACATTCGATGCTGCTGAAATGGAAGAACTAGAAACCCAAGAGCGATACTGCTACCGCTACTCTTATATTTTTTCCCTCGTAGGCTCTGATTGGAGCTTAGAAATTTCGCCGAAACTGTAGGGTTTCTTCGATTCTAGGATTCTAAAATGATAGGAATAGAAAAAATACAGGAATATAATAGAAATGTATTTGCAAAATAGATGATTAAAAAATATAAAAATTTTATAAGATTAGATGTTTGGCTCATAGAAAGAGAAAAATACTTGAATATTAGACTGAATAGTGATCTTATTTGCTTTTAGTCTAATTGAACACTAAACACGTATACAATACTACTAATCAAAACACTATCGACAGCATGCAATAAAATCTTTCATTTCTTGCTTCAAATAAGAAGACACCTACAAGCGGGCCTAGTAAACCATCAATGTTATCCTATCCCCTCTCCAATCCAGTCGTTCTCATCCATTCAATCTTTCTCCTCCATCCTTCTTCTCTAAACCAAACCCAAGCCTCAAGCGAATCAAACGTGCATACAATATCCATTCCGAAGAAAACAAGAATCCTGTGTTTTTTTCCTTCAAAAATCCCATGAATCAAAAAGGGCCTTAGAGGAATACTCAGTTCATTTCCACGTGACCAATATTAGACATTCCAAATGGCACTTTACGTTCCCACGCTGATTCCAGATTTCAGCTTCTTCCACCATTACCAGATCACCGAAAACTTCCACCAAAATTAGCCCACATCATCCGCCTTTTACACTTTTATGACACTCCTGGCAAAGCGAAGAGGCCAACTCATCTAGCTGATGCCAGAAACTGGCCAGGGCTCGGTAGAAGTCGTTGACAGAGGAGTCCTCCGGACAAAGTATTCCAACTCATGCTAAAGCGAAAAGAACTGAACGAGTGGAACACAAAGTAACAATGTCTAGCTGGATGGAGTCGTCGACGCTGACCACTAGAATGGCTCGAACACGGGCCTCATCAGCACACCAGCGCTCGAAAGCATCTATGTCATACTAAAATACCTCATTAGCAACGTCAGCAGACGCTGACCACTAGAATGGCTCGAATACGAGCCTCATCAGCACACCAGCGCTCGAAAGCATCTATGTCATACTAAAATACCTCATTAGCAACGTCAGCAGCAGCAACAACAGCCTCTGGGCCTGTTCTTTTCAGTTTTAAAAGCTGCTTTTCGGCTTTTATACAGTAACTAGTTTTTAAACCGAATATCTTTTGAAAATAGGGTCTACTAGTTAATTATAGTACATATTGTACCGACATTATTTATATCAACAAAAATTGCATGTGAGTTTCTGTTACTCTGTAATCTCTCACACGAACAGCCCAAAAGCCACAAGTCGCAACCAAAAGTCATAAGCTTCAGCCAAAAAGAACAGGCCCTCTGTCTCCTTCTTGGCGGCCTCATCTTCTGCAGGAGTTGCAAAAGTAAACTGTCTAGGAGGAGGCTAAACCGGCGATGGCGGACAAAGTCGAGCACCAATGACATGTCTCTAGAGGAGGGGACCATCGAGCGTGATCTTCATGAGTGAAGATCATAATCTGTAGTTCGTCCCATGAAACTTTGTTTCTGAGAATGGGATTGCAACTGATGGAACCGAAGCCATCGGTAGGTGGCACAGGATGACGCGGCAACCAAGTCAACGAAGTCTAGTGGGCGGCACTGGACGGCACGACGGTTAGATCGACGTTTCTATTTTTATTTTTTAATTTTTGTGGAAGGAAAAGTTTTGCTTGCTTTATATAGAAGCCTGAAGTATAGGAACCAATCGGTTCCCTACAGAAATCTGAAGTCGACACGGTCGATCCGATGGTGGCTACTGTGCAGGTGGTGGCTTTGGCTCTGGTGGGTGGCGGCTTTGATCTCCGGTGACCGGCGGCCTTTCGACGACCTTGCGGGCAGCTCCAGTGGGCAGCGGCCTTGCGGGGGGCAAGCTTCTCCTCGTAGTGGCGCCGAGGTTGGCCTTGGGCGTTGGGGCGTCGATACGGGCAGCTGGCTTGTGGGCGGCAGCTCCGATCCGAAGGAGATGGCAGCTGCATCGATGGAGGTGGCAATGGCAGCACCCGGAGACGCAAGGGCGAAGCGACGTTGTCGCTGGTGGGTGCGGCCGCACCCAGAGAAAAAACGTAACACAGTTATTAACCCTGATTTTTCACCTTATTTGCACCCCCAAAACTAAAGTGGCGCACCTAGACCCAAGCAAATCCCTTCTGTAGCCAGCCCAGCACTAGAAGCCTGTAGCCCAGTAGCCCAACACCCTTTAGTTGCACAATCGCAGGAATAGTTTTGCCGCTTTTCGTCTTCCGCTCGTGCGCTCGCCTGTCTGTTCACCTGCACACCGCACGCAGCAAGCCGCGGACTGCTAGACTGCTACGTTGCTGGCCGCTTGGCCGGCACCCAGCGAGCTACGACCACTGCGATTCCACGTCGCTCCCCTTCGACGATCACAAAGGCAAGAAATCTCAGTTATTTATTTCAATTCCCATCTAATTAAATGTTGTGTTTTCAATTTATGATTCTTAGTTATTTGTCCAATTTCTAGGGTTAGAGTTTTAACTAAGATTTTCTTGATATGACAGCACGTCAGCACCACAACAAGCAACTAAATTTTAAAAGGACATGGAAGGAAAAGGACGTAGATTTGATCTCTAAAAAGTAATGCAACTATTTTCAATGCATCATTCTATAATTTCTTTGCTTAGAATTAAATTGTTTGTTCTTCTTTCTTTAGGCCAGCGAGGATCTTGAGGCTGGGTCGTGCATTTTGCCAACGTCGACAGTCAACTTGTTTGTAATTGTGGCGTTCTCTCACTATATTTTGGTAAACGGTAAGCACTATTACCGCTATTTCATTGTTGATGTACATCGTTATCGTATATATTCAATTATTAATACTAAAAGCTTGCCCATTGCGCTCTTAAGTTACACTATTACAAAGAACATAGTACGTATCAATGTAATTGCTATGAAGGAAGTGCTGCACAGCCGCACCCCCCTCATTTTTCTCTAGCTCCGCCCCTGTGGAGACGGCGGCCGCGGCGGCCTCGGGTTGGGTAGGATGGCAGTGGAAAGAGTTAGGTTAATGCCATAGCTTTGATACCATACTATGAATATTGTGTGTATATTCATGGGGTCCAATAGATAGTATATATAGGGAATACAAGGTGATATTATAAAAGAATATGCCATACATATATAAGGAAATACAAAGAGATATAAAGGAATTCTTATTCTAACGAAAAGTACTGGCACCTATTATTTTTTATTGTCATAGTTGAATTTGTTGACCATCTGGTTATATTAATATTCAAATCTTTTGACTTCCTAGATGTTGCCATTACAACATTGAAAGGCTGCTTTACAGAAGCTGTTGTTGTGCATTTTTAGGTTGGCATCTTGGACTACTTTGTTATTTGTATAATTGTATATTAATATTGATACATACAATGAATTTTCAGGTTGATGCAAATGTGGCATGCCATGTCAGAATGCCATCAGATCCAGTTTCATGCCTTATCCCAAGCTAAAAACATGAACTCTACCATAGCTGCTGCAAGATTCAGCGAAGCTCATGTGGACTTAATCAAGCAGCTGGAGCTTCAGTTGCTGGATTTGATTGCCAGTTTCGCTGCATGGGTTAATGCTCAAAAGAGCTATGTTAGCACTTTAAATGAGTGGCTCAAGAAGGGGGTTGACTATGTGCCTGAAGTGACTGATGATGGGACTCCACCCTTTTCTCCAGGATGCTTAGGAGCGCCACCTGTTTTCATCATCTGTAATAATTGGACAACCGGCATCGGGAGGATATCTGAGAAGGAAGTAGTAGACACAATGCAGGCTTTTGCCTCTAATGTTCTGCACCTCTGGGAGAAGCACAATTCAGAGTGGAGGCAGGGTATGATGGCTAATAAAGATATGGACGGGGACCTTAGAGTGATGGAGAGGGATGAACTGTCAATGCGCAAGGCTCTAGAAGCACAAAACAAGAAGCTTGTGCTTATTTCCAATCAGAGCGGTGTATCCTTATCCACGCATGTGTTACAGGACGGTAGTCCACCTGCTGAAGTGGATTTGCAATCATGTATGAATAAATTTTTTGAAGCAATGGAGAGCTTCGCTGGTGCCTGTGCGAATGCATACAAGGATCTCCATCTTCGCTCTGAAGAAGAGAAAACTCGACTTGCCCAAGTGAGTGGCAGAGTTTCCTAGCTGCATTTCAGACTTTGCTGGTGCGGTGCAAGTAACCGACCCCGGTGGTTGGATGAACAGCAACAGCGCACATAGCGGTATCACAAATTCGCAGTTCCAGTCTCTCAACCAATGTGCCTTGCTTGCGCTTGGCTTGTCCCCTCTGTCAGGTTTCAGGGTCGTCGCAGGGCCTGCAGCAGCCGATGTGAAAGTTTGTCCTCCTGAGATGGGGTCTGATCAGACTGTTATTGCTCTTAACAGACCTGCATTATCCGGGTTGGATGATCAGCTATTTCTCGTCGTACCTATTACCAGAGAAAGACGATTCGGTAAAGAAATAAGCAGAAAGCATCAGAGACAAGGAGGAATGGAAGTTGCTGATCAAAACAGAGATCTTAAGGTCTTTGATCATCCATGAAGGCCCTACAATTGTTTGTAGAGATGCTCTTTAAGTCAGTGTATAAACTTAGTATTGTGGGATGAATCGTAGCAGAAGCATGATTGCACGATACTGAGACATTTGGTGTTCTCTGTGGAGCTCGGCTGCAGCTTCGCACCGCAGTATTTGCAGGGTTGCCGGAGCTTGAGCCTTTTAGGCTTAGATAACACCGTCTGCAAACTCCTAATTTATTCAGCCGTCATCAAAGTTTTCGATCTGTTTATCTGTATACATATGATTCATTTGTACCTGTGACTTTTGTATAGCTATGGTATAACTCGAGCCTTTGTGTAGTAGCATTATATTTTTCTTTCTTCTTTTTACCTTTCCCAATGTGTTACTGTTAATATGGTTGCGAAGCTGTTTTTGGAAGCAATGGCGGGGGGAACAGGCCCAGTGAAACTTCTCTGAAGGCAAATTGTACTGCATGGCTTTGATGTTTTTATAAAGGTAAGATGACATGGGTCCGAGTTGATGCAAGTTTTTCAGTGATCAGCTAGCATCTTGCACTGAGTGGTAGTACTGCAGATTAAGTTGTAGAACGCCAGTCTGTGAGGCTGTTTCATCACTAGAAAATAGAAATAAACAAGCTGGTGCTCTTGATGTGCCGGGGTCCTCGTAAACACACACACACACACACACACACACACACTAGAAAGTGCTGCAATTCGATTCAGAAAATGACACGTATCTCACATATGGTAGGAAGAAGAGGAACGCAGCAGAGAAATCTGTAATGATTAGGATTTAGGACTGGTGGCACGCACGTCGTATCAGGCCAACGTATGCCAAGGCAAACGAGTTTGTTTAGACTGTAGACCCAGGGGATCCCAAGGATCTTTTGCTTCATTTAAGAAACCAGAGATGTCGATGCCAATCACTCTGAACCCTGAAACATTCCAACATAGACTACTCACAGGTACAGACTCATACGGATCATGTCCTATTCTTAGCTGCGCATGCGCAAGGCCGTGGTAGCTTCGCCGTCTTCGACAATGGACATGCCATGCCTGTGCTGATGTACGTACGCACCAACCGCAGCTCAATTATACGCACGCAAGGGAGGCTGAGGCGATGGCACCACAGACGTCCAAGTGTCCCACCGGCCGCTCGCAGTTGGTGGTAGTTCCAACCGCGCGCACGGCATGCCCTCGACGCTTCCTCCTAGTACTGCAGTACGTCGTCGTCGCGCGCGCGCGCTCGTGTGGCGCGGCTGCCGCGGCCAAGGGGGGCATGCCAGCCAGGCCGTGCCGGTGGCCACCGGCGCCAAGTAACATGACAGCGCACGGACGCCCCTCCTTGTTTCAGGTGTGCATGGTATATATGCGCTTGCAAGGCGCGTCAGATGAAGAAGCTAGCTAGCAGCAACTTGGCATCTGTCCAAGTCTCAGAGTAGCCAAGCTTCTACGGAGTGAAGTAACTGATCAGTGAGCCAGATATGGAGGTGTACGGCGCTGAGCAACAGCTCTGCAGGCTAAGGCAGCACGTCGCTTCGTCGTCCTCCTCGGAGGCGGCGATGGCCGGCGCTTTGGAAGGCGTTGCCCGCGTGTACGAGCACGTGGGGTCGCTCGTGCGCTCTGCTCGCGCCGAGCAAGTGGAGGAAGAGCTGGAGGAGTCCGTCGCGCTGCTCGACACGTGCGCCGCTGCGCGGGAAGGCCTGCGCGCCATGCGCACGTGCGCGCTTGACCTCGAGGTGGCCGTCCGGCGGGGAGACAGCGCCGGCGCCCAGAGCGCGGCCCACGCGTACGCTCGCCTGGCCAGGAAGGCACGCGCGGACGTCAAGAAGCAGCAGCGCCGGCACCTCAGCTCGAGGCACCGACGTCAAGCGCCCGACGACGACGGGCACTCGCTGCAGGAGGCACGACGGATCACCGTCGCGGTGCTCGAGCGCGTCGTGGTGGCGCTGTCGCGGCGGATCCCCGTGACCGGGCTGGGGGCAGCCAGCAAATGGTCGACGTGCGTGGTGCGGGTGTTCAGCAAGACGACCCGAGTGGCGTGCGAAGACGCCGAGGAGATCGCAACCGCCTTGTGTTCCTCGTCCAAAGATTTGCACGACGAAAAGACGGCAACGCGAGCGCAGGAGGAGCTGAGAGCGTTGGGAGACACGATCCAACGTCTGGACGACGGGTTGGAGCTGCTGTTCAGGCGTCTGGTGCAATGCAGGGTGTTCTTGCTCAACATTTGCAGCTTATAGGCGCCGCTGCTGCACTGCACCTGGAGGTCCTGGACTGGAGTCACTGGACTAGTATGTGTTTGATCAGAGCTTGAATAGATCAGCAGTGTGTACTGTGCATAGGACAGAGAGATGATCATGTAAAAATTTTGACACTTGGCTATGAAGAATAAAATAGAACTAGGAAAGTTTTGAGCAATTGGTGCTTATCTTGGATTGCTTATGTATCTCTCCGATGGATCGTACTACCAAAAGGGAGAAAAAAGGCTCACAGTTCTGATATATCACATGCTATTGAAGATGAACAGGGAACTGAATCAGCTTCATAACTTTTCATGTTCTCTCTCTTTCATTCGTGTGTGTGCTTTCTAAGTAAGCATGCAATTCAGCGGCGGAGCGCTCGATAGGGCAAGCCCTGGCTTAGGCCAGGGCTTGATTTTTTATAGCAACCCCCATATACCCCCCTCGTCTCCTCCACCTCCGCTCCACCCGCCGCCTCCCCCTCACCCCTCTCGCCACCTCCGACTCCTTCGACTCCGCCACCGCCCTCGACTTCCCCCTCGCCTCCTCCACCTCCGCTCCACCCGCCGCCTCCCCCTTGCCCCTCTCGCCGCCTCCGACTCCTTCGACTCCGCCGCCGCCCTCGACTTCCCCCTCGCCTCCTCCACCTCCGCTCCACCCGCCGCCTCCCCCCTCGCCCCTCTCGCCGCCTCCGACTCCGCCGCTGCCCTCGACTTCGCCGACCCAGCCGCCGCCGAGGAGACCGATCCACCAGAGCTGGACCAGCAGGAAGAGGAGGACGAGGAGTACACGCTTGGGCAAGGCGGCTCCGCGGCTGGGCGCAAAGGGGCAGCCACCGGCCTAGGCATAGCCGGCGGCGGGCGGCGGGCGGGCGGCAGCCACCGGCGCGCAGCGCGCTGGGCGCTGGGCAAGGCGGCTCCGCGGCTGGGTGACTGGGCGCAAAGGGGCAGCCACCGGCCTGGGTGTAGCCGGCGGCGGGCGGGCGACAGCCACCGGCGCGCAGGTATAGCTTTCGATCCGCCCCACCTCATTTTTTTCCCGTCCTCCGCCACTGATGCAATTGATATGGTGTAGGACGCTTTATACTTAAAACTGGAATCTTAACAAGAAAAAAACACAAGACAAGGTAAATTCATGCATCAGTAAGACATGAAATCAAGGGGCAACATATATATCATGAACAGTCAAGCCATTCTCCAGACAAAAGCCTGTAGGCTCAGTTGCTTATTTTCCCTTTCACAACCAAAGTGTGCTGCACATGGTTCGCTGATCATGGAAGTGGGAACAAACTGGGAGTTGCAGCCTCCCAATTCTCCAAGTCATTTGATGCCCCATGGAGATTTTCAGACTATTTGACACTATAATAGTGGGAGTCAGGGGCGGATCCAGCGGTGGGGCCGGGGGGGGGGGGCTCGAGCCCCCCCTACCACTACCGGACCCTTGGAGCCCCCCCTAAATTTTTAGCCATAGATGTATAATGTAGAAGGGGCTGAGGTCGAGCTGAAGGTACTTCAGCCCCTCCAAAATTTTTTCCTGGATCCGCCACTGGTGGGAGTGTCTAGGCATCATCCGGATATTTTCTTTCTAACTATTATTTAAAATTGTGACCATTAGATTAGAGATCAAGAAGCCCCTTGTCTTTGAAGGAGGAAGATTTTTTCATAAGGGAGGAGGTAAAATTCAAGGGGGAGGGAGGAGAATTCATGACCATTGGATCTCTAATCTAACAGTCCTAAATATAGATGATAGTTAGGAAAGAATATCCGGATGATGTTTAACAAAATCCTAGTAAGAGAAATCCCCGGCGAACCCGCTTACATGGAGTAATTCTCTGCAGACATATGTAAAACTCCCAGACATGTATACACTTCTGTGTTTTGATTTGTAAGAGCAACTGCATCAATGAGGAGTGATGTTGTGTTGGCCCAGATCCGAGGTGAGAAGCGCAGGGAAGTGGAGAAAAAACAAGCAAAAACAAGATTAGGAATTGTTTTTCGTCCGGCAACACACGCCTACGACTTCCTCTGCATTCAGTACTGTTCTTCTTCTCCAAAACTCGCATTAACTTCACAAGGCTTACAGGATATATATATACTACTGAGCCACACAGGCCACACCCACTACGACTCCTGCCTCTGCCACTCTCCAGGTCTGCCGCTTACGTCTGCTATAGGGACCAGCCGTTTGCCCATGCCGTTTCGCTCAGCCGCCCCACGATTGCTACAGCGGCCAGCCGTCTGCCCATACCGCTTCGCTCAACTGCCCCATGACTACTACAGTGACCAGTTGGGCAGTTCACTGATCAAGGTATGGCCTTCGTCATCCACGACCACCCGTACTGACGCCTGCTACAGTGATTACCGCACGACCACAACCACTGCTTCATCCTCGGCTTGTCTTCATCATCGGCCACTGCTGCACATGGTTTGTTGATCATGGAAGTGGGAACAAACTGGGAGTTGCAGCCTCCCAATTCTCCAAGTCATTTGATGCCCCATGGAGATTTTCAGACTATTTGACACTATTTATAGTAAGAGAAATCCCCGGCGAGCCCGCTTACATGGAGTAATTCTCTGCAGACACATGTAAAACTCCCAGACATGTATACACTTCTGTGTTTTGATTTGTGAGAGCAACTACATCAATGAGGAGTGATGCCTGTACCATGCATTTTAGTAGGCGAATATAAATGGTGGATCATGCTTCGGATTGCTGAAACATGCCTCAACACTGACGAACCTTCCATGCATGTACTTCTGCTGTTTTGTTCGTTTCGGGCTCCTGGTCATCCATCTGAACCCAACATTAATGCATCAAGCACTTGCGCGTGCAGTTTACTTTGCTGGCAATGCATCGGACATGACAGCCCAGCTATGTTAGTTAGTAATATGTGTTGAATTAGACAAGGGCATCAACTTGTCTGTGGCTGCAGTGGCCATGCAATCAAGAGCAGATGGGAGACTACCGATGGAGGTTCCTGCTGTCTGTCCATTTTGCTAGCTCACCCATCCTCTCAACCTCCTGATTATACGTAGGGAGAGTTAGAGCATGGACACCATCAATTCATCACCACCCATACCGACACTGAGAGAGAGCACCAAATTTCCTTCTGTTGAGAGTTAGGCACAGATGAGGGGGATTCACCACACCTAATGATGGGGGTGATTGCATGTTATATATCCAAAGAGTCCAGGTGTTGGAGGTTACAAGAGATCCATAATCTCAGGACCTAAACCGGGTAGGTTACAACAATATCTGCTATACAATCTCTAATACCTTCCAAACATGACTGGCCATCAAAGATCAACAAGTTTGTCGTCTATCCCTCACACCAACGAGATCAAGGTTGAAAAGACCTGCACGACATAAATTCAGTCATTTCCTCGCCACCCGCCACCATTGGAGTGGTATGCGATGGACTGAGGAGGCTTGGAGTCGTCTACAACTGCATCAATGAGGTCATATGCTTACATAGCAATCAAGTACATGGGAAGTCGTTATCTAAAAAAAAACATGGGAAGAAGCTGTATGAAGAAATGGAGCGGTCTCTTGAGGTGCTGGATCTCTGCAATGCCATGCAAGAAAGCTTGACTGACCTGAAGATGACCATCCAGGAGCTGCAGACGGCCCTCAATAGAGGAGACCACGCAGATGTTCAAGTTAAGGTTCAATCTAGTATTCGCTTGGTGGAGAAGGCTAAGCATCACCTGAAGAAGGTCGGCAACAAGTCTGCCTCTGATGAAGATGGAAGGCTTGTCAGTTTATTGACAACAACAGGAGGGATCACTGTCACGGTCATCAAATCTGCACTGGAGCTCTTGTCGAAGCAAATGGCCACCTCCAATGCAAGCAAGTGGTCTCTTATCACCAAATCATTCAGAAGACAAAAGTTTCATGCGAGGAAGTGCAATTGCAGGCATTAGAGTTGGGCGTTGTAGGCCTAGAAAGCGGAATCAAGAACCTGTTCGGAAGATCGATCCAAACCAGGGTTTGTCTTCTGAACACTCTTAGCTCATAGATGCTCTACTGGTGCACTGCGATTGGCATCCAACTTTTAGAGCACCTGAGATGCCCGTGTCATTACCAAGGGGTAATCATACATAAGCAATGGATTATTATTCGTTTGCTCAGTAGAACACCGCTCCAACAAATAATAAGCCTTACCAGAGTAGCGTAACAGAACAACAAAGTAGACACCATACATTTATTATAGCAGTTGCCATACAGGGCTATGATATTTAATATACTTATTTAAATACAAGAGATACGGAATATATACCCTATCTTTCATCTGCCATACTCCACTAGACACCTACTCGTCTCAACTGTCGTATAAGGTGTCCATCTCACCCTGATCCTCGTAGTGATTGCCCTCGTCACATACAGCCTCATCGGCGCTTGCGAGTTCCTCATCTCACTCAGGGTAATCCCCAATCAGACTAGGTCTAACAAAGAAAAATAATAGCAATAGTGAGTACTACATACTCAGCAAGCATTATTAGCAAAATATACTATATGATTCTTCTCTTTTTATTATTAACACAACTTCTAACTCATATATATTTCTGGAGCCTAGTTTATCAAATTAAGTGGCAAGTTTTAATTTATGAAAAGATTACTTATCACTCGATGACAAGAAAAATCCCTAGTGATCTCCATAGCTTCCAATCTAGGAGACATACATGGATTCATGATTTTATTGTGCACCGCGCAGGTTTGTGCCACTGTACCTATAGCTACTCTAAACTCTCATGAAACTAGGTATCCCACATTTCTTTTGATGCGGTGCTAAGTTCAGAGTACAGATTATTTTTCAGGTTACGTAATTAAATCTCCACCCATCTATTTTCCACTGGTGTCCCGGGATGCTCACCCGGCATTCATCGACTTCAAATAGCGTTGGTTGGACCGATTATCCCTTCACCAAAACTCCACCTGTGCTAATATGTGTGCCTTGGATCCCCACTTTCGGACTTGCACTACCGGTCCATGCTGCAAGTAAGCTCCAACAAATTTGGTGGTCAAATTAGATGAAAATTAATGGCTGGATTTGTATCCGAATTCTAATCTAAAACTACAAATTGAAATTAGATAAAAAATAACAGCAAAAATAACATAATTTTGGGATGAAAAATAAAAGGAAAGTAACAATTTGATTTTAATATGAACTCTAAATAAAAACCACTACATAGCTAAAATTCTGAATAGAAATTAGATGAAAAGTAGCAGTTAGATTTGTATCTAACCTAAAAATAACATAAAAATAAATTTGAAATTAAAGAAAGAGTCTATATCAAATATTATAAGAAATAACCTAAATTTGAAATAAAAATTAGCAGTTGGATTTATAAACGAATTCCAACATAAAACTAAAAAAAGAAAGTATATAAGAAGTGCAACCCAAAAATATGAGAATTTATAATAAAAGTAAAACAAATAGCGTGTGTTTTTTAATTCCAAACTAAGTGAAAAAAATAGAAAATTTGGTTTTTTAGAATTAAAATTAGAAAAATACTCTAATTTGAGGAAAATAAAATAAGATAATGAATTTAATTTATATATATATAAATTAGGAACCGAAATCCATTATATAATAAAAATCGATGACAGGTAGTTTACAATCGCTAAAAAAAAGATAATTACTAAAAATTCTCATAAAAGCAAAAACATTATGAACATTGTTTGGTGGACCTCCACGGGATGGATGAATTGAGAGTGAGATTATTAACAGGTGTTCACTCGGCTATACCGATGTAAGCTATATGATGTGCGTTATAAACATGTAATATAGACAAGCGTTGCAATAATGAAAACAATGATGATATAATGGAAAATGTTATGTAATGCTATATTTATTGTTTGCTATGCAATTATTTCCGTCAAAAAGTATCTGGGGAAGAAAGTTTTAGTCACATATGACAAGTATTAGGGAACAAAGTGAATATTTTCTCTCTTATAATATATAAAATTAAAATATCACAAATAAAGTTTTACAACAATCTATATTTCAAAAAGTAAAATTACATATGTATTGCCAAATGGCCCAAATCATTTAAACGTGTTTTAAGAATGATGCCTACGCAAGTGCGTGAGCCATCTTGCTAGTTAAACTAAACACCCGTGCAGAGTGATATGTCACCAGTAACTGAGACATGACAGGCACATAAGCTCACTCATTAACGTTTGTTGCACTGACCAATACACAGATGAACAACAGCTTGTCTGGACTTGGGTGGCTATGTTTCAGCAGATCACTTAATACAACAATTCAGATCATATGGAGGTTAGTGGATGAGATTCTTGCTGTCGATTGCTCTATTCATGCCATTGCTTCTGCCTCTCCGCTATAAATATAAGGAGAAGCCAAGGGTTGAACACCAACAAACTTGAGCTTGTATTGCCTCTCTTCTCTTCCATTTCCATACAGAAGGAAATAGCACCAAAGCCTCGATTCCAAGCATGGCTTGCCATCTAAGATCTGCAAGCTTGCCTTCTAGCCCTCGCTCAAATGAAACCAAAGTTGAGGAGCAGCTCCAGAGCCTACACTCAACCATCTCTTCTCCCTCGGCAACCATCGACACCATGTGTGATGGTTTGAGGAGCCTTGGAGGCATCTACAGCTGCATTGAGGAGATGATGTGCACACCCAGCAACCAAGTTAGCATTCGCCAGACCCAGCAAAGAAAGGCGGTGGAGGAAGAGCTTGGACGGTCAATCGTCTTGCTTGACCTCTGCAATGCCATGCAGGAGAGCTTCATGGAGTTGAAAATGAATGTCCAAGAGCTCCTGTTGGCTCTCAAAAGAGGAGAAGATGCATCTGCTCAAGTCAAGGCATACATCCGGCTGGCCAAGAAGGGGCAAAAACAATTCAAGAAGATCAGCAAAAAGACTACTTCTGACAAGAAGGATTGCAGGGTAGTGAAGCTCCTGGCAGACGCAAGAGAGATCACTATCTCACTGCTCGAATCCACATCCCGCCTCTTGTCAAAGGAAATTGTGATTCCCAAGTGGTCTCTTGTCTCCAAAACATTCCAGAAGAGCAAAGTAGAGTGTGAGGAGGAGCAATTGCAGGCATTAGAGTGCAGTATCAGAGATCTTGAGAGTGGGGCGGAACTTCTGTTCAGGAGATTGATCCAGAGCAGAGTTTCTCTTCTGAATACTCTTAGCTCATAGATACCTGAGCTCTCATTCCCTGTGATTGACATCCACCTTTTAAAGGATTAGTCAATCATCACAACAATTTTGCAATATGTATACTTGTGGATATGTATAGAAAGTTCACTGAAATCGAAAAACAAAGTTTTTGCCAATTCCATGTTGCGAATATACTGACTAATTGACTTGGCTTCTCATAGCTGAAAAAAGTTAGTGCTTGGTGAATATCATCATTTACGGGCAACAGAACAGAAACCTGAAATTTGGAGCACCCCAGTCCAAGTAAACTTTGCGTTGTTTCTACATTATTGATGCTAAAGAAATGATGTCTCCACAAGATGATCGGTTATGGGCCTCACGGAGATGGTTTTTTTTAGGTCATGTTAGTCACATGTGCCTCAACTGCAAGATCCTTGCGGAATGGATCTTGCTCTACGCAGTTGAAACATGCCAACTCCAAGCCACAGGCTGTGACCTTGTGATTAGCGCTGTCACTACTGAGGAAAACACCTACTAATGTCAATGACTAACAAGAATCAATTAATGCCACCAATAATACTCAATTAACAACCCGTTAAAGAACCTTTCTTGCACCTACTTCAAGATCCATCACGATGCTAGGAACCAATGCAGATTCTTGCTACCAATAATTGGAACATGGCAGTGTTAAGCTCATTTTGGAGGTGTCTGGTGGCCTACAAGAAACATACATCACGTGTAAAACCTTGATAATGTGGCATGTAACACCCCCATTTCTGAGAGTATTATGAAACCCTCGCAACTGCCCAAACCAGAGTGTGCCAAGATTTGTGCAGGTTAGGGTTAGGAAGCAAGGAAGTAAAACCAACATGCAAATTGAACTCAATTTCAGATTTTTGAAATTCAGTTTCGTTTCATGGAAATTCTGCAGCATTGGCATGAAACTCTAACAGACAGCATACGGGAGATGAAATTGTAGGATTGGATAGACACCAGAGAAGGATGAATGGTGTCTTAAAGTTTTTCTTGAAGTATTCACTTATTATTTACTCCAATAGCTACAAAGCTACGAAGATTAGGATAACAATCCCACTAGAAAACCAGATATTCTCAGAGCTGAGCAAAAACAATCAGAAAAACAACGTAGTCTAATTTCGACTACCTGGTCAGAAGTCCTACAAATCTGATCGCAACCTAATCGGAAAAACACCATGGTGGGAATTTGACTATCAGTCGGAAATCAACGTGGTCAGATTTCGATTACCAGTCAGAAATCAACATGGTCGGAATTCGACTCCAGTGGTCGATGACTAGAAAGCGATAGAAAACCGACGTAGTCAAAAACCAACGTGGTCGAAATCCAACATGGTCACGTCTCGAGTGATCAACGACCAGAAAGTGATCGAAAACCAACATGGTAGGCGGTGTGCTAGTGCTTGGCGGCTCTAGATTGCGACGGTGCCCCATGAGGTTGGGGGTTCAATGTAGCCTTGGCGGACCAAGATAGAAGAAGGTGAGCGTCGGAGTACGCCAGGAGCAGCCGCCAGAGTTGGATGGAGGAAACGTGGTTGCAGCTGCAGAGCCAGTCCTTGTTGCTCTTTGTTGGATTGGGGCTGGCCGATGCATAGCTAGGCGGGTCGTGGGCGCGATTGGTGGTGACGATAATATGTGTTAGGTTAAGTAGTAGTGCTTATCAGTCACGTTTGACATATTTGTCGGCGTTGGGTGTGTTTGACATAGACTTTTGTCTTGTTAGACTTTTGGAGTTGTGTTTTTTTTGTGTACTCGATCCTTTCTTGAGCCTTTACTTCTTCTCATATGAATAAACAGTAACGACTCTTTCTTTAAAAAAATTGTGTATTGAAAATCTAATATCTTCAACATCCAGATCATTTGAGCATGTTATGGTATACAGCATTGTCTTGATCAGGAGGCCCAAATAAAGCCAAAATCATGTACCCTAGTACCTACAATTCCATTCTTGTTCTTACTAAAGTGAAAGCGTTGCCCTGAAGGCGTGAACATATAAATCAGCACTCGAGATGACTGGTAAGAATGTAACGTAGATGAGGTTAAGATTAAAAAGTAGAGAGATACCTCGTGAGGAAATTACGGAGATCGAGATCGGGCTGGACGCCGGCGGCGACCCCGACGGAGCGCCGCCGCTTTTCTTTCCCCCCAACTCCACCCTTCCGTTTCTCTCTCATGTTTCGGGCCGAGCTGTCGAGCCCTACGCTCCCTTACTGGGCCTAGAATCTTAATGTTCGGCCCATCCGTTCAGATCAAGGCCCACTTGGCGTGGCCCACGAATGCAACCAGACTCAAAATCCGTACACGACGATCGCTGCTTTCCCTGTTCCAATCTGACTATTTGTTCATCTAAAAAAACCTAACTGGAGTAATTATCACAAGACGCACCATTATATACATTACACACTCTTGCAGGTTCTTGCCTCCGATAATTGGAACATGACACAAGGATAAGCTCAAATAGATGCGCTAAAAAAATTGCACAGCACATGGCTTCTCTCGAGATCTCAATTTGCATCACATTATCAAATTAGATAGAGATACCAAATGTTTCAGACAGCTTAAACAAGCCAGCGGCGCTGCACGAATGGAGCTAGGTCGTCGCAGATTCGCAATGCAGAAGATTTTATACAGCAAATTAGTCACACCCTCGTGCAGATGACTTTTGCCGCCAATACTTGAGACATGATAGGCTCATAAGCTCAGAAGATGCGACTAGTATAACACTAAAGAAAAACAAGATGGCATCTGCTTTGTCTTGGAGATGGGTGGCCATGCAGCTGCACAACAGTATGTCACGATCCACGAGATTCTTCTTGTCAGTTGAAGAGATGATTGCTTGTTATAAGTAGGAGAGAAGACACAGGGAGATTGGCGCCAATGCAGCAGTGTCTGTGTCTCCATACAGGAGAAGGATTGCACAGGACCTTCCATTCCAAACATGCCTTGCCATCTGCGGTATGCCAGTTTTGCCTTCAAGCTCTCTCACCAATGAAATCGGAGTAGAAGAACAGCTGCATAGCCTACACACGATTTTCTCTTCGCCTTCTGAAGTTCTGCGACAATCGAGACAATGTGTGATGGTCTGACGAGGCTTGGAGATGCGTACAACTGCATTGGTGAGATCATCAGCTTACCCAGAAAACCTTGTTAGCCTTTCCTAGCATCAGCAGAGGAAGGTAGTGGAGGAAGAGCTCGAGCATTCTCTTGCTTGACCTCTGCAATGTCATGCGAGAAAGCTTCAGTGAGTTGATTATGACTGTTTCAGAGCTGAATTTAGTACTCAAGAGAGGACATGAAGCAGCTTTTGAAACTAAGATTCAGTCCTACTGCTACACCGCTTGGTGAAGAAGGCGCAATGGCATTTTTCAGGAGATTGATTCAGAGCAGAGTTTCTCTTCTGAATGCTCTAAACTTGTAGATAGATCATATACCAACTCTGATTCCCTGTGATTGGCATCCGCCTTGTAGAGGATTTGTTGATCATCAAAACAATTTTCCAATCTGTAAATGACAGGAATTGTACAGAAAATTACTCAACTGAGAAACGAAAACATGGTCCATTTCCAGTTGCCGATTACACAGTGTATGTATGCTGTGATACGATCACCGAAGTTTCGAGCAGATCATTTGGATAAATTGCCCAACAAAAAAATTTCCCAGAATATGCTTATCATTATTGACTGTTATATAACACACACTTTGTTTAAGTTGAGCTTTGCAATGCTTTCCTATGAAATGGCCATGTTATTCAGATGCTATGTGTTGCCTCAGTGAAAGACCGAAGATGGCAACAGAGGAGAGGGTGAATAGTGCCTCTTGATTTTCCTATTCAACATTTCTTCTCTCCAATAACTACAAAGTTATAAAGATTGGAGTGCGAAACCGCCAACAAACAAACAAAAGAAGTTGTTGAAATTTTGGAAGGGAAACAACAAAATCGGAAGTACCGTTGATTGCAATGCGGTACTACCGATTTTCGGAAGTACCGCTGTTTTCTCTGTGGTACTACCAATTTTTGAAAGTACCGTTGTTTGCACTACGGTACTACCATTTCCTTGATGAACAGAAGTTTCAGCACAAGTTCAAACACACGAATCGAGAGAATTTTCGGAAGTACCGTTGTTTGCACTACAGTACTACACCCCTTAATAGATCATATCCACTATTACAATGAAAGAAACCCGTTAACCCCACACACCCGGATTTTACTTTCACAAGTTCACTTATGCACGCTTTTCAAAGTGTATGTGTACATCTACTAAATCTTTAGCCTTGATCCAACCACATCTACCTTGACCTAAACCACTCTCCAACGCATCACCCATGTGCCACAATTTTGATCCAAAATTGTTTTTGATATTTTGATCAAACTACCCAAATATCCTTTCTTGACTTGGTCATCATCAATCACTGCAAGCAATCGTCATGCTTGCTACATGTTGATGTACCACTAGCCTACCACGTGTCGTCAAGTCTCTCCCATCTCATTCTACCGAACCACGGCTTACTTAGCCCGTGCAAGCTACATGGCGCTATCCCGCCGTTCGAACTTGCCTTCAATATTTTCTGTCTTTCTCGTGCCATACTTGAGCTCATCATTTCACCCAGCATTCTCGATCGTTCTGGGCCTCAACTCCTCCATGAGTTTAGCCCCGATCATCGCTGTTGATTACGGTTGACTCCAAGTGACCTTGCACATTTAAAGACAAAGAAATCTTTTCTATACATAAGCTCTTCACAACTTGGTCTACATTAGTCAATAAATACATCATGCAACCTTAATCTATTGGCCTAAGTCAACCCAACTTGATCTATGACTCAATTCCCCCAAACCCTGTTTTCTGGAAAGATCGGAAGTACCGCACTTACCATGTCGGTACTTCCACTCTGTGGTACTACTGCTCCCCAAAGCGGTGTTTCGCATGTTGAAAATCTCACCAGGACCTCTCTAGAAAAAACGTACCGTAACTCAACCAGATACTTCCGCCAAGTGATACTACCGCACTTATACACATGCTGTACTTCCGCAAAGCAGAACTACCGCACTAATACCTATGGTACTTTTGATTTTCTTGACACTTCCAAGAAATAGTCTAACTCAAGTACAATCTTTGCAAAATCAATTGACCACTCCATAAATATTATAATAATTTATCATAATAGTATCATTGACCTTCTCATATGGTTCTTCACTCAGCAACAAGCAAAGGAATCTAGTGCAGTGGATCTTGCCATCCATAGCTGAAACAAGCCAGCTCCAACGCACGAGGTTAAGTGTAAGAGTAGCATGAAGTGTGCAGAATAGTACACCTACTAACATAAAAAATAGTACCAACTAGATACCGCCCACGCCTCCAATAATACTCCGTTAGAACCCCATTAAAAAAGTCTCTTGAGCATACAATTATGTCAAGATCCACCAGTAGAGTGAACTAACCTGCTGGTTCTTGCTGCCAATAGTTGGAACATGATAATGTGATAGTTCATTGGGAGGATAGCTAGTGCACACTAAACAAATTGAACTACACATGACATGTGTGATGAAACAGATTGCATATGCTGCTGCCAGATCTCGAACCTTGATAGACAGCATCTGGGAAATGAACTGGCAGGATTCTACTTGTCTTAGTCTACCATCCAAATGATGCTGTCTCATATACTTCCTCTGTATAAATAGGCCTCAGCAGAAGGCTAGACACATCAAACCAAAATTTGCTCTCTCCTTCTTATCTCCTCAACCTCAACACAGAGAAAAGAGTTTCAGCAACAGATATGGCTTGTCACCTAAGATCAATTAGCTTGCCTTCTAGGCCTCACTCCAAAGTTGAAGAGGAGCTGCACAGCCTAGAGGCATGCATCTCTTCACCCTCCGTGAACATCGAGACGATCTCTGATGGTCTAAGGAGGCTTGGAGACATCTATGGCACTATTGAGGAGATCATGTGCCTGCCTAGCAACCAAGTTTGCTCCTCCCAGCAAAGGAAAACGTTGGATGGAGAAATGGAATGCTCCCTTGAGCTATTGGACCTCTGCAACACCATGCATGAGGACTTTGCCGAGTTGAAGGCCATCATCCAGGATCTGCAAGTGGCTCTCAGAAAAGGAGATGATGCATCTGTTCAAGTCAAGATCCAGTCTTACACCCGCTTGGTGAAGAAGGCAAAGAAACATTTCAAGAAGACTGCGAAGAAGGTTACTTCTGACAAGGAGGATTGCAGGGTGGTCAGGCTGTTGAGCGAGGCTAGAGAGATCACTACCTCTCTGTTCGAGTCAACATTGCACCTCTTGTCCAAGCAAATTGCAATGCCAAAATGGTCTCTCATCTCCAAGGCATTCCAGAAGAACAACTCAGCTGTTTGCAAGGAGGAGCAGTTGCAGGTGCTAGAGTGCGGCGTTGGAGATCTTGAGGCTGGAGCAGGGCTTCTGTTCCGGAGATTGGTCCAGAGCAGGGTTACCCTCCTAAACATTCTAAGCCCATAGATATTCCACAAGATCTGTCACTCTTGACACCGTGCGATTGGCATCCGCCTTTTAAAGGATTTGCTGATCTTCCCCATTGTATATGTACAAATGTACAGAAAAATCCATACAGAAAAAGAAACAAAAGTTTTGATCTAATTCATTCTGTGAATTCTATCCTTGCATGCTCCTGATTTCATTCATGATGCGACGATGCGATGCCGTTATTGCTGCCTTTGCTTTATGACAAATATACGGTGCAAAAGCCAGCCATAGTAGTTTCTTCCTCTTTTTTATTTTACTGCCACTATGATTTGTAATGCAATTTTTTCACGGCATAAATAGTTAAGAGTCTAGTGGTAAACTTTTTAGAATCAGCCGTATAAGTTTTGTGCTTGTCAATAACTGCCTATTTGTTTGTATATTCATGTGAGCATGTTACCTCACACCTGTTTAAGCTCATAATTAGTACATGATCCTCGTTTGGTGGACCTTTCTCTACATTCATAAAACATGCCAGATCCAAGCTGCAACGCTTAAAACCTGTAATTAGCAGAACATATTAGCTGGCCGAGTCTCTACATGATTGCACAGCTGGCCATGGTATTGCATTATTTTTCTTATTGAAACAATACAGCTTTTTTTAAAAAAAAACTTTAAAAGGAAATAGGTAAAAGTTTTGTTCAATGATGTAATCATTTTTCCTGTTTCAAGACTACTTGGTTGGTTAACAACCACGAATTGGGGGGAGTTTTATATGTGACTAAGTCTAGGTACAATCAGTGGTGTAGTCAAGATCTAAACCCTGTGGGTTCAACCCTTCTAAAATCTTTAGACTTTTATGAATTTATCTACAAATATCAATAGTAATCGGGCATTTTTGCAAAAGCCTATGGGCAGTGGTGGATCTAGAATAGAAATGACGCGGGGTCTTCATGCTCCATATATGTGCTTATCAACGCATCCATCTACAGGTGTAATCAGAGTGGATATGGACAGATATCGTTTATCTTGTATCGTATTCTGTATTTTTTCTCAGAGTCGAAATTGGACACGGATAATGCCAGATACCTATTTCTCCGTTCCGTATTCGTTCTATAAGCGTTCGGACAGTTAGAAATTAAAATTGCGTAAGGACCTGTGCCCCCATATTTGTGATGTGCATCTGCCCTTGCCTATGGGTTAATTCACCCCGCTGTTTTAGGCTGCCTACGCCACTGGTTACAATGCGCAAATTTTATAGTGTGGACAGTATGGTAGGCGTTATCTTAAGTTCTGACACCAACAAAGTATGTTCGATGAATGAGAAATAAATGCAAACTTTCCAATTGGGCATCTTAGAAATTCAAATTCATGCGTGCCCCTGTCTATCGATAATGCCTAACATCGATTCTGCACAAGATGCAAAGCTATGCACTGATTCATTTACTGGTGATTCAGTATTCAGTCGTACGAGATGGCTGGTAACTCGTAAGGCATCGCAAACATAAAAAAAAGAGGATTAGGGTTAGTTAGAGGCATACCTCGCCTCGGGCAAAACTCTGAGGCCTTGATCTCGGCCTTCCATCCGGGGCGAGGCTCTCCGGACGCGGCTCGCCGGTGCGGTTTCTCCTCTCCGGCATTCTTGCCCTCTTCGGTGGTCGGGTGGTGAGACGAACGAACCAGCGAACAGGCAACTGGTTGGGTCGGCCCATAAAGTTTTTCCAGATGCGGCCCATAGAGTTGCGTGACAACAACTGGATCAAAGCAACAAGATTAACGCTTCTTGGTTAGGTGCAATCAGATCAAATACAGATGGATATTATTTATCCTGTATTTTATTTTATATTTTTTCTTAGAGTCAGAGTTAGACACAGATAGTACCGGATACTCATTTCTCTATTCCATATTCGTTCCACAAAACTTCGGACGGTCGGTCAGATAGAAATTATCTGTTTCTTTTGTACCCCTAGTACACATAACATTGGATAGTAGGGGTGCAATTAGATTGAACACGAAAAGACTAATCGTCAAGATGCCAAAAGAAGAGTACTCAGCATTCTCCACCTGTTTAGATACGGTAATCTTCCTATCTATTATCTTGTTCCTAAATAAAGTCATAACAGCTTTCCTCGTATCACTTGACATACGGATATATATGGACTGATATCACTCATCCCATATGATATTCCGTATTTTTTCCTCGAAGTCGGAGTCAAACATACATAATACCAAACACATACTTACCCCTTTCGTATTCACTCCACAAGCCTTCGGTAGGTCGATCAGATGAAAATTATGTTGAACTCCAGAGGGCATTTTGGTAATTTTACAATTTGAAAAGGAAAAAAGAAGGGGGGAGGGACCCACTTGTCAGTGGACCGGACAAAGAGATAATGGGGAGGAGACTGCGTCTCCTCCCGAGCGCGTGCACTCGGCTTCTCGCGTGCGGCGTGGGACGGCTTCGACCACTTCGCACGGGGGCGACCGAGTCAAGCGGTGGCGGCGGTGGCGGCGATGGAGGCATCACCGGCGCGGGCGCTTCAGCGCCAGCCGTGGCTGCAGCTCGCCAGTCTCCGCCCTGCTCCCTTATATATGGCGTCTCCCTTCTCCTTTGGTGACTAGAAGCAGCAGTAAGTTCTCTCCTTCCTTTGATCTCAAGTCTCCCTCAGTAATTCTTCGATCTTGAGTCTTGAGAGTCGCCGGCTGTGTTCCTTCCTGTCGCTGTCGGCTGAGGAGCTAAAATCGTCGTTCTAAGGTCTTCCCCATGCGGTTTCCTTTGCCTTTTCGTTGGATCTGGAGGAAAGGTGCGGGGTTTACTTCTAGACACTGGCGGACCCAGGGCCCGGCGACCCTGGGCCCCTGCCCGGGCTCCCATCGCCAAATTCAGAGGACCACTTGCCCCATCTCTCTTAATTCAGAGGCCAAATTCAGATTTAGATCTTCGAGATCTTTTAATTTTCCCACCTCCGGGGGAACCTTGCCTCTAAAGAAGTTAATTAGTATGGAGCTGGATTCCAATAGGTCAGAAGCATTACCTAATGAAGCTGGGATACGACCATAAAATTGGTTAGCTTCCATATACAATATTTGGAGAAGAGGAAGATTATTGAACACATTTGGAGGTATTGTCCCACTAAGCGCATTGCCAGCCACGGAAAAGCCTTTCAGGGTGGAAATGTTCCAAAACGAAGGAGGAAAATTCAGAGGAAGATTAGAGCATCGACTGTTGGCGTGAGAATTGCATTGCGCTGACCAACAGGAGGAAGAGCTAAGGAGGAATAGAAGAGCAGTGGTAGGGGCAGAGATCAGGAGTAAGAGAGGAAGAAATCATGAGGAAACAATCTTAATTTGGATGATGATCTAGTTTTTCCTTCTGTGGTTTATTTTAGTTAGAGGTTAAGACCGAGATTAGAGAGGGAGATAGCCCGTGTTTGTTGGGAGATTTAGTAGTAGATTGGTTTAACCTGCTGTACTGTTATATTATTTTTTCGAGTAATGTATGGTTATTATAAGGGATTTCATCTACTAGAAGGTTTTAGAGGATTTCAATAGCTTCCTGTAGAATTTTTATTCATGTTAATCGGATGAATAGATTTCAAGCTATGAATTTTGTAAGTCTACCGTTTGGTAAAATTTTCATCTGTTGGTAGCACATATCAATCCCCAGAACCAGCTGCGCTTGTTATTTAGACTCTGTTCTTCGCCCAGGCTCGTCAAATTCTCTGGGTCCGCTACTGCTTCTAGAGGTTGATTTGGCTCAAACTTGTGCTGAGTATTTAAGAGAGATTTGTGACTTGTTCTTGGTGTTCATGAGCGTTCTCGACCAGAGCTCTTGTTGGTCTTGTGCGGCATTCACCTGACCCTCGGCTTCTACCTCGGTTCTAGCCAGGTGGAAGTGTGGCATTGTATCTCTGATTGCCTTCATCTCCTTGCTCGGCACAATGCGGTGCTTGGTTTTTTAGGACAGCGCTGCGTGCGTGCCTTGCCTCTTTCAGTTTCTTCACAGTAATTTCGAGTATCACCACTGTTATGAGTATACTGGTTGTTGGTTCTTTGCAATTTTGTGATCTACTTCATATATCTTTGAGTCTCACTAGTTGGAAAATTGCAAAGAAGTTTCTATGGGCTGATTGCTCTATGATGAAATGACATAATACTGAAGTTATATATGAATGTGATGGTAGATGAGTCTTGAGCTTTCAGTTAACTTGTTATCTTACTTGCACTGATCATTGAAATTGTTGTTCATTTCTTGTTGATCTTTGTGTTAGATCTGTACAATGGTTAATTTTGATCTTTTTTTTATCTTTGCCGAACCCTGTTATCCTGCTGAATCAATAGAATTCCCATTGAATGAATGGTAGATTGATTTTGGGATTCATCTGCACTGTCCAGCAAGTTATATTCATGATCTGTTAGTCTATGTTAATTGCAAGGTTTAATTTGAACTCAAGATCTAATCTATAACTGTCATATATAATCAAGATTATATTTTGTCATGACAGAGATGGCCAAGATTGAATTTTGTACAGCTAGCGTTCTAAGAGCAACTAATAAAATACAACTCGTTGATAACATACTGAATTTGTTCATATATGTTATGCTTTTGTTGAGATTAGCATTTCAATGCAATTGTTTACATAGGTTATGCTAATCTTGTACTGTCAAATGGCATTTACGTTAGGCATATATTTCTATTTCAATGACTTAAAAGTTCATATGTTGATTAAGTTATGTCTATGCCATTTATGTGATGCTTGTGTATTTATCAATTTTATTAAAATTAAATACAAATATATGCTTATACCGCACTATTTACAACCAATTATCCGCTTCGTTTGCACCCTACTTCTTCGTTGGCAAAAACAAACTACTACATTTTCTCCTCCTTGTTTTGCATACACCTGTTTGGCTGTATTTGTGTTGAAATAAACAGTCGTTTGGCTTTCTTGAAGATCTGCGATTGCATGCGTGCATAAATTAGACGCCCGCGCGGAATTTCTGTTGCCGCTGACTGGAACATGACTACTGCACTAGAAAACTGTACTGCACGTGGATCATCTCGACATTGCAGCTGAAACAGGCCAGCGATGCTGCACGAAGGCTATTATGAAGCCATACATGGTGTATGTCGAAGTTGAACTGCCATCAATCAGAACCAGATAACCGCACCACGTTGCATGCTCTCCGATCTCACGATCTAAGGGCATCTGTAGTGTATGAAAATAGAGAGTCTTAAGTCACCTTAAGGTCAACATTACACATTACAGGGGTGACCTTAAGCAGGCTATAAGCAAAAAGGCTTAAGGCTGGTCCTCAAGTTAAAGACCTGGCCATAAGCATTAAAATACATTTTTTCTTTATCTGTCAAGTGAGATCGTCTTAAAGCCCCTTGGGTTATATACACTATGAAGTCAGCCTTAAGGTTTAGATGGGACCCACCTTAAGATCATTTGGGTTATATACACTACAGATGCCCTAATACTAAACCAGGCTTACGCGCCCGTGCAGATGGTCTTGCCTGCAGTAGTCGAGACATGACAGCCTATTTTGCATCGAGCAACACACATAAAAAGAAGCAGAGACTTGTCGTGGAGATGGGTGGCTTAATTTGACCATTTGGTGCGGCACAACACTTCGTTATCCATGAGATTCTTGCTGTCTGTTGGTTCAGGCGTTCAGCTATGTAATTGCGTCGTCGACGTCGTCTTCTTCTTTCGTTATATATAGAGGGAAGCCATAGCTGGGTCGACACCACACAGCACTTCCTATCTCTTCCATTTACAGTGAAAAGAGCACTAGACAGCAGTCACAGCTTCCAGACCAAGCATGGCCTGCCATCTAAGGTCTTCAAGTGTGCCTTCGAGCCCTCGCTCCAACTCCAACGCCGAAGAACGGCTGCAGAGCCTGAAGGCGATCATCTCTTCACCCTCTGCAACCATTGAAACAATGGCCGATGGTTTCAGGAGGCTTGGAGACGTCTACAACTGCATCGAGGAGATGATGTGCTTGCCTAGCAGCCAAGCTAGCCTCTGCCAGACACAGCAGAGGAAAGGAGAGGAGGACGAGCTCGAACACTCTCTCGTGCTGCTCGACCTCTGCAACGCCATGAAAGAGAGCTTCACGGACCTCAAGTTGAGCGTCCAAGAGCTTCAAATGGTCCTCAAGAGAAGAGAAGACGCGGCTGTTCAGGCCAAGATCCAGTCCTACGCCCGCCTGACCAGGAAGGTGCAGAAACAGTTCAGGAAGATCAGCAACAGGTCTGCCTCTGCTCATCAGGAGAGCTGCAGGGTGGTCAGGCTGTTGGGCGGAGCTAGAGAGATTGCTTTCTCAATGCTTGAATCGACACTGCATCTCCTGTCGAAGCAGATCGCAATGCCGAGTTCTAGCAAGTTGTCTCTGGTCTCCAATGCATTCCAGAAGAAAAGGGTTACATGCGAGGAGGAGCAGTTGCAGGCATTGGAGTTGGACATTGTTGATCTTGAGAGCGGAATCGAGACTTTGTTCAGGAAACTGATCCAGAGCAGAGTTTCTCTTCTGAACGCTCTCAGCTTGTAGATTAGGTCATACACCAACTCTGAATCCCCTGTGATTAGCATCCGCCTTTTAGAGGATTAGCTGATCATCGAAACAATTTTTCGATGTGTATATGAGAGAGTGTACAGAAAATTACTCAGTTGAAAAAAAGCAAAGTTTTTGGTCCATGTCCTGTTGTCAGTTTCACAGTTTTTCCTCCTTACTTTTCTTACTTGACACCAATGTTATTAAGGCCCTGTTTGTTTCCACTTAAGATTATTATAATCTAGCTTATAAATCATAAGTGGAAACAAACAGCCCAGATTATAAGGTAACTTATTATAATCTAATAGCCCAGATTATTGTAATCTAATAAGTTCAAAAAAGGAGCTTATTTCAGCTTATAGATCCACCTTTTATCTTAATGACCATAAAACTTTAGGAATATTAACCACCTTTGCCATTCATCCAACCCCCAACTCCCGTGCCTCTCTCTCCCAGGAGCGTCTCTCCCGTGCGCCTCCTTCCTCTCCTCTTCCATTCTCCTCCAACCCTAGCAACCTAGCCCAAATCCGGCCAAATTTTCGGTGTGTTCCGGCCAAAATGGATCCCCAAGATGGTGATGATGCGGAGGCCGACCTTGCCCGTGCGCTTGCCTACCGGGATTCCCTTGCGCGAAGCCCCGTGGTCGCCTAGGAAGTCGCTGGGAGGGGCGGCGCCGGCCGGGGCGGCGCCGGGAGGGGACGTGGTGCCGGGAGAGGCCGCAGAGTCGCAGGAGGCCGAGGCGTCGTGGTCAGCGGCCTAGGCGCCGGCGTCGAAGGCCTCGGGGGCGGCGGCCTGGGCATGGGCGGCGACCTCGGGGGCGACGACCTAGGCTTGGGCGGCGGCCTTGGTGTGGGCATCGGCCTAGAGGGCGGCGGGCTGGGCACGGGAGCGACTGCCAGCGGCGACGGGCTGGGCACGGGCGCTGCCAGCGCCGGCCTCAGGGGCGGCTGGCTGGGCACGGGCGCGGCTGCCAGCGCCGGCCTCGGGGGAGGCGGCCTAGGCGCGGGCGCTGCTGCCAGTGCCAGCCTCGGGGGAGGCAGCCTGGGCGCCGGTGCCGGCCTTGGGGACGAGGACCTCACAGCCTACGGTGTGGATGACAGCAGCTCCCCACCTTCGGTGCAGCGTCGAAGACGGGGATCTGCTGAAGGAGAGGATGCCGACGTTCCTGCACATGTCGATGGCGGCAACATGGTAAGATTACTTTCAAGATTTTACTTGGTCCTAGCCATCTTTGTGTATATCCATGCACTGCACATAAAATTGAAATTTATATATGTATGTGTTGTATGGAATAGGAGTTAGACAAAGGGACAGAAAATTTTACCTTGTCGACTCAGGCCATCCAAATCGACCGGGTTTTCTAGCTCCATACAAAGGGACCAAGTACCATTTACCAGAGTTTCGAAATGGACCACGCCCTAGTGGCAAGGAGGTATTCAACCATTTGCATTCATCACTTCGTAATGTGATTGAGCGATCTTTTGGTGTGTTAAAGATGAAGTGGAGAATTTTGTTGGACTTACCAAGTTATCCAATGCTCAAACAAACCAAAATAATACATGCATGCATGACACTCCATAACTTCATTCGGGATAGTGCTTTGAGTGATGAAGAGTTTGACCGGTGTGATCGAGATGAAAACTATATGTCGATGCCTTCCTCTCATGTGGGTGCAAGTCAATTGGGAGATGAAGAGGGGGGGCATGAATGCCTTCCGTGATAATATTGTTAATGCTTTATTTGCTAGAAGAGAGTAATTTGTTTGTAAGAGCATATTTGTACGAACAAATGACCATGGATATTTGAATAATTAAGCTTTTCTACCACTTATATATTCAAATTCGTATTTTACTAATGTTTTGCAAGTCCAAACTAATAAAAAAACATGTCATAAAAGAATAAATAAGTCACCAAAAAAGGTCAAGAGCATTGTAGTCTTTAAACATTCGAATACAACAATCCATAACTCTGATAATCCAGGCTGCCAAACACCTGACAGCTTATTTCCCACCAGCTTATTATAAGCTAGCTTATATAATCTCCACCTATAAGCTAGATTATAATAATCTTAAGTGGAAACAAACAGGGCCTAAGTCGTCGACTAATCACCGATTAATTCATGACTAGTCGTCTAGTCGGTACATGGTGGATGACTAGCGAGGTCGACTCGACTAGAGTGACTAGTCGGTACGACGGATGACTAGTCGGCGACAAATCACAATTAGCCAAGCCGGTCTAGCTGGCCAACTAGAGGGTAGAGGCCCAGCAGGCCAGCAGTGACGACTTGGCCGGCCCACAGCCTACTAAGACAGTGAAGACACTAAAGATTGCAGTCAGTAACCCTAACCCTAGATCAGAGATTCATCCTCCTCTCGTGCGTTTGTGTGAGTCCTCTTGTGCGAGCGAAGCAGTAGCAGTGGGCCGCCTCCTCCTCTTGTGCGACGGTGTGTCCTCCCATGCGAGCAAAGCAGTAGCAGCGGGCGCCTCCCTCTCCAGTGGTCGTCGCCGTGCCGTCTTCTCCAGTGACCGCTGCAGCCTCCTCCTCAGTCGTCTTCTCCAGTCGCCGTAGCACCTACTCTCCGACACTCCGACCCCAACCGTACCCTACCCGACTGAAGCTTCACACACGCGCACTGCTCCGACTCCCTCCCGCCATGCCAGTACCTTCTTCCACCGCCGCCTCGTCCTCCTCCTTATCTGCATACTGAACCAACAAGGTTTTCCTTCCTTGCTTGATTCTTTTCTTTTGGGGACGATTTTGGTTGGGGTTTTTCGGAAGATGTGTTGATTTGTCTACTTGGTCCATTGTCCGCTTCTTGAACGATGGATTTTGCTTTTCTTTCTCAAGATGGGTGTTGGGATCCAGTGGGCAGGTTCAGGTGCCGGTTGGCCTGGGAGCCACGCTGCTCATAGCTTCATTTTAGACAGGTAACCAAGCTACTCACTCATTAGTCATGAGCTCATTAGTACTTTGGTAGCAAGCATGACTGCAGTTCTTCAGTAGAATACTTTGGTAGCAAGTTAGCAACCATGACTGCAGTTCTGCAGTAGACCTGTCGACTAGTCACCCAAGTCGCCCCATTGGCAACTTGACTCGACTTTACAACTTAATAACCTTGCTTGACACGGGTGGATGGTGGATGGCAGCTAAACAATCACCGGAAATTTGGAGCGCTTCAGTTGTGGCTTGTTCCAAGGGGCAAAAAGCGTAATTTACTCAGAAGATGATCATCATTATTGGCTGTTGTAGAAGCAATCAGTACTTAGCAGTAGTACACAATTCAAGTTTGTTTTTGCAAAGCTTCAAAAGGATGGTCATGTTACTATTCACATGAGATGTGCCTCAACAAACAGGCACAAGATCCTTGTGCAGTGGATCTTGCTCTCCATAAAACTAATCATCGCTAATTGTTCAGCAACCAGATGGAGTAACACGCATGGCACCAATACTAATCGGTCGGTAATCTCCATTGAACGAGTGTTAGAGCATGCACTTTGGTAAGCTGCATGCTGATTCCTGCTGCCAATAATTGGAACATGACACTTTGGTAATCAGTTAGACCTAATGGCTAATGCACGTGGATTATCTCCAGATTGCAACAGATGCTTAATTCTGCGAGCGCGGCAGGCAGAAGAAACATGCCAGCGATGCTGCACGAAGAGTGATCAGAACCAGACAGCATGGAGAGGTAAAGTCAACTGTTCTTCGACTACGAAAGGCACAGCTCTAATCCTCTCATTGCACTGCAATTGCATGCTCACCGATCTCACGATCTGGATCTACACACCCGTGCAGACGAGTTTGCTGCCAGTAATCGAGACATGATAGCCTAGTAACCTCAACTTGTCGTGGAGATGGGTGGCTTTTGTTGCAGCAGCACAACACTCCATTATGGACGAGATTCTTGCTGTCTACAGGGTCAAAGATGCCATGCCTTCTGCCTCTTTCGTTATTTGTAGGGACAAACCATGGCCAGAGGTCGACGATTGCAGCACAGTTTCTCTTCTCTTCTCTTCTCTTCCATTTCCGGAGAAAAAAGAAAGAAAGAAAGAACTACAGCTTCCATTACAACCATGGCATTCCATTACAATCAAGAGTCAAGAGAGGAGATGATGCAGCTGTTCAAGCCAAGATACGGTCTTGCATCTGCCTGACCAAGAAGGCGCAAAGACAGTTCAAGATCAGAAAGAAGTCTACTTCAGCTGATCAGGAGAGCTGAAGAGTGGTCAAGCTGTTGGCTGGAGCTAGAGAGACCGCCATCTCAATGCTTGAATCCTCATCGCATCTCCTGTCGAAGCGAATTGCGATTCCGAGTTCTAGCAAGTGGTCTCTTGTCTCCAAGGCTTTCCAGAAGAAAAGGCTTACATGCGAGGAGGAGCAATTGCAGGTGCTGGACTTGGACATTCCAGAAGAGTTGGACATTGTTGATCTTGAGAGTGGAGTCGAGACTTTGTTCAGGAAACTGATCCAGAGCAGAATTTCTCTTCTGAATACTCTGATCTTATAGATTAGATCATATACTAACTCTGATCCCCTGTGATTGGCGTCCACCTTTTAGAGGATTGGCTGACCATCATAACAATTTTCCAATGTGTATACATGAGAGGAATTGTACATAAATATACTCAATTGAGAAACAAAAGCACAGTGTTTTGTCCACTTCCTGTGGTCGTCTACATTGTTTATGCATGCTTTGAAACAATCACCTAAGTTTGGGGCGGTTCATTCAAAAGATTCTTTTTCAGAAAAAAAAAACAATTTACTCAGCAGATGCTTATCATTATCGACTATTATAGAAACAGTTAGCACAGATTGTTCAAGTTGATCTTTGAAATGCTTTACTATGAGATGGCCATGTTATTCAGATGCCATGTGCTGACCCAGCGACAAGCAAAGGATCCTTGTGCAGTGTATCTTGCTACCGTAGCTAAAACAAGCCAGCTCCAACGCATGAGGTTGACCGTCTAAGCAGCATGAATCATGCATAATAAAACATTAAAATTTGCACAAAAACTAGGTAACACACGTCACAAATAATATTTGGCGAGCATTGCATTCAAATAATCTCTAAAGCGTGCAATTATGTCAAGATCCACTAGTAGAGTGAACTAACCTGCTGGTTCTTGCTGCCAATAGTTGGGACATGACAATGTGATAGTTCATTGGGAGGATAGCTAGTGCACACTAAACAAATTGAACTACACATGACATGACTGATGAAACAGATTGCATATGCTGCTGCCAGATCTCGAACCTTGATAGACAGCATCTGGGAGATGAACTGGCAGGATTCTACTTGTCTTGGTCTACCATCCAAATGATACTGTCTCATATACTTCCTCTGTATAAATAGGCCTCAGCAGAAGGCTAGACACATCAAACCAAAGTTTGCTCTCTCCTTCTTATCTCCTCAACCTCAACACAGAGAGAAGAGTTTCAGCAACAGATATGGCTTGTCACCTAAGATCAATTAGCTTGCCTTCTAGGCCTCACTCCAAAGTTGAAGAGGAGCTGCACAGCCTAGAGGCATGCATCTCTTCACCCTCCGTGAGCATCGAGACGATCTCTGATGGTCTAAGGAGGCTTGGAGACATCTATGGCACTATTGAGGAGATCATGTGCCTGCCTAGCAACCAAGTTTGCTCCTCCCAGCAAAGGAAAACGTTGGATGGAGAAATGGAATGCTCCCTTGAGCTATTGGACCTCTGCAACACCATGCATGAGGACTTTGCCGAGTTGAAGGCCATCATCCAGGATCTGCAAGTGGCTCTCAGAAAAGGAGATGAAGCATCTGTTCAAGTCAAGATCCAGTCTTACACCCGCTTGGTGAAGAAGGCGAAGAAACATTTCAAGAAGACTGCGAAGAAGGTTACTTCTGACAAGGACGATTGCAGGATGGTCAGACTGTTGAGGGAGGCTAGAGAGATCACTACCTCTCTACTCGAATCAACATTGCACCTCTTGTCCAATCAAATTGCAATGCCAAAATGGTCTCTCATCTCCAAGGCATTCCAGAAGAAAAACTCAGTTGTTTGCAAGGAGGAGCAGTTGCAGGTGCTAGAGTGCGGCGTTGGAGATCTTGAGGCTGGAGCAGGACTTCTGTTCCGGAGATTGGTCCAGAGCAGGGTTACTCTCCTAAACATTCTAAGCCCATAGATATTCCACAAGATCTGTCACTCTTGCCACCATGCAATTGGCATCCGCCTTTTAAAGGATTTGCTGATCTTCCCCATTGTATATGTAGAAATGTACAGAAAAATCCATACAGAAAAAGAAACAAAAGTTTTGATCTAATTCATGCTGTGAATTCTATCCTTGCATGCTCCTGATTTCATTCATGATGCGACGATGCGATGCCGTTATTGCTTCCTTTGCTTTATGACAAATATACGGTGCAAAAGCCAGCCATAGTAGTTTCTTCCTCTTTTTTATTTTACTGCCACTATGATTTGTAATGCATTTTTTTCACGGCATAAATAGTTAAGAGTCTAGTGGTAAACTTTTTAGAATCAGCCGTATAAGTTTTGTGCTTGTCAATAACTGCCTATTTGTTTGTATATTCATGTGAGCATGTTACCTCACACCTGTTTAAGCTCATAATTAGTACATGATCCTTGTTTGGTGGACCTTTCTCTACATTCATAAAACATGCCAGATCCAAGCTGCAACGCTTAAAACCTGTAATTAGCAGAACATATTAGCTGGCCGAGTCTCTACATGATTGCACAGCTGGCCATGGTATTGCATTATTTTTCTTATTGAAACAATACAGCTTTTTTTAAAAAAAACTTTAAAAGGAAATAGGTAAAAGTTTTGTTCAATGATGTAATCATTTTTCCTGTTTCAAGACTACTTGGTTGGTTAACAACCACGAATTGGGGGGAGTTTTATATGTGACTAAGTCTAGGTACAATCAGTGGTGTAGTCAAGATCTAAACCCTGTGGGTTCAACCCTTCTAAAATCTTTAGACTTTTATGAATTTATCTACAAATATCAATAGTAATCGGGCATTTTTGCAAAAGCCTATGGGCAGTGGTGGATCTAGAATAGAAATGACGCGGGGTCTTCATGCTCCATATATGTGCTTATCAACGCATCCATCTACAGGTGTAATCAGAGTGGATATGGACAGATATCGTTTATCTTGTATCGTATTCTGTATTTTTTCTCAGAGTCGAAATTGGACACGGATAATGCCAGATACCTATTTCTCCGTTCCGTATTCGTTCTATAAGCGTTCGGACAGTTAGAAATTAAAATTGCGTAAGGACCTGTGCCCCCATATTTGTGATGTGCATCTGCCCTTGCCTATGGGTTAATTCACCCCGCTGTTTTAGGCTGCCTACGCCACTGGTTACAATGCGCAAATTTTATAGTGTGGACAGTATGGTAGGCGTTATCTTAAGTTCTGACACCAACAAAGTATGTTCGATGAATGAGAAATAAATGCAAACTTTCCAATTGGGCATCTTAGAAATTCAAATTCATGCGTGCCCCTGTCTATCGATAATGCCTAACATCGATTCTGCACAAGATGCAAAGCTATGCACTGATTCATTTACTGGTGATTCAGTATTCAGTCGTACGAGATGGCTGGTAACTCGTAAGGCATCGCAAACATAAAAAAAAGAGGATTAGGGTTAGTTAGAGGCATACCTCGCCTCGGGCAAAACTCTGAGGCCTTGATCTCGGCCTTCCATCCGGGGCGAGGCTCTCCGGACGCGGCTCGCCGGTGCGGTTTCTCCTCTCCGGCATTCTTGCCCTCTTCGGTGGTCGGGTGGTGAGACGAACGAACCAGCGAACAGGCAACTGGTTGGGTCGGCCCATAAAGTTTTTCCAGATGCGGCCCATAGAGTTGCGTGACAACAACTGGATCAAAGCAACAAGATTAACGCTTCTTGGTTAGGTGCAATCAGATCAAATACAGATGGATATTATTTATCCTGTATTTTATTTTATATTTTTTCTTAGAGTCAGAGTTAGACACAGATAGTACCGGATACTCATTTCTCTATTCCATATTCGTTCCACAAAACTTCGGACGGTCGGTCAGATAGAAATTATCTGTTTCTTTTGTACCCCTAGTACACATAACATTGGATAGTAGGGGTGCAATTAGATTGAACACGAAAAGACTAATCGTCAAGATGCCAAAAGAAGAGTACTCAGCATTCTCCACCTGTTTAGATACGGTAATCTTCCTATCTATTATCTTGTTCCTAAATAAAGTCATAACAGCTTTCCTCGTATCACTTAACATACGGATATATATGGACTGATATCACTCATCCCATATGATATTCCGTATTTTTTCCTCGAAGTCGGAGTCAAACATACATAATACCAAACACATACTTACCCCTTTCGTATTCACTCCACAAGCCTTCGGTAGGTCGATCAGATGAAAATTATGTTGAACTCCAGAGGGCATTTTGGTAATTTTACAATTTGAAAAGGAAAAAAGAAGGGGGGAGGGACCCACTTGTCAGTGGACCGGACGAAGAGATAATGGGGAGGAGACTGCGTCTCCTCCCGCGCGCGTGCACTCGGCTTCTCGCGTGCGGCGTGGGACGGCTTCGACCACTTCGCACGGGGGCGACCGAGTCAAGCGGTGGTGGCGGTGGCGGCGATGGAGGCATCACCGGCGCGGGCGCTTCAGCGCCAGCCGTGGCTGCAGCTCGCCAGTCTCCGCCCTGCTCCCTTATATATGGCGTCTCCCTTCTCCTTTGGTGACTAGAAACAGCAGTAAGTTCTCTCCTTCCTTTGATCTCAAGTCTCCCTCAGTAATTCTTCGATCTTGAGTCTTGAGAGTCGCCGGCTGTGTTCCTTCCTGTCGCTGTCGGCTGAGGAGCTAAAATCGTCGTTCTAAGGTCTTCCCCATGCGGTTTCCTTTGCCTTTTCGTTGGATCTGGAGGAAAGGTGCGGGGTTTACTTCTAGAGGTTGATTTGGCTCAAACTTGTGCTGAGTATTTAAGAGAGATTTGTGACTTGTTCTTGGTGTTCATGAGCGTTCTCGACCAGAGCTCTTGTTGGTCTTGTGCGGCATTCACCTGACCCTCGGCTTCTACCTCGGTTCTAGCCAGGTGGAAGTGTGGCATTGTATCTCTGATTGCCTTCATCTCCTTGCTCGGCACAATGCGGTGCTTGGTTTTTTAGGACAGCGCTGCGTGTGTGCCTTGCCTCTTTCAGTTTCTTCACAATAATTTCGAGTATCACCACTGTTATGAGTATACTGGTTGTTGGTTCTTTGCAATTTTGTGATCTACTTCATATATCTTTGAGTCTCACTAGTTGGAAAATTGCAAAGAAGTTTCTATGGGCTGATTGCTCTATGATGAAATGACATAATACTGAAGTTATATATGAATGTGATGGTAGATGAGTCTTGAGCTTTCAGTTAACTTGTTATCTTACTTGCACTGATCATTGAAATTGTTGTTCATTTCTTGTTGATCTTTGTGTTAGATCTGTACAATGGTTAATTTTGATCTTTTTTTTATCTTTGCCGAACCCTGTTATCCTGCTGAATCAATAGAATTCCCATTGAATGAATGGTAGATTGATTTTGGGATTCATCTGCACTGTCCAGCAAGTTATATTCATGATCTGTTAGTCTATGTTAATTGCAAGGTTTAATTTGAGCTCAAGATCTAATCTATAACTGTCATATATAATCAAGATTATATTTTGTCATGACAGAGATGGCCAAGATTGAATTTTGTACCGCTAGCGTTCTAAGAGCAACTAATAAAATACAACTCGTTGATAACATACTGAATTTGTTCATATATGTTATGCTTTTGTTGAGATTAGCATTTCAATGCAATTGTTTACATAGGTTATGCTAATCTTGTACTGTCAAATGGCATTTACGTTAGGCATATATTTCTATTTCAATGACTTAAAAGTTCATATGTTGATTAAGTTATGTCTATGCCATTTATGTGATGCTTGTGTATTTATCAATTTTATTAAAATTAAATACAAATATATGCTTATACCACACTATTTACAACAAATTATCCGCTTCGTTTGCACCATACTTCTTCGTTGGCAAAAACAAACTACTACATTTTCTCCTCCTTGTTTTGCATACACCTGTTTGGCTGTATTTCTCTTGAAATAAACGCTTGTTTGGCTTTCTTGGAGATCTGCGATTGCATGCATGCATACGGATATATACACGGACAGATATCACTCATTCTATATGCTATTCAGTATTTTTTTCTCGGAGTTGGAGTCAAACATAGATAATATCGAATACCTATTTACCCGTTAATATTCACTTCACGAGCTTTCAGAGGGTCAATCAGATAAAAATTATCCGCTCCGTTTACACCCTTCTTCGTTGGCAAAAACAAACTACTACATTTTCTCCTCCGTGTTTTGCCTACACCTGTTTGGCTGTATTTCTCTTGAAATAAACACTCGTTTGGCTTTCTTGGAGATCTGCGATTGCATGCATGCATAAATTAGACGCCCGCGCGGAATTTCTGTTGCCGCTGACTGGAACATGCCAGTGCGATAAATATAAGCTCAGTTAGGAGCAACATGACTACTGCACTAGAAAACTGTACTGCACGTGGATGATCTCGACATTGCAGCTGAAACAGGCCAGCGATGCTGCACGAAGGCTATTATGAAGCCATACATGGTGTATGTCGAAGTTGAACTGCCATCAATCAGAACCAGATAACCGCACCACGTTGGAGCCTGGAGGTCTCGTGTCATTGCATGCTCTCCGATCTCACGATCTCGATCTAATACTAAACCAGGCGTACGCGCCCGTGCAGATGGTATTGCCTGCAGTAGTCTAGACATGACAGCCTATTTTGCATCGAGCAACACACATAAAAAGAAGCAGAGACTTGTCGTGGAGATGGGTGGCTTAATTTGATCATTTGGTGCGGCACCACACTTCGTTATCCATGAGATTCTTGCTGTCTGTTGGTTCAGGCGTTCAGCTATGTAATTGCGTCGTCGTCGTCGTCTTCTTCTTCTTCTTCTTCTTTCGTTATATATAGAGGGAAGCCATAGCTGGGTCGACACTATCACAGCACTTCCTATCTCTTCCATTTACAGTGAAAAAGAGCACTAGACAGCAGTCACAGCTTCCAGACCAAGCATGGCCTGCCATCTCAGATCTTCAAGTGTGCCTTCGAGCCCTCGCTCCAACGAAGCCAACGCCGAAGAACGGCTGCAGAGCCTGAAGACGATCATCTCTTCACCCTCTGCAACCATTGAAACAATGGCCGATGGTTTCAGGAGGCTTGGAGACGTCTACAACTGCATCGAGGAGATGATGTGCTTGCCTAGCAGCCAAGCTAGCCTCTGCCACACACAGCAGAGGAAAGCAGAGGAGGACGAGCTCGAACACTCTCTCGTGCTGCTCGACCTCTGCAACGCCATGAAAGAGAGCTTCACGGACCTCAAGGTGAGCGTCCAAGAGCTTCAAATGGTCCTCAAGAGAAGAGAAGACGCGGCTGTTCAGGCCAAGATCCAGTCCTACGCCCGCCTGACCAGGAGGGTGCAGAAACAGTTCAGGAAGATCAGCAGCAAGTGTGCCTCTGCTCATCAGGAAAGCTGCAGGGTGGTCAGGCTGCTGGGCGGAGCTAGAGAGATTGTGTTCTCAATGCTTGAATCGACACTGCATCTCCTGTCGAAGCAGATCGCAATGCCGAGTTCTAGCAAGTGGTCTCTGGTCTCCAAGGCATTCCAGAAGAAAAGGGTTACATGCGAGGAGGAGCAGTTGCAGGCATTGGAGTTGGACATTGTTGATCTTGAGAGCGGAATCGAGACTTTGTTCAGGAAACTGATCCAGAGCAGAGTTTCTCTTCTGAACGCTCTCAGCTTGTAGATTAGGTCATACACCAACTCTGAATCCCCTGTGATTAGCATCCGCCTTTTAGAGGATTTGCTGATCATCGAAACAATTTTTCGATGTGTATATGAGAGTGTACAGAAAATTACTCAGTTGAAAAAAAGCAAAGTTTTTGGTCCATGTCCCGTTGTCAGTTTCACTGTTTTTCCACCTTATTTTCTTACTTGACACGGGTGGATGGCAGCTAAACAATCACCGCAATTTTGGAGGGCTTCAGTTGTGGCTTGTTCCAAGGGGCAAAAAGCGTAATTTACTCAGAAGATGCTCATCATTATTGGCTGTTGTAGAAGCAATCAGTACTTAGGAGCAGTACACAACTCAAGTTTGTTTTTGCAAAGCTTCACCATGATGGTCATGTTACTATGTGTTATGAATAGCGCTTGTATTCATATGAGGCCAATGGGCCGGTATATATACACAAAGTACAGGTGGTAAATATGCAAAGAACCCCTCATAATAATGGGGAATAACAAACTATACATACATCTCTAACACCCCCCTCAAACTCATGGTGGATCCACAACACTGAGTTTGGAGAGGTAGAAGCTATGCTGTGCTCGAGTCTGGGCCTTCGTGAAGAAATCCACTATTTGAAGCTCCGAAGGCACATACTGAAGAGTAATCACCTGATCATGCACACAAGACCTCATGAAAGAAGCATCAACACCAATATGCTTGGTGAGCTCATGCTTCACAGGATCACAAGCAATACTGATAGCACCTGTACTGTCTGACAAGAGAGGGGTCGGTGTAGTGACAGAAACACCAAAATCCTCAAGTAACCACCGTAGCCAAGTAATCTCTGCTGTCAAGAGAGCCATAGCTCGCAACTCAGCCTCTGCACTCGAACGGGACACTGCAGTCTGTTTCTTCGTCTTCCAGGCAATAAGAGAACCACCAAGAAAAACACAGTAAGCGGAGATAGACCGGCGATCAGAAGGATCGCTGGCCCAAGTAGCATCCGAATAGGCCTGAAGCTGTAACGAGCTGTAACGTGGAAAGAAGAGACGGCGAGAGATAGTCCCGCGAAGGTATCGCAGAACTCGAAGAAGGTGGCTGTAGTGGACCTGAGTGGGAGCTGAAACAAACTGACTCAGAATATGAACTGGATAAGTGATATCCGGACGAGTAACAGCAAGGTAGACAAGACTCCCAACAAGATGACGATAGCGAGTCGGATCAAAAAGAGGCTCGCCATCAGAGAGTCGGAGGTGAACATTGAGCTCCATGGGAGTCTCAACAGTACGCTGATCAGTGAGAGAGGCACGATCAAGAAGATCCTGAATATATTTCTCTTGGGACATAAAGAAACCATCTGGAGTAGAAGTAACCTCAATCCCAAGGAAGTAACAAAGAGGACCAAGATCCGACATAAGGAACTGCTCACTAAGACGAGCCTTAACAAAGGCAATGTACTCAGAATCATCTCCCGTAATGATCATATCATCAACATACAGGAGAAGAAGAGTCCGACCACGAGACGAAGTGTGGACAAAGAGCGCAGGATCGTGATCACTAGCTGAAAAACCAGCAGCAGTGACCACAGAGGAGAAGCGCTCAAACCAAGCACGAGGAGCTTGCTTAAGGCCATAGAGAGAGCAACGAAGGCGACAGACCATGCCCTCAGGAACAGAATACCCAGGTGGCGGATGCATGTAGACCTCCTCACGCAACTCGCCATTAAGAAATGCATTCTTGACATCAAGCTGAGAAACAGACCAGTGGCGAACAGATGCCACCGAAATAAGAGTGCGAACAGTGGTCATGTGGGCCACAGGAGCAAAAGTCTTGTCGTAGTCAACACCATGCTCCTGCTGGAAGCCACGAGCAACAAGACACGCCTTATAGCGCTCAAGAGAGCCATCAGAGCGAGTCTTAATCTTATAGACCCACTTACACGTGATGGGATGGGAATGAGATGGAAAGGGAACAAGATCCCAAGTACCAGTACGCTCGAGGGCAGCAATCTCCTCGGCCATGGCAAGCTGCCACTCAGGGTGAGTAACAGCATCCCGGTAGGAGACAGGCTCACGAGTAGCTGCGCCAGCAAAGGCAAAACGGGCAGGAGGCCGAATCGACTGGCGATCGCGGAGAGCGTAGCGAGGAGAAGATGGCCCATCAGGGGAAGATGGAGCATCAGAAGAAGATGGCTCATCTGGAAGATCCGCAACACGAGGTCGACGAGTGTAGAAGATAAGGGGAGGAGGTACTGTAGTGGGAGGAGTCTGCCGAGTCGTAGGAGACGACACAGGCGACGACAACGGCGGAGAGGCCACAGGAGGAATATGTGGAGACTCAGTGGGATAGGTGGACGAGGGCAAAACAGATATAGGTGTATCTGGAAAGGTCAAGAAAGACAGAGACTCCACAGAGGAAGCCGAAGGAGAGGCAGGACGTGGGTAGAATGGACGAGACTCGTCGAAAGTCACATCCCGAGAAACCCGCATCCGACGACCAACAGGATCTCAGCACCGATAACCCTTGTGCTCGGCACTGTATCCCAGAAAGACACACTCAACAGACTGAGCGGTCAGTTTGGTGCGTTCTCGAGGGGCGAGGAGAACGTAGCAAACGCAGCCAAACAGATGAAGTGTAGAGTAGTCAGGAAGAAGACCACAGAGACGCTCAACAGGGATCGCTCCCTGAAGAGCAGAAGAGGGCTGAATGTTGACGAGATAGGTGGCAGTGGAAACAGCCTCGACCCAAAAGTGAGGTGGAATAGAAGCGGCGATCATCAGAGCACGAGCCGTCTCAAGGAGGTGACGATGCTTGCGCTCAGCGACACCATTCTGAGCATGAGCACCAGGACAAGAGAACTGAGCGAGAGTGCCCTGCTCAGCAAGGAAGCTGCGCAGGTAACGAGAGAGGTACTCGCCAGCAGAATCAGCACGAAAGACACGAATAGGAGTGGAGAACTGGGTGTGAATCATAGTGGCAAATTGTTTATAGATAGACAAGACCTCACTACGAGAAGACATAAAATATATCCAAGTATGGCGAGAAAAATCATCTATAAAAATGATATAATATCGATGACCCCCTTTCGAAACGAAGGGAGCCGGACCCCAAACATCTGAATGAACAAGATCAAAAGGGCGCTGAGATACAGACTCACTATGAGGATAAGGAAGCTGAATCTGTTTACCTAACTTACAGCCCTGACAATCTAAAGACACGTCTCCTGAGACAGACCCCAGAAGACCACGACGAACTAAAGACGACAGACGAGATCCACACAGATGACCAAGACGGTGATGCCACTGCTGGAAAGAGCCGGTAGACGAAGTGGCAGAAGCGGAGAGACTGGCGGCGATGGTGGCAGCGGAAGGAAGGTGAAGCCAGTCAAGCTCCCAGAGACGCTGTGAGTCACGGCGCCGAGGGCCAGAACCAACCAGAGCTCCCGTGTGGCGATTCTGAACACAACAAGAGTCAGAGTCGAGAATAACCCGATAACCAAGGTCAGTAATCTGCCCAGCAGAAAGAAGCTGCATGGTAAGACGAGGAACATGAGCAACAGAAGGAACATGAAAGGATGAGTTGCTAAGAGATCCTCGACCAGAGACAGAAAGAGATGTACCATCAGCAGTAAGAACACTGATAGGAGAATCAAGAGGTGTAATAAAAGACAGAGTGGAAGGATCAGGAGTCATGTGAAAAGATGCTCCAGAATCAAGAATCCACGGGGAGGTACCTGACTGTGTAGGGGGTGGTTTCTCAGTGCCCGAAGAGTCAGTAGCAGAACCTGCAGAACCTGTCGAGGGAGAACCTGAAGCGGCAAGCAGGCGTCGAAGTCTGGCTATCTCCTGCTCGGTGAGAGAAGCTGCTGAAGAAGTCGATGCAGACGTCGTCGTAGAAGCACTAGTGCCAGTAGAAGAACGGCGTGAAAGATGCCGCTTCTTCTTATAGCACTGGGACTCAATGTGGCCGTCCTTGTCGCAGTAGGAACAGTGAGAGTGTACAGCTCCAGACGGAGGACGGCCACCACCACCTGTGGTAGCCGCTGGAGGAGGCAGTGTAGCAGGCAGACGAGCGGCGAGCACAGAGGGGAGTGGCATCAGACCAGCACCACTCAAACGAGTCTCCTCCGCGCGTATCTCGGTAAGAGCCTCCAGGAGAGTGACACGAGGGTGGCGTGCAAGGAGCTGGGCACGCCTTTGCTCGAACTCAGGACGAAGGCAAGTAAGGAACTCGTAAACCCGCTGAAACTCCAGGTCAGCACGTACATCCAGGCAGCACGGACAGGTACGACAGCCAGCAGTGCGAAGTGAGTCCAACTGACGCCAGACAGCAGAACTCTGAGCGTAAAAAGCGTCAACAGTAGCATCACCCTGCTGAAGAGAGTGCTCCTGACGGACCACGGACAGGTACAGGGCATCACCAAAGGGCTCGTAGCGCTGACGAAGATGAGTCCACATCTGAAAAGCCGAAGAGAGTCCCACAACCTCAGAAGAAAACTGAGGCTGGACACTGGCGATGAAGACAGCAGCAGCTCGAGCGTCGTCATCGTACCACTGAGTGTAGACGGTCAGACGATCCTTGTAGGAATCCAGAGCCTCCTGGTAGGCAGAGGCAGCTTCATCAGCAGCTTCATCATCAGCAGCAGCCTTATCGGCTGTCGGGGGCAATGCAACAGGCGTAGGCTCCGTCGGAGGAATAGGGCAAGGCGAGCAGGTGACATCGCCAGAGAGGACGCCCCAGAGACGAAGACCACGCATGTGAATGCGCATGTGAGACACGAAGTCGGTGTAATTAACACCATCAAAGATCACCGGGCAGCGAGGGAGGGAAACGGTGCCCATTGGTAGGCGGCGCTGGACGGCGCGGCGACCAAGGCAACGAAGTCTAACAGGCGGCGCTGGACGGCGCGGCGGTTAGAACGACGTTTTTTTTCCTTTTTTTCTTTTTTTTCTTTCCTGCCGCTCGGTTAAAAACTCACACGGGCCAGAGGCCCGTTAGGGTTAGCCCTCAGCGGCGGCGCGACGGAAGGCGGCAGGGCGGGCGGGCGCCAGGCGCGACGGCGGCTGCGGCGGCCTGGCGGAAGGCGACCGGGCGGGCGGGCGCCAGGCGGGAGGCGGAAGGCGGAGGCGGCGAGTCCGGACGGACGGGCGACGGGCGGCGGAGGCGCCGAGGTCGGCGACGGCGGAGGCGGCACCGGGCGGGCGGGCGCCGGGAGGGAGGCGGAGGCGCCGAGGCCGGCGACGGCGGAGACGGCACCGGCGACGGCAGAAGCGACCGGGAGGTGCGGGGAGGCCAGCGGCGGCGCGGGGAGGCCGGCGACGGCGCGGGGAGGCCGACTGTCAACAGTGGAGGCGGAGGCAGCACGCGGGAGTCGGCGACGGTGGTGCAGAGTCGGCGACGGCGCGTGGAACCCTAGGTAAGCCAAAACCCTAGTTTTGGCTCTGATACCATGTTATGAATAGCACTTGTATTCATATGAGGCCAATAGGCCGGTATATATACATAAAGTACAGGTGGTAAATATGCAAAGAACCCCTCATAACAATAGGGAATAACAAACTATACATATATCTCTAACACTATGCACATGAGATGTGCCTCAACAAACAGGCACAAGATCCTTGTGCAGTGGATCTTGCTCTCCATATAACTAATTATCGCTAATTGTTCAGCAACCGGATGGAGTACACGCATGGCACCAATACTAATCGGTCGGTAATCTCCATTGAACGAGTGTTAGAGCATGCACTTCTCCATTGAACGAGTGTTAGAGCATGCACTTTGGTAAGCTGCATGCTGATTCCTGCTGCCAATAATTGGAACATGACAGTGTGGTTCAGTTAGACCTAATGGCTAATGCACGTGGATTATCTCCAGATTGCAACAGATGCTTAATTCTGCGAGCCAGCGATGCTGCACGAAGAGTGATCAGAACCAGACAGCATGGAGAGGTGAAGTCAACTGTTCTTCGACTACCAAAGGCACAGCTCTAATCCTCTCATTGCACTGCATGCTCACCGATCTCACGATCTGGATCTACACACCCGTGCAGACGAGTTTGCTGCCAATAATCGAGACATCATAGACTAGTAACAGCACTCCATTATCGACGAGATTCTTGCTGTCGTGGAGATGGGTGGCTTTTGTTGCAGCAGCACAATACTCCATTATCGACGAGATTCTTGCTGTCTACAGGGTCAAAGATGCCATGCCTTCTGCCTCTTTCGTTATTTATAGGGACAAACCATGGCCAGAGGTCGACGATTGCAGCACAGTTTCTCTTCTTTTCTCTTCCATTTCCGGAGAAAGAAAAAAAAAAGAGAAAGAACTACAGATTCCATTACAACGTCGAAGAACAGCTGCAGAACCTAAATGCAACCATCTCTTCGCCCTCCTCGCCAATCGAGATGATGCTTTGAAACATCTACAACTGCATCGATGAGCTCACGTGCTTTCCCAGCAGCCAAGTTCTACTTTGCAAGCCACAGCAGAGGAAAGCTGTGGAGCAAGAGCTTGAGCGCTCTCTAGTCTTGCTCGACCTCTGCAACGCCATGCAAGAGAGCTTTTCTGAGCTCAAGGCAAGCATCCAGGACATGCAGCTGGTTATCAAGAGAGGAGATGATGCAGCTGTTCAAGCCAAGATACGGTCTTGCATCTGCCTGACCAAGAAGGCGCAAAGACAGTTCAAGAAGATCAGCAAGAAGTCTACTTCAGTTGATCAGGAGAGCTGCAGAGTGGTCAAGCTGTTGGCTGGAGCTAGAGAGACCGCCATCTAAATGCTTGAATCCTCATCGCATCTCTTGTCTCCAACGCATTCCAGAAGAAAAGGCTTACATGCGAGGAGGAGCAATTGCAGGTGCTGGACTTGGACATTGTTGATCTTGAGAGTGGAGTCGAGACTTTGTTCAGGAAACTGATCCAGAGCAGAGTTTCTCTTCTGAATACTCTGAGCTTATAGATTAGATCATATGCTAACTTTGATCCCCTGTGATTGGCGTCCACCTTTTAGAGGATTGGCTGACCATCATAACAATTTTCCAATGTGTATACATGAGAGGAATTGTACAGAAATATACTCAATTGAGAAACAAAAAGCACAGTGTTTTGTCCACTTCCTGTGGTCGTCTACATTGTTTATGCATGCTTTGAAACAATCACCTAAGTTTGGGGCGGTTCATTCAAAAGATTCTTTTTCACAAAAAAAACAATTTACTCAGCAGATGCTTATCATTATCGACTATTATAGAAACAGTTAGCACAGATTGTTCAAGTTGATCTTTGAAATGCTTTACCATGAGATGGCCATGTTATTCAGATGCCATGTGTTGACCCAGCGACAAGCAAAGGATCCTTGTGCAGTGTATCTTGCTACCGTAGCTAAAACAAGCCAGCTCCAACGCACGAGGTTGAGCGTGTAAGCAGCATGAATCATGCATAATAAAACACCTACTGAAATTAACAATTGCACAAAAACTAGGTAACACACGTCACCAATAATATTCGGCGAGTATTGCATTCAAATAATCTCTAAAGCGTGCAATTATGTCAAGATCCACCAGTAGAGTGAACTAACCTGCTGGTTCTTGCTGCCAATAGTTGTAACATGACAATGTGATAGTTCATTGGGAGGATAGCTAGTGCACACTAAACAAATTGAACTAGACATGAGTGATGAAACAGATTTCATATGCTGCTGCCAGATCTCGAACCTTGATAGACAGCATCTGGGAGATGAACTGGCAGGATTCTACTTGTCTTAGTCTACCATCCAAATGATGCTGTCTCATATACTTTCTCTGTATAAATAGGCCTCTGCAGAAGGCTAGACACATCAAACCAAAATTTGCTCTCTCCTTCTTATCTCCTCATCCTCAACACAGAGAAAAGAGTTTCAGCATCAAATATGGCTTGCCACCTAAGATCAATTAGCTTGCCTTCTAGGCCTAACTCCAAAGTTGAAGAGGAGCTGCACAGCCTAGAGGCATGCATCTCTTCACCCTCCATGAACATCGAGACGATCTCTGATGGTCTAAGGAGGCTTGGAGACATCTATGGCACTATTGAGGAGATCATGTGTCTGCCTAGCAACCAAGTTTGCTCCTCCCAGCAAAGGAAAACGTTGGATGGAGAAATGGAATGCTCCCTTGAGCTATTGGACCTCTGCAACACCATGCATGAGGACTTTGCCGAGTTGAAGGCCATCATCCAGGATCTGCAAGTGGCTCTCAGAAAAGGAGATGATGCATCTGTTCAAGTCAAGATCCAGTCTTACACCCGCTTGGTGAAGAAGGCAAAGAAACATTTCAAGAAGACTGCGAAGAAGGTTACTTCTGACAAAGAGGATTGCAGGGTGGTCAGGCTGTTGAGCGAGGCTAGAGAGATCACTGCCTCTCTATTCGAGTCAACATTGCACCTCTTGTCCAAGCAAATTGCAATGCCAAAATGGTCTCTCATCTCCAAGGCATTCCAGAAGAAAAACTCAGTTGTTTGCAAGGAGGAGCAATTGCAGGTGCTAGAGTGCGGCGTTGGAGATCTTGAGGCTGGAGCAGGGCTTCTGTTCCGGAGATTGGTCCAGAGCAGGGTTACCCTCCTAAACATTCTAAGCCCATAGATATTCCACAAGATCTGCCACTCTTGACACCATGCGATTGGCATCCACCTTTTAAAGGATCTGTTGATCGTTATATAGTTTTTCCAGTTGTAAACTTGTGCAGATGTACAGAAAATTGCCAAATGAAAAACCAAAGTTTTGATCTAGTTCATGTTGTCAATTTACTACTTCAGGCACGCTTCCAATCTCATTAATATCATAACGATATTATTTTACTTGCTCTATGGCTTAAAGCTATAGATCATACAATGAATATACAGGATATTTGGGCAGATGAAAATACATAAATAAAAAAGATGCATATATTTCAGTCACAAAGTAAATTCTTCATCTTATGGAAAATGCTTATTTTTGTGCCAACTGTTTGGTATGGTTAGTATGTAAATATTCTTTTCAGGAATACAGGTCAAGTGCAGCTTAGTTGTTTGATTTTTCAAATAGCCATGTTGCCTCAATACCTGTTTAAGAATGTAATTTGTACACTGATACACTCCTCATCCGGTGGATCTGGCCCTATATAGGAAATATGCCAGCTCCAAGCCGTAAGGTTTATACTTGTAGTTGACACACAGCTGGTGCTAATAGAAACCTGGTCTGTGTCAATAATTGCCTGAAAACAGGCCACACCACATGTTATCCCAAAGGGGAGAAAAGCTCAATTTACCGAAGTAATAAGCTAAATGTTCAATTGGATTATTTCTGCAGTAATTGGGACATGAGTAAGTGAGGAACACACTTGAGGCTACTAAAGCAGAAAAAAATGTGTGCGCTCATGTCTTCTTTCAAGATCTTTTTTTTTTCCGACTTTCCACATTTGTTGCGACACAAATCTGGGACTGGCACCTTAATGCACAAAATCTAGGAGATCAAATAGCAAGGTTATGTGTTTACCATTGGAAACTTGCCATGGTCTCATTTGCTTCCTGTTCATAGGCAGGCCAAGGCAGTCACACCTTTCTTTCATTTTTTATCTAATTGTTTCCATTGATTGGTAACAGTAGAGAACTACATATTACAAATTTATTCATGTTTCAGTCAATTCTAAACTAACTTCTTTTTTTGGTTGATTAGTCATTCTATGGGCTTGTTCTTTTCGGCCTTTAGGGGCGGCTTTTGACTTTTGTTGCAGCACCTAACTTTTAAACGGAGTATTTTTTTCAAGACGAGGTCTACAAGTTAATTGTAGTATATAGTAAAAACCTATTATTTATATCGGCTAAAATCGCATGCGAGCATCTCTCTTTATAATCCCTATTGTAAACCGCCGAAATTCAAAAATTTCAGCCAAAAGCCACAGCCACAAAGAACAGGATAACTCATGGTTTGAGAACAGTATAAGTTGACTGTGGATTCATGAATTTTAGGCTGATCACAAACTTCATGTCTTTGATAGCCCAAATTGTTGAGATTCTATAGACATTAGCTAATAGCACTGCAGTTTCTTGCACACACCACAATGCAAATATACAAGAAAATTTGTAGTCACTCATCTGCGTTTTGACGCACAGATCTGCATCAGAAAATATGTCCATAGATTCATTGAAATCCGTCTTCTCAAAAGTATATGTCAGTTTGCTTGGACTGCGCCTTGAGATCCTTCAATTTCTTTAAGATGTTTGTGAAATAATCTTGCAAGTACTTCTCTAAGGTGAGGATATCCTTCGCATCCACCCCAAGAAGCTGGTATGTCTCATTCATTGGAACTGAGAAAACTGTGTCGCTGGAGAGCACCTGGATTATAAAAATGTAAATCCTTCTTGTTAGCCTTCACAAACTTTGACATATATGTTGCCGTTACTGAATTACATGTACTCTGCATAGAAAATGCCTAGATGGTAACCTCTGAAAATGCCAGCCTGTCAGCCACATCATTTGTCCACTGGAAGAATCGTGTCAATTGACGAGTAAATCTCAAGACTGCAACAGGGACAGTAGTTACATTGGCATCTTGCCCAGCCAACCTCTCGCACAATGTAATCACCTGAAGAGGAAAAATAAAAATAAAAGGATAAACAATACTATTCCAAGTCCCAGAAGCCATCATTTGGTACATTCTCGAAAACAAAATGAAATGCATGAAAGACAAGATTGGTGCATTCCATATGAAAACAGACATGTTATACTAATTACCCATACATGTGAAGCCAATATTAAATTGATTCACCAATCTTTTCTGAACATAATATACACTTCATTTCCTTAAAAAGCTATATAGTTCATTACCTCTTGAGTTGTCCAAGCACGTGGTCCAGCAAAAGTTAATAGTTTCTTGCTAGCCTTCTCGTTCCGCATAGCAATAAATGTCAGTCGAGCTACGTCCTATAATCACATCAGAGAAGTTGTGTAAAAGGAAAGCCACTTTGAAGAGAGACTGGTACAAAGAGATCCACAGATTCCCTAAAAAAAAGAGATCCACAGTTTCATTTTTCAATGGAGAAGGACAAAATAAAACCTGGGTATCCATGTAAGCAATCCGAGTGGGAGCATCAGTCCCCCAAACCGACTTCTCTTCTAGTATAGGCACAGCGTATTGCCCAATTAGGCCCTATTGCAACCAACATATGACAGAAATTCATTTCTGGAAACAACAGGCAAAAATGACTAGAAGAAGGTGCACAATTGTCAATTCTAAGTTGCATCATTTCTTTCACTTTTACTTGTTTAGGTCAACTGTGATTTATGAACAATACACAGTTACTTTAAGAAGGAACTGCACTTTGCAATCTAACATCCGCATATTTCACTAGGATCATTTATATTCTAAGAAAGCAATATCCTGACCAAATATATAGAACCCCAGGGAAAGGAACACATCTACCTGCATGAAACCACACAAACGGATGATGATGTAATCCAGACCAGTATCCTGAATAAACTTCTCTGTACAATGCTTGATTTCCATCAAGGGAACCTCAGGATGCTTGTCGCAATTGTGGATGGAGTAGAACACGTACTTTTGAATCCCCATGGCCTTAGCACACTGTATTAGAGCAACCTTTCCTTCCCAATCTACCTAAATAGAATAACCATCAGCACAACTTAAACCTAAAGTCGTTTAATGACTCCATGGCATATATGCCACAATACGAGCATGTCATTATCATGGCAGGAATGGGTTCTTCTCTATATTTTTTAGAGAATGTGCTGATAACGAACCGTCCGAATGGGTTCTTCTGGCCGTCCTGTTGCGCAGTCAATGACGGTATGAATACCAACAAGCGTCGCAGGTATCGTCTCCGGCTTGCTGAGGTCGGCCTAAATCAGTTACAAGACGAAGCACGCAGAAATGGTCACGAGGCGAATCCGCAATAACGCAGGAAGAATTGCAACGGCGGAGTTGATTGCATTGTAGCAGGAACAGTCACGGTGCAAACCTACATTGACCACAGTGGCACCCCAGTCACGTAGGAAATCGGCGGGCGCCGGCCGAGGCCTGACGAGGCACCTCACGTCGTAGCCCTCGTCCAGCGCCCTCCTGACAACCTGCCGGCCCAGCGTCCCGGTGGCGCCGACCACCAGTACGCTCGTCGGCCTGACGGGCGTCCCCTGCGCAATGCTGGTCGGAACCACCGTCTGCGCGTTGCAGGCCACCACCAGCCTGCAGCAGGAAGATCCACCTGAAGAATCAACACACACTGCGTTACCTTACAGAATTCCTTGGTTCCTGGGAGGCAAAAGGGGGCTACCTTTTGGCGGGCGGCGGAGGAGTCGTCGAGGGCGCGGCGGCGCGCGGGCGGTCAGGGAGAGGGCGCGGCGGCCGGGGGAGGTGAGCTGCGAGGGCAGCGCGGCAAGGCTGGTCGACGCCATCCCGTAGGCTGAGGTGGTTGTTGCCGTGGCGTTGGCTGCCTCGTCGGGGTTTTGGTTTCGGTGGGGGACGAACAGCGGCGAGGAGGAGTGGTGGAGAGCGGATGCGGAGCAGCCGATGCCCGTCGCGCCACGTCCACCGCCATCCCGTCACCCGTTTCCTCCACGTCACCTTCCGTTTCTTTCCCCCCACTACGCTCTGCCAACCACATCGAAATACGTATTTCGGCACAGCGCGCAATAGGTACATACAACACATGGCAGATCAATACGCTTTGCGTTTTGCAAAGCGTATTTGTGTTTTCTTTATGACTGTGGAAGGCGACTAGCTGGAGTCTCCGTTCTCGGCGAGCTCCGATTCCATCTCCCCACCGTCTCGCCGTCGGGAGCGAGAATGCAGGGTGGATCCAGTGGCATCGTCTACGGCGGCCTCAAGTACCAGGAAAGTGACAGAACCTTCTGGAAACTTCTAGAACAACCTCCCGTAACCCCTCTTCCCCCTCCTCATCTTTTCTTTCCCCTCTTCCAGGCACGGTGCATCGCCGACGTGCGCGCGGACGCCGGCTCTACCACCTTCCTCGCCGGCACCCTTAGCCTCAAGGAGGAGAACGAGGTGCGTTTCTTGGAGGAGGAGGGGGGGGGGGGGGGTCTCTCCAACAACTCATCCTGCGTTCATTCATGGACTCTGCCCTTCACTACAGCAATTTGATTGGATCTCGAATTCTTTGTCCAAGTAGGTGCACCTGATCCGGCTGTCGCCGGCGAAGAGCGAGCTCGTGTGCGACGGGCTGTTCTACCACCCCAACGAGATCTGGGACCTCAAGTCCTGCCCCTTCGATCACAGGGTCTTCTCCACAGTCTACACGTCTGGTAAAAAAATTCCCGTTTTTCTTTCTGTGTGGTGCGTTGAGCATTGCAAGATGCAAATCAGAAGCGTTTTGCGTGTTATGATGTGAATGGCAGGTGAGAGTTATGGTGCCTCTGTTTGGAAGATCCCTGAGCTGTATGGGCAGTCGAACTCGCCGCAGCTTGAGCAGCTCTTCGTGCTCGATGAGCACACGGCCAAGATAAGATGGTGCACTCTTGTTTCTGTTAAAGCTATGTGCTTGTTATAGAGCTGTTTAATCTTCTTGCCACAGAAGACTTCTTTCTACTTACTTGAATTCTAGACATAGATGTGCTCAAAGTTTAGTTGCTGAATACAATTTTGCTTTTTAACATGCCCAAGCCATGGGCTGCTTATTTGTAAAGGCCGAAATGGGATTTCCTTTTTGTTTTTGGAGGTGAATTTAGTTAAAATTAAACAACAAACTGTAAAGCTCTGATTATGAATGTGGCGATCTGACTATTCAACACACATTGACACGTGAGGGTTTTACTAAGAGGGTTGCACAGAACATTTCAATTCAGCATAGCATACCTCACTTGTTTCAAACCACACAACTACGACTAAAGCAATGCAAGAATTAGTCGTGTATCTCGCTCTTTGTGGTTCTCACAATATATTATAAGTTTATTTTCACTACTGTGGTTCTTTGAGCTAAAGTGTCTAAACAAGTTTTGATCTCCTTTCATAGTCTTATAAGTTGATCATATTATGCTATGCATATACTCTTTACTAGCTCTTTACATATATCGATATTTCTGGGAGACACCATACTCAGACAATACCTCTAAGCTAGTTTATTTTTGCAGTGTCCTCTGGTGGCCACTAGGGAAGCACGATAAGCTAATTAGCATTGATGACAGAAATATTTTTCTCTGGAACATAGACGCATCAAATAAGTCAGCCAAGGTGTGGCCATCATCCTTTTGTTTTACCAAGATTACATGAACATAATTGCATAATCTTTTCTTTGTTTCTAAGCATTAAGTGTAGTATCAGGTTATGAAAATTGAAGGATCAATATCTTTAGTAGCATCAGTTTAGGTACTTCATCGTGGTCCTAATGTAAGTTCCGAAGTTGCAGGTGATAGCACAGGGTTCCGCTGACATGCTTCCCAATTTACGTGGTGGAGCTTGGGATCCACACAATCACAACTCAATTTCTGCAATAACTGATTCATCACTTCACTGCTGGGATCTCCGCTCTATGAAGTTAGTACTTTGAGAATCTTGACCTTATTAGATTTTCTAAGCTCATATCTGTATTTAGATGTTGAATTGTTGCAGTTATATCTTTATTTGTGAACTTATTATTCTCAGGAAATCAAATTCAATTGAACATGCACATATTCGGGATGTGGATTATAACCCCAAGAAGCAAAACATAATTGTGAGTATGATACTTACTCTCATTTCTTTCAGATCAAACGATAGTTCATTTTCTTCGGTCAGAAGAGGAGCATGCTTATGAATTGCCTCTCTGTAGTAAAAATGAAAAATGATATTTTTGTGTTACTTTCTTTTCTTTGTTACCTTTCAACTTTGTTTTGTCTTCATTTTGATTAAGGATTTTGCAGGGTTATTTTTGTCTTGCATTAGTAGTAAGTAGCATAACTAATATTCCCTCTGGGTATGCCTTTGCTTCTTACTTAGTTATTGTTCAATCAAATGTTAAGCCTTGATTGTGTTTTACCAACAAATTTGGTTTTTTACTATTTTATAATAAAATCAGTTTAATCTAGCTGAATCCCCAAATCCTATTTCATAGAGTTTACCGCATGGGACACCTGTGTCCTTGTCTGTGTCCAAGTAACAGTAAAGACTGATAGTTATTGCTATTTTTTATTCACTTTTCATTTATTTATGCTGCTATTGGGGAATGCCCTTATAAATTGCAGGCAACAGCTGAAGATGAATTTGGAATTCGCTTGTGGGATCTCAGAATGCTTAAGCATCCCCTGAAGAATCTCCCTGGACATTCACATTGGTATATTGCTGTATCCTATAGTAAATTCAAACCAAAATCCTTTCGTTGCTATGTTTAGTTGGTAACATACCGTAAACTTGCGCCTTTAATTCTATGCATAGTGATGTGAAATGTGCACTGCTTGATGCGTGAATTCCTTCAAATGGGCACATTTTCATCCCATTTCAAGATGGTTATATTGATCTAGGAGTGCACCTCCCACCACCTATATGGGATGATGGTGCTGAGTGACCAATTTAACCTATGGCTTCTGTGCTTTCTTAATCCAGCATATCTCTACTTGATCTCATCGTTATGATTTTTACAGGACATGGTCTGTTCGGCACAACCCCGAGTATGATGAGCTGATTCTGGTCTCCTCCCTCTCTCTGTGTGCACTTGTGCAAGTGTTTTGTACATTAATAATGTATCTCTTTTACTGTATACTGACTATATTGAAACTTATGTAGAGTGCTGGAACAGATTCAACTGTCAATTTATGGTTGGCTAAAGTTGGCACTGATGATTCTTTACCTGAAAGGTTTGTATTCCTTACGGGTTTTCTTGTTAGATTACTTTGTTTAAAGTTGTCATTTTGATGCCCCAATATTGTTTTCTCAGCCCTTCTGGTTCACCCAAAAGGCAAGAAGAACCATTACTCAACTCGTACACTGACTATGAAGACAGCATCTATGGTACCCTCAAACCTCCCTACTTGTTTACTTTATACATTAGAATTTTGACGAGGAATCAAAGAGCTAATTAACATTGTAGGTATTGCATGGAGCTCCCATGACCCGTCATTATTTGCTTCTTTGTCTTATGATGGAAGGGTAAGTACCTGCAGCATTTATTGCTCATTGGAAATGTTTGAATTGTGCTTTCTAATGTTAGATATTATCTGAATCTTGACTCTAATCACCTATGAGAAATCTTCTGATGGTCAGGTTGTTTTAGAATCAGTCCAGCCCTACTTGCAGAGAAAATGAAGCTTGTCGGTCTATTTTCTCCACTGTAAGGGCATAAATACTTCACCTCTTTGCTCAATGTATTGTCCTTGTGATTACCAATGTTACCTCCTGTTCAAATAAACCACTCTTTTTCCCCTCCGGCAGACTTGTTTGTTGTGCATATAATTGGTGTTGTAGAGCTCGTCTTGCCATTCCATACATTCTGTATTCTGTTACAAGGAGTTGATGCTATGATCCGATTCTGCTGCTTGTGGTAACCCCAGGACAATAGCAAGCCAATAATATTTCAGTAATCATCTTGACTGAAATCCAGTGTTTGATTTGATGTGCCACCCTTGTGATTCAGGCCAGCTGTGGTTACCTTACAAAAAAGTCTGTCTAGCCTCAGTTGGAAATAATATAGTGCAGTTGAGATTACCACCAGTTTTTCTATATTTTCAATTTTTGTCACTTAGTTTTTTTGTTTTCAACTCCTGGGGAAATTCAGTGAACGTCTGATCAGTAATTTTAAATTTTTAAGTACTGATGCTCGATTGATTATTGGGATTCTTGCATATCAGAAAAGGGTCATTTGACAGATGTTGCATCATGTGCTGAAGTAGAATCGAGCAGAATTTGTAAAACTGTTGAGAATAACAGAATCAAACGTTTTTTAACTCATCTTTTTTTAGCACTCGATTGTTCGTTGGGCCTTGAGAGTTACACCTGATGAGAGTTAATATGTAGACAATAATCTGATGTGCATATAAGCCTCAGAGAGAGTTGAATCAGCAGTTCTTCATTCTAGGGCATGAACACCAGAATCCAGAATAATCAGCAAAATATTTTTGTTCATTGAATCTATAATTAAGTTGCAAATTAACCGCTCCGTTAACAGACCTTGGGCGTGAACCAACTACGAACATGTCGCTCGGTCAGAAGCGCGGCAAACACAATGAACTGCTTGGGAATCACATGGTTTGAGTACGAACTAACTAATAGCTCCTGACTGTTAAAATAACAAAACTAGTAACCCTTGACGGTTGTTTTTCTGGAAAAAAAAAATGCCAGATATATTGGCTCATAATTTATGTTATAGAACTGATCAAATTTCTTGCTCAAAACTCATTTTAGAATAGGACAATCGAAATATCTAAAAAAGGCTACTTTTCATAATATAATTACAACCCTTTGTTAGCTAATTTTGTCATGAATTTTGGTTCGTGTCTTTGAGTATATCAACACTACCTCCAGTATTTTCCCTATCTTCCCGAATGTTTCAACAATGCTTGCAAAACAATTTATATTCATGCATCATTAGCGTGGTGGCATATCCGGTGAAAATGTGAAACGGTGAAAAATCCATGAAATCAAACATAAAACTTTTCAAATTCTAAACACAATTATGAGATATAAGGGGAGGGTAAGGTATATATCTTTGCGAAGTTTCGAGATTGATCTCAGTTGCATTTGCGAGATAAAAAAAAAAGACATCTTGATTTAAAAATATTTTCACTGTGTTTTACGAGGTATTTGTATTTTTTTGGTATATTGTACCTACTAGTTTGACCTTGAAATTCTGTAGATGTATAGGATATACATTTTTTGTGATATTTATTAGAAACTTCTAAATTTTGTGTGAAATTCACATTTTTCACGTGATATTTCTCCCATTAACTTGATAATTCTCCCATTAACCTATTCCATACTATACTATGTAAGGCCTTATTCAGATAACAAGAATTTCATAGAAATCTCATAGGAACTATACTGTATTTTGCAAAATTCTATAACCACTCCTTAGTCGCAAGTCTTTCTACGACCACATAGTCGCAAACCTCTCTACGATTATATAAGTCGTAAGTTCTTTTACGATCACATAATCGTAAGTTATCTTATGACCACCTTGTGGTCGTAGACCTTCCTGCGAATAGTCTATCCCCAATTGGCTTGTCTATGATGATCTATTATACCGTGGGTCCGTCTGACAAGACGGTTAGAATATGCGCTTATTCCTAATAAACAACACATGATCTCTCTCTAATAACAATCACAACACGACAAACGGGCCACCACATCTCTATGGCAATAACTTTCGCCAGACAGTTATCTTCCAAAGCGTTGAGACGTCTTTTGACGCAGGACAACGATAGTCGCTTTGTCAACTATATAAAGGTTAACGCCAGAGAGAAAGAGATCAAACGACATTAGATCAGGCATTTACGCGTTACTCTCTTGGTTGTAATCAATTCTCTGAGTAATAACCACACAAGACGTAGGGTTATTATTCTCCTAGGAGAAGGTCCGAACCTGTATAAAAATTCCCGTGTCTCTATTCTGCATGTTCATAGTCTGAGTCTTCTAGAGTTTTTCCGAATCCAAACAAATCATACGTAAGATTGATATTAAAACATCGACATAAAACATCAACAATTGGTGATGTCCATGGGGATAGTTCTTCCAAGACTCTAGTAATTTCCTTGTTGGCAACTTCTCTTCCTTCTGATGTCCTCTCATGGCAGGGGAATAGAACGGGGAGAACTAATTCGACTTGGCCAACTATGCAGATCTTGACATGGATGCCTGCTATGACTATGAGCAGATAATGCTTGCTTCTGATGACGAGGCTATCTGTGGAGATCTACTTTGGGACCTCGGAGGCCACACCATGGGAAAGGCTGAGGAGAGATCAATATCCCCCCGCAGCAATACGCCCAATGGAGGAACCAGTTTTCCCAAATAGCAAAGGTCAATCCGACCACGAGTAGGGCTCGCAACACAACAAGGGGCCCGTCCCCAAATGTTCGAGTCCCCCAGCGACCACACAAGCAGTTTCAGTGAGCCCTAGAGTATGCCATTCCAGGAATTCATCACCGACAGGTGGTTGTAACTCTCTAGTTGTCCACGCAGAGAGCGTGGGTGGGCTCCCTGCGAGTCTGTCCGCACTCGTATGGTTCACCTCCCGCCGGAGACGGTTATAACCTAGAATTCTCCTACCTAGCTAGTTTACTCCAAGCCACGATGCGCTCTCGCTGGACCATTCTTCAAGCGAGGGTCCTCCATCAAAAGTGGAGATTCTAGATATGAGGTCTTTGCCCTCCCCGCAGATTCTAATCACTCTCTCGGAAGAAGATCTGAGGATCCTCCCCGCCGATCACACACTACCACCCATCGTGAGGATGGCAAGGAGACCTCCAATGATGAACTAGGTCAATTCTCTGATGAGCGTGGGAGAAATCTTAGAAATAATCGCTCTCTATTAAGGCGGCCATAACCAGCCTCAGAGATTGAGGATCTTGAGACCACCCGAAGGAGACGACTGGCTGCCTAGAGGTCTTTTCCTGGGCATGCCTAGTACCGGTTTGAAGAGGCTTGAGAACTTCAATGCATCAACGATATGCTCAAGAAATCGACTCAAGAGCTTGCTCAAGCGCCAGGCTACAACCACTTCGTCGAGGGGATCGTGCGAAGACTCTGTGGCGTCATAGCCATATTCGAGTAGCCTCGCCGGTATAACTCTGGGAGTCGGATAGGTATGACCGCATCTTAACTCTGGGAGTCGGATAGGTATGACCGCATCTAGTCATTCATAGAGCTCACCTCATGGGGTTCGTCATGATCATAGGTCATGACGGTCTTCTAACCACAACAATAGCTGAAGGAGAGTTCCTCGAGCGACTCCGGATCGGTGGGTCTACCGAGGAGGTGCAGATTACCACTTCAAGCAAGGAATTTGCAGCAGTAAATGGAGTACGAAGAGTACTACCCTCGTATGGATGAGGCCTACTACAGGTCGGGTCCGTCCACTGTTGGACATCGTCGAGAACGATAGCCTGGTGACGACAATTACCCTTTTCTGCAAAAAAAAGGCATTAAGAACTCATTATGGATGTCGGGCATTCATTCCTAAACTCCAAGCAGTGCGCTGGCCACCACAATTTCACCCGATAAACATGGAGAAATTCGATGGCTCCTAAAATCCCGTTGAATTCCTTCAAATTTACACGACCGCAGTTCGGGTGTAGGAGGAGATGAGCACGTCATGGCAAACTATCTTCCAACGATGCTCAAAGGGTCTGCTCAGTCATGGTTGCTCCACCAACCATTTGAGTCAATCTACTTGTGGCAACACCTATGCAATCTTCTATTGGCCGACTTCAAGGGCACATACAATCGCCCTGAGAAAGAGGACGACCTGCATTGGATGTGGCAGGACAATAATGAGACCCTATGGCAATTCATCGGGCATTTAGCCAGGTTCGCAACTCAATTCCAGAGCCTCTGATGCTTCTATCATCAGGGCATTCAAGTAGGATGTCCGCAATAGGAGGTTCGTGGAGGACATCACCTTGCATCCTCCGACCACCGTCGCCGAACTCTTTGAGATGGCTGATTGTCATGTGACTGTTGCTAAAGCAGTTAAATAGACTAAAACCATCGATTAGGTCAACCGAAGTTCCAAAGGGGAATGTGAAGGTAGTGGGAGGAAGGAGAACACCAAGAAATCCAAGAATAAGACTAAAGGTTAGAAGCCTCGTGCTAACGGTTCGAAGGAAGTCTTAGCCGTAGGCGATAAAGAGTCACATAACCCAAAGCAATACTCCGATCAGGGCAAAGGCAAAGCACCCGCGCAGAAGGACCACAAGCCTAGATGGTGTCCACTTCACAAGAATGAGGGACACGACCTTTGCAACTGTCGAGTTTTCTAACGCAAACTCGAGGATTACAATTCTGGTAAGGGACTGCTTCCCACGCTCGAGGAGGTGGGGCAGTCGAGTGGTCAAAAGCACTCGGACGAGGACGAGAATGAGGACATGCCTTTTCAGGATCCAAAGCACACCATCGAGCACATCTATGGAGGTTCGTTCGTGTACGAGTCGAAGCTATCCTTATCAATTGCTTTGGTCAGTCAACATCTCTTGGCTGGAGGATCCTTAACTTTCTCCACCTCTCCTCCGACGACCATCAGTTCGACCCCTTGGTCGTCCTAACGATTGTTTACGTCTACCATCTGTAAGGAAGAAGAATAACTATTTGGTCATTTTTTACGACTATGTAGTCCTAAAGATGAGATCAATTTTTCGATTACCTTTAGGCATTCTTCTCTTTCCTCAGCAGATACATCTACCAGAATACGAGGAGCCTCTATTTCGAGTGAAGAGGTCAAATCAAGATCTGTTCATACAGATGAAGAGGTCAATAAATAGTGCTCAAAATTTAATCTTACTATGAGTACAATTGTCACTTACCATTCTCGTAGTCCTTGGTCGGATCCGAGACTCCCGAGTACATTCACATAGGATGTACTCGTCGCTTCAGAGGGCTGATATGATGGGTGATGAATTCCTTCACTACGTGCCAGCCGGTGAGCCCCTTGTCCCCCCAACACTTTGATGGTTAAGATGTAGGGGGCTATCCGAGTAAGGTCCTTCGAGACCGAACTCCATGAAGTTGTCTTCTCTGCAGCTTTCCCCATGAAAGAAAGGTTATCTTCGCTGGTCGTCTCCCAATAGAACCATCTCTTCTTCCAATTCGACCATGGAGATCGAGCAAACATCTGGATATATAACTCCATCTTGCTGTCGTGCAGCTTTAGCCCATAGCTCCCGGTGATTCTAGTCCACCGACTCATTTTGTAGTAATACCAAAAGAGCTCGAGGTCCGACGAAATACCTAGATATGCCTCACACAAATATACGAATACAATAAGTATAGTAATTGAATTGGGAACCAAGTTCGATTTGACTCTAAAGTATTCAATTACGACGGTGAGGAAGGGATGAGCAAGGAGACGAAGGCCACACTCATAGTACGCCTGGAATACCAGAATTTCTCCAATCTGTTCCGATGGCCAATGTTGTCCGATGGCTTTCATCCACTTGATGAATCTTCGTGAAGAGATCTTCTCAGCATCCTCTAATGCCTTCAATTTTGCATCATCCATCTCTGATACCGACCAATTTGACAAAGACTTGGTCATTTTTCTCAAGTGGATGGTTGGGATTTGGAAGAGATTGAGGACAACCTAGTCGGCAGTGGAAAGCTCGAAGCGGATCGGAGAAGAAGGGGAAAGTAAGAAGACTAAAAGTTATCTCGCGGTAAGCTTTTATAACCGTGTGAGTTATCCGTCTCGAGAACCGAATGATTATCTCGGGAACCGATCCGGCAGACAGGTCAACGGAAGTCAATTGGAATTAATTAATTCCTCTATTTGAAGTTCGTCTGTCTTCACTACTCAAGAGAAATTACCTTATTGACTAAGCTCGCTTCTGGTCGATGAAAGTCAAAAAGGCTTTACTTTCGATCGTCTCTCGCCTACAATCTCACTTTCTCAAATAAGTTATTTTCACTTGAGGTTAGGGGCTAGATGACGAGGATATAATAATCATCTAATTATTACGTCATTATATTTTTCAAGTATACTCCTTATTGGTAAGAGAGATTTTATAGGGTAGTCGTTAGCCTTTCTGTGACCACTCCTTAGTCGTAAGTCTTTCTATGACCACATAATTGTAAACCTTTCTATGATTATATAAGTCATAAGTTTTCTACGATCATGTAGTTGTAAGTCATCTTATGAGCACCTTGTGGTCGTAGACCTTCCTGCGACTAGTTTATCCCTAACTGACTTGTCTACGAAGATCTATTACATAATGGGTTCGTCTGACAAGGCGGTTAGAATGTGCGCTTATTCCTAATAATTTGCACATGATCTCTGTGACAACCACCACCACACGACGAACAGGCCACCACGTCTTTCTGACAATAACTTCCACCAGACAGTTATCTCCTAAAGCATTGAGACATCTTTTGGCACAGAAAAATGGTCGTCGCTTCGTTAACTATATAAAAGTTAACGCAAAAGAGATAGGGATCAAACGACATCAGATCAGGAGATAGTGCTAGGCATTTACGCATTACTCTCTCAGTTGTAATCAATTCTCTGAGTAATAGCTACACAGGACGTAGGGTTAATATGCTCTCAGGAGAAGGCCCGAAGCTGTATAAAAATTTCCGTGCCTCTACTCTGCATGTTCATAGTGTGAGTCTTCTAGAGTTTCCCCGAATCCAAATAAATCATATGTAAAATCGATATTAAAACATCGACAAGACTTTTTTGAGATTTAAGTAAGGTTGCATAAAAAAGAGCAAAAATCAAAATCGATGATCAAGACTTACTTATGTGCAGAGGATAGCCAAGATGGCTCTAGGTATGTTCCCATATGTCATAGTAAGCAAGAACACCGAAGAATCACTCAAAAACCCTCGAATCAAGAAATCACTTGGAAGATCAAAAATATGCAAAAATCGAGTTTCTTGATGAACTTGCTACCAAAGTGGTTAAATGGGTGGAGAATGATTCTTAAATGTTATCTCCATCTCTTATACGTCCTTAGCACAGTAAGGCCAAGAAAGGATGAGAGGAGAGGAAAAACCAACCAAAAAAGCAAATCAATCAAGGCAAGTGATAACCATGGAGATGATCAAAGATTGATTCTGTTGCAGTTTGAGGTGAAAAGTTTTACAGCCACTTCACCTTGGAAGACAGAAAATACACTAAACACTCAACACTCAAATCCTAACCCTAAACAAGAGAGCACAAGAGAGAAAGGTTGGATGGTTTCCTATAAGTCTCCATCCCAACCCTTTAAATAGATGGGTTAGCCAGTCGTATCTAACCCTTAGTGGATACTATCCACTTAGCACAATAGGAAAACTCAATGACCCAATACACATGGGGTTTTAACTCGCACATCACACTTATGCATGTTTTTCAAAGTGCATAAATCCGAATCTGCTAAGTCCTAAGCTTTGATCCATCTTAATCATACTAGTTTCTCCATGACCTAAAACGCATTCCCAAGTGTTGCTCGCACGCCGCAGTTTTCTTCCAAAGCTGTCTTTGGTATTTTGATCCTTCATTGCCCCGGTTATTTCCTTCCATTGTAAGCAATCGCTATGTTTGCCACGTGTAGGTGCACCACTGATTTGCCACGCATCGGCAAGTATCTTCCGTTTCGATTCCACTGGACCACAACTCACTTGAACCGATCAAGCCATATGGTGCAACCCCGCCATTCGAACTCGCCTTTAATATTTCCCGCGTTTCTCGTGTTATAGTTGAGCTCATGTCCCACCCGCATCCTTGATCGTTCTAGGCCTTAGCTCCTCTATAAACGTAACCCCGATTCTTGCCGTTGACCACGGATGACTCCAAGTAACCCTGTATATCCAAAGACAACTTATCCATGTTAGCAATAACATATCTCATGCAACATAAAAACCATTGTGGTCACCAAAATCCATTCCATGACTTAACCCAAAAAAATCAGAGCAAAAAACTGCTGTCTGCACCAAAAAATCAAAACGAAAAACTGCTGCTGGCGGTTTGACCGGATAGACCAAACGGTCAGACCGCTGCCAACTATCAGTCTGACCGAAGATACCTTGCGGTTGAACGGCCACACTTCAGAACTAACAGCAACTAGACATGCACTCATTAAATGAACCGACTAGACATGCATTCAACTACGCACTCGAAAGCCTGATACATGCCACGGCAAATCACTCGTCAAAGTCCTGTTTTCTTGTACATGCATGATCAGACATAGAGGTCCATTTTCTTGCGTATATTTCATGCATGCAAGGATCTAACTCAAATGATGCATTCACCAAAATGCATTTTCAGATTTCAACTCTTCCAAATTACGATAATTCATCATAACAAAATCTAAACCCTCTCATATAATCTCTTGGCATTGAATTTTCTTGTAACTTCCATGGGCGGCAGTAACAGGGTGGTTCCGTCCGGTTCTGAGCGTCTAACCCTTGTTCTTTGCTCAATAGTTCAGTTTCATATACCAAAGTCAAGTTCATTTTTTTCAATCCAGTTATAATAAGTTGCATAAACAGAAGGCGTTCTCCTTCAAGAAGGCAAGTGGATTAGGGGACCTCATTGTTCTCAGTCTTTTTGAGTTTCTGAGACTTCCCCTTTTCTGCAAACTTCAAGGTACCACTACGCTCTTGTGGCCCATGCCGCTTGTAATGTCCTAGGCGATTCTTGCTCATTTTTGTCCTTGCCTCTTGTTGCATCATGCATGCACGCACGCCCTTGGATGTTGTTTCTTCCCACACCCAAGGATCTGCTTTCGTTCAAGCTATATGTCCTCTGAATGAGGATGGAACACGTAAGAGGCTTTGCATAGTTAGAAAAAAGCTTTTGGCACGGATTGGGCTAGCTGCAATTCCTACATTCTTTGATCTGTTATAGGGTGCTCCAGGTCTTTGGCATTTGACCCTCTATAGGAACAGGAGGAACTAGCTTGCACCCCGTGAACATGTCACATATATACCTAGGTAGGGAACGTAAGAAGCTGAAGAAATCACATGATCACTGTTCCCCAGTACTCGACTCCATCCATGGTGGATCGATGGTGCTCGTGCTCCTCCACTCCAGGCTCCAGCAAGACGAGGCCAAACACTTCCCCCAATGCTTGCTCCTATCTTTTAGGCTCCAAAGTATTCTTCCCTTCTACCTCACGGGCGTGAAGTGACACGTCGAACGCGGTGTGGAAGCTATCGCGATACACATGTCAAATTGTCGATGCTCCCGACACCAACTTTGTCTTGTGCGATGACCCAAATTAGTGCGCCTAAGATTATCCGTCTTCTGGTTAAGGTGCCGGGTTGAAAAAATATATACTACTACTTCTTCAATTGGTTATCAGTTTATTACTTTTTGAAAGGAATGTTATTAGTTTATTGCAACCACTGGGATCTTGATAATCTCTGGTATTTCTGTTCTCATTTCTTATTCCTCTAACTACAAGCATGGATGTCCAGTTGTCATTGCCATCTTCCTCCTCCTGCTCCTTGGCTTCAACTCCACGCATGCTTGCTTTCCAAACCAAGGGATAACCCCCCATCTAAGCACCACCACATTCTCCAAGTGCAGCGAGCACACACGCAGATCGAAGCAGTGGAGCAAGTGATTGATTGATCCATCCATCATCTCATGGGGAAACTTAGGTACTACTGCTGCTGCTACTACTACACATGCATGTCCATACCCATACCATGGGCGGAGCCAAGGGGTGCTCACCCCCAAAAATATATAGAAGTATGTTCTTTTTGGCTGCAGCTTATGATTTTTGGCTGAAATTTTGAATTTTAACTGTTTGCGATAGAGATTACGGAGAGGGAGATACTTACTTGCGATTTTTGTTAATACAGATATTAGGCTTTTAACATATACTACAATTAACTTGTAGATCCTGTCTTAAGAAAATACTCCATTTAAAAATTAGATACTATAGCAAAAGCCACTAGCTTCGGAGGAAAAGAGCATGCCTATATACACATACATACATACATATTTCTTTGCTATATATTTTAATTGAAGATGGATTTTATTGCAATTTGATAATGCTTGAGAGAATTAGATACAGATTGTATTCCATATCTTTTCTCAGGTTTTGTAGACAGCCCAGCACATTTTACTTACAAATTTAAAAGCTATATGTGACGTTAATAGGTCACATCAATATTATTGTACTATGTATTGATATACTAAAAACGTTACGTGCTTTTCGAGTGGTAGAGTATGTGAACTATCATATGGGTTCTATAGTGAACTAATAAAAAATTGTTGAATTTATTTGTCAATGTTAGTATTTGTTATTGTTTGACATCATAAAATTAAATTATTTTCATAACTAAATATATAAAGTAGCTAATTAACTAGGATGAAAACCCAACTAATTATATAGTAAGGTTAAAAGTTAAAGTACAATGTGAATACAATATTCACAGTGCATGATTTACCAGCGTTAATATTTTATTACTCTCTCTGTTCTTTTTTAAGTGACTTTTTTTTTAATTTTTTAGGTTCACAAGACGTGACTTTAACCATTATTATTTGTAACTTTATCTTATTATATACTAATAAAATTATAATATTATAAAAGTATTTTTAGCGATAAATCAAGACAGTTTTTAACATATTAGCAGGTATAGGTTATAGGGCATCAACTAAAAATTTGTGAGTATGGCACGGCGAGTCGATGACTGTAAGAGTGCGTGCGAAGAGGTACGGCACAACAGTTAGGGATGCATCCAAGGAGGTGCGGCGATACGCATAGTGTGTATATCCAATGAAGCTCCGCCACCGGCCCATACACTTGGCATCGCCGTTGTTGTCTTTCGGACTTTCAGTCAGCCAGTTTCTATATATATGCACGCATTGTGCTGGTTTCTTGACTCTCATGCATGCGTCCATCTGCCTGAAGTTGCAAGAACCTTTTGCCTTGCTGCATGGAGCCTCCACGGGCGGCCTTGCCTGCCGTCGACGACACCGCCGGCGTCAAGGTTAAGGTCAGCGACCGATACGTAAGTGCTCGTCTGCCTGCCTCTGCATGCATTGTTTGTCCGGCCGGCGTGTGAGGTTTACAGGATGGAATTGATATATCCGTGTGAACCATGTGGTTAATTGCGTGTGTACGTTGCATGCATGTGCAGGTTGTGATAAACAATGGCATCTTCGAGCTGACGCTGTCCAACCCCCAGGGGATCGTGACTGGCGTGCGCTATAATGGTGTGGATAATCTGATGGAGATTCTTAACAAAGAAGACAACAGAGGGTATCAATTTCGCTTACATATTTTCTTGTCCTATTTTATGCTTAGTTGAGTACAACTATACACATTGACGGACTCAGGAATTTTAGAATAGGTGTTCGAACTTTGAAGCTAAATTACTCGGATACGTTGATACCATAACATACTGTTCCTCTAAAACTCCAATACAACAATATGTGTATATAGATATAATAAAATACATAAATTATAGACATTAATGATTTTTTTATGAGGAAATGGACGATATAAGACAAGCATAATGACATGAATTAAATGATAAATTATAGAGATTAATAACAGTTGTATGCCTTGCTAATCCTGCTCTTTTACCTGTCAACAAGAACCATTTATCTAAGAGGAAGTTATATGTTCCTTCCATGGAGCAAAACATATCAAAAATTAGCATGTAAACAAATGTAACAAGGATTTAACTAACTACTCATTACCCAAGGCAAAGATTATATTTTCATACAGCATCTATTAGAAAAAAATGAAGAAAACAAATGCTAGACTCCAGAAAGAACCGGAATCGAAACAGAGCAGAGTAGAGCAAAGCAGAGCAAGAAAGAAAATAAGTGAAATGGATGGAGCACACCTAGATCTAGAGAGAGGACGATGACGGTGAGTTAGAGATGTTGCTCCCTTCCCGTCGCCCACTCCCTATCTCCCTGTTCATCGTGCCACTGTCCGCTTGCCCGCGACACCTCTCTGCTCACCCATGCTATCACATGCTCACCTTGCACCCCGTGCCACCGTGTTTACCGGCCATCGCTTACCTAGCTCCATAGCTCATGTCCACCGATCGTCGCTCACCTCCGCAGCTATACCTTTGCCCGCTCACCACTCGAAGCCCGGAGTTGCTTTCCACACAGATAGCCACAAGATGAGAGAAAGAACAAAGGTTACGGTTTGTTTATATCTTTACTTCTTTGGGCCTGTATGAGAAGGGTTGAGATGGGAAGAAAAATGGGCCAAATGTGTTACATAGGTCACGTGTGAGATACAGGGAGTATATATAGAGTGAATTCATTTGCAGACATAAATATATAGTTTTAACCTAACTAATAATATATATATATAATATTATATATTATATATGATATTTTGTAAAAGAATTTGGGTGTTCAGTTGAACACCCATGACCTCTTATAGTCTTATAGGTCCGCCTCTGACTGTACAAGAGATTGGTGCTACTTGGATTTTTCCACAACTATAAGTATACATTTATTCAATTATTTTTTTAGTTTTAAATTGATCAAGAACCCTTTTATTCCTCATGGAAATAGATGCTGCAACTGTAGTGAGTAAGAGTAATGTTACTGCATTTTCTGTCAGGTACTGGGACATTGTTTGGAATCCACCTGGACAGAGAACTGGCATATTTGATGTGTAAGAGCTTTTAATTCACGATTCGGACTATTCCTGCCCCTAGGAATACCTCCTTTTTTTGTTGCAAGAGAAAGCCAAGATATATCTTACATCGAACGTTCTCACGCAGGATCAAAGGCACAGAGTTCCACATCATATATCAGGATGAAAACCAGGCCGAGGTCTCTTTCACCAGAACATGGGATCCTTCTCTGGAAGGCAAAGCTGCTCCCTTGAACATTGATAAGAGGTGATCGATGCACAAGGATTAACAACGGAGTTGTTCTTACTGGTTCATTCCAGAAAAGGCAACTATGTTTAGAGCTCTTTTACGATACCCTCGATTTAATATGAGACATCCATTCTTTTCGATCAGTGTTTAGTTATACTCGCTCAAAGGATATATTTGCAATTTCCTAGCTGGAAAACAGGAACGGAAGGAAGCGTTCAAGGAAATTAAGAGAAGGACTGCTCGTACTAGACTACTAGACGAGAAGGACTTAAGATTATGTTCAAGGAAATTAAAAGTCGATAACACCATTAAAACAATTACATTAAGAGCAAAAAAGTATAAGATCCTTAACAAATCAATGGCCAGATTAGATTTCTACTACTACCCCTTACTACCAGTAAAATGTACACTAAAAATTCTCTGTTTAACAGAGAAAGCATGTCTGTACAGGTTCATCGTGCTTCGTGGCTGGTCAGGATTCTACACCTATGGAATCTATGAGCATAAGGAAGGGTGGCCTGATTTTGGCTTGGGAGAGACCAGGGTGGCTTTCAAGCTTCGGAAAGACAAGTTGGCCTAGTTCCCAAATTTGCGATTTTTGCAGTTCATTGAATTTTGCTGTCCACTGAATCTATGTTTTGGTGCAAATAATTGCAGGTTTCATTACATGGCATTGGCTGACAATAGGCAGAGAATAATGCCGATGCCTGAAGACCGATTGCCACCCCGAGGCCAGCAATTAGCATACCCTGAGGCTGTCCTCCTTGTGGACCCATTAAATCCTGATCTCAGAGGGGAGGTAAGCTAACAGTCATAAGATAGTTATCCATGATAAAAATCTGACTACATTCTGAAGAATCTGAACACTACTGATATGTTTGTCAAGGTCGATGACAAGTACCAGTACTCGTGTGATGACCAGTACAATAATGTCCACGGATGGATATCGTTCGATCCTCCAATTGGCTTCTGGCAGATCACTCCGAGTGACGAGTTCCGGACTGGAGGACCTCTCAAGCAGAACTTGACCTCCCATGTCGGACCAACTATGCTGGCTGTAAGTTCAGGCATTACGATGATCTTGAATCTGCAAAGAGACTGAAATTGAGCTCAGATTATTTCATGATATGCAACTAGTTCTTCTTAGAGTTTTTTTTAATCTGATTTCAGATGTTTCTTAGTGGTCATTATGCCGGGGATGACCTTTCACCCAAGTTCACGAATGGAGAATATTGGAAAAAGGTTCATGGACCAGTCTTCATTTACCTTAACTCCAGTCAGGACGGAAGTGACCCAAGTCCACTCTGGGAGGATGCAAAAGTTCAGGTGATTTCAGATTAAATAGTTCTTAAGGATAGTCCAAGTCTGTTTTCACACAACCTAAGGGCACCCATAATCTATCGAATTAGTAAACTCTCAGTTCTCGACTACGGTTGAGTGACTAGTTCTCATGTCTAAAGTGTTATGAACATTCTCTCAAAAGTGTGATAAAGTAACTTGGTACTTACGTTCTCTCTTTTACCTTGGGAATTCAGATGATGACTGAGAAAGATAGTTGGCCATATAGTTTTGCACTTTCAGAGGATTTTCAGAAGACTGAGCAGAGAGGTTTTGTCTCTGGTAGATTACTGGTTCGAGACAGGTATTGAGTAGTGACATTTCCCAGTTTTGTACAGCTATAGTAGCTCAGAAGTTTTGATTTACCCCAGATGTATCATATACATCTCTTAGTAATTAATCCATCATGTCATTTAGGTATTTAGATGATGATGATCTTTATGCCACGGAAGCCTATGTAGGATTAGCCCTACCAGGAGAAGCTGGATCCTGGCAAAGGGAGTGCAAGGTAATGCATGCTATATAACTTTTCTTCTTTTACAACGAGTTGTACTGTATATTACAGTCTGAAGTTTATTCTCGCATACTGTAATGCTGCAGGGATACCAATTCTGGTGTAGAGCAGATGCAGATGGGAGCTTCTACGTAAGGAACATTGTAACCGGGGACTACAACCTTTATGCGTGGGTTCCGGGTTTTATAGGGGACTACAAATTGGATGCCACACTAACCATATCTTCAGGTTAGCATCTTAACCTGACTGCCATATATACCTCTTGCAAGTTGCAACTTTCAGTGTCATGTCCTGAGATATTCAGCATTACCGTTCAGGGGATGATATTTATCTCGGTGACCTTGTGTATGAACCACCAAGAGACGGTCCAACAATGTGGGAGATCGGAATTCCTGATCGATCTGCGGCTGAGTTCTATGTTCCAGACCCTAACCCCAACTATGTCAATAGATTGTACATCAATCATCCTGACAGGTGAAACAGACTGGCTACCTACTGACTTCTAAAACATCTACTAATCAAGTAATCATCATTTCTAATCATACGCTGTTCTGATTGTTTATTACAGATTTAGGCAGTACGGACTTTGGGAAAGATATGCAGAATTGTATCCAGACAGTGATCTGGTATATACAATTGGCGAAAGCGACTATAGCACCAATTGGTTCTATGCTCAAGTTAACAGGTGGTGTTTGTTGTTTCATTCAGATATCACACAACTCTTCGCACAGAGCTACATGGGCTATTGGTCTAGTGCTAACATCTATCTGTCTCGACTGCAGAAGAACTGATCAGAATACTTATCAACCAACGACATGGCAAATAAAGTTCAATCTTGACAATGTCACTCCTGACAGCACCTACAAGTTCAGAGTGGCGCTTGCATCTTCCGCCCTTGCTGAGTTGCAGGTTCTTTCGGAAACAAGAAATGCTTTGCTTTGCTTATGTGCATTCCAGTGTTCTTATCAACTGTCGTCACTGTAATAGTTCCTGAATAATCAATCTTGTTCTTCAGGTAAGATTCAATGATTCGGACAGGAGTGCTCCTCACTTCACCACTGGGCTGATCGGCAGGGACAACTCGATCGCGAGGCATGGGATCCATGGGCTGTACTGGCTGTTCAACATCGATGTGAGTGGTTCTTGGCTTGTTCAAGGGGTGAACACCATCTATCTGAAGCAGGCCAGGAGCCAGGGCCCGTTTCAGGGAGTCATGTACGACTACTTGCGTTTGGAAGGACCTTGTGGCTGCTAAGCTAACCTACCTTACCTAGCTTATCTGTGTACCTAGTACAGCTAGTTGAGCTATGTACTTGTGTATGATTTGGCAGTATCCATCTACTAAGAGTCTGCTTATATTGCCTGCTGCTTCTGACTTCTGCTTCCAGAAACAGAAGCAAATACGAATGTCCCAGTTTCTACAAGTCACTTTTATCAGCCACCACCTTTTACTTTCATATATTGTAACATACTTTATATTTTATTATATCATAATTTCATAAGTCGCATGACCATCTGAATGTTGTAGTGTCTTTTGTTGCATCATTTTTTTATATAATGTAGTACTATTTATTAGCCACTACTATTTATTAGTTGTAGCCAAAAGCTATTAGCAAAAGTCAATATGATCAAGCTCTAGTAAGTAATTTAATATACCTTTAATTTTATGTCACAAGTTACAAAGCAATGTGGGCTTCTTTGTGTCTTGCCTATGCCTGTATTGTAGTACCTGCTTTTCTAGTGTAGCTGGGAAACTAAGCTGCCTAAATTGGTCAGTATAAGGATCCATCCCGGGCTCCCGGCAAATCCAGAACCGGCTTCTACACGATGATCAACGAGACCGGTGAGCATGACTCCATCATATAACACCACCTAGCTAGCTAGCTTCCACGGCTGCCCTGCTCTGCTTTCCAACAATCGTACCCATTACATAACTTCATGCTACTGCAATCTGCGACTGCTGAGATGCAAAAGTGCATCGATGCGTCTGCTGTGGTCATCAGCTACATCGACGAACTTTTTCACATCCTAAAGAACGGATCATGGGAGAAGATTTAGGATATTGTTATGATAAATTATTGTAAGTTTTATAAAGTATTTATTCGATTTTGCAAAAGATTGCATTTTGTTTGGGCTGTTTTCTGAAATTTTTAGGAAAAAGATACTACCATAGGTGTTAGTGCGGTCATACCGCAGGACGGTAGTACCGCAGATGTTTATGCAATCATACCTCAATGCGGTAGCACCGATTACATGGTAGTATGTTTTTCCAGAGAGGTCCATTTTAGGGATGCAAGGTGGTAGTACCGCAGTACTATAGTACCAACATATAGGGAGCGATACTACTGAATGTTGCAGAAAAACAAATTTTTGGGAAATTGGGTCATGAATTCAATTGAGTTGAGGTGACTTAGGTCAATTAAGATTGCATGATGCATGTTTTGGTTAACGTGGCTCAAGTTGTGAAGAACTTGTGCCCGGAAACAATTTCTTTGTCTTTGGATGTGCAGGGTCGCTTAGAGTCACCATGGTCGACGGCCAGGATCAAGCTATGCTCATGGAGGAGCCGAGGCATAGAACGATCAAGAATGTAGTGTGAGATGGTGAGCTCAAACATGGCACAAGAAATGCGAGAAATGTTGAAGGTGAGTTCAAACAGCGAGTTTGCACATGAGGTTTGGTCAGTCCAAGTGAGGTGTGGTTTGGTAAAACCGGAGCAGAAGAGGCTTGCCGACGCATGGCAAGCCAATGATGAACCTACATGTGGTAAGCATGCTTATTGCTTACATTGGAAGGAGATGACCCGGTCAAGAAAGAGTATTTTGGTAGTTTGGCCAAAATACTGAAATCTGCCTTGGATCAAAACCGCGGCGCATGAGTGGCGCTTAGAGAGTAATTTAGGTTAAGGAGAAGCTAGTCTGATAAAGATAGATCAAGGCTAAGAACTTAGTAGATTTGAGCTTATATGCTTTGAAAAACGCGCATAAGTGAACATGTATAAGTAAAACCCGTGTGTGAGGGTTATTTGGTTTTCCCATTGTACTAAGTAGATCATATCCACTAAGGGTTAGGTGTGGCTGGTTAGCCCACAAGTCAGACCCTATTTCCACTAGTGGTTAGACTGGTTAGGTGTCGATTTTGTGAGGCTTTGTGGTTTTGGGTTGTGGTGCAGATTTGGTCTGTCAAATATGATCACTACTACAGAAAGGCTAATAGTAGACGGCAAATCACAGACGGTTTTGTGAAACCGTCTGTAATGTACACTATTACAGACGGTTTTAATTTGAAGGGCGTCTGTGGTATTTGTGGCGGGAAAAAGGAGTATCACAGACGGTTCTTACTGGATTATCACAGACGGTTTTTAATACAAACCGTCTGTGATAATCTGGGATTATCACAGACGGTTTTTTATTAACAACCGTCTGTGTTATTCGACTATCACAGACGGTTGTTGTTAAGAACCGTCTGTGTATGTTTACAGACGGTTTTTAACAAGAACGGTCTGTGATGTCCCTTTGTCTGTCGTATCCTAGATCAGAGGTTAATATATAAGTACACATTGCTTCTAATAACTTAACTACAGAACTACTAAGACAAGAGATCACAAATTTAAGGCAAATTTATTAATTTCAATTAGAGACAAATTTATTACAAAAGTCGCACAGGTACAGAGTTTCCCAGATTGTAATCTTTTGGGCTTCGTACGCTTCTTCTTCGACTTTGGGACTTGGAGGATCAGCCGCTGAATTCTCGAACGCTGTTAAGATTGCCCTTGTCCTCTGCACTTCCTCGTGCAGCCTGGGCAAATGATCAGCAGCATCCATCATGTCGTACATGATAGCATTAAAACATTCCTCACAATCTGCTGTTTCTGCATGAGCGGCAAGGCTATCCATCAGTCTGTGCAATGCAAGTAGAGCTTCTTCCGCATTGCGCACATTGTGGAGAAGAACCAGGGTGAGAGCTGTTTCCCTTTCTTGAGCGGCAGCGAGACGCCTCCGTCGACGGCGGAGGATCAGGTCAAGCTGACGGATGCAAGAAAGTCGGGGAAGGAGAGCAGGGCAGGTGCGGAGAAGCTGCTCCAGATGCAAATTGCTGGCCGCCAGTGTAAGGTTCCGGCCGAACAATTCGTGATGAACAGATGAGAGGAAGGAGATGATCACAAGAACAGTAGTAGAAGTCATGTTGTATTGTATATTGTATTGTACGTACGTAGAAGACCTGGATTAGGAGCGCATATTTAACCTGTAGCACAAACGGTTCGTATACCCAAACATTAATGATATAGACGCTTCGTATAACGATCGAGAGACGTTAATTAGACGATCGAAACACGAAGCGTTCTGGCATCGAAACACGCGCGAAGCAGTTCTGGTATGAAGCTTATGACAGACGGTTTTTAATAAAAAACCGTCTGTGATAATTCTTATCACAGACGGTTTTTAAGAAAAAACCGCCTGTGATAAGAATTATCACAGACGGTTTGTTATTAAAAACCGTCTGTGATAATGACCGGCATTTATTGCGCTGCTCAGACCGCATCTGTCTTCATTTCGATCCAGATCTAGCCACTGCTGCGCACTTTTTCACTCGGGGGGAAGCTAGGCGATTTCAGGCCAGTTAATTTGGTGGGAAGTGGCAGAGATTGAGCTTTGAAGATTCATACTTTGCTGGTTGCTCTAGATATGGTTAGTAATGCAATTTATTTTTTCTCTAATTGCATTACAATTTAGTTCTAAGTAATCAATGAGTGGTTTGAAGATGGTTAATTTGCAAAATTGTTGGTTATATAATAGCTGTTGTGTTTGTAATATGAATCTAGCAAATAAAGTCTCAATATAATAAATGTGACCGGTATATATGTAGTTATATATAATGAGTTAATCTAGATTTTAATACTAAGTTGTTATATATGTACGTAACGTAGGATCGAAGCTGGATGTATGCCGCGAGCCGTGTGAGTGAAGAGTACATTAATGGCGTTTCTGCTTTTATAAGAGCTGCCGAGGAGGATATGTTGAATAAGGGGGCGGAATATATGTGCTGTCCATGCACTGACTGCGAGAATGTGAAGATGTTTAAGAACCGAGGGCAAATTGAATCGCACTTGATTCGGAGGGGTTTCAAAAAGGATTATACGTGTATGTGTTCCTAGCACCGTTGGTGGAAGATCTAAAAGTAATGTGGAATGAAGGGGTACAGGTATGGGATGCGTACAAACGAGAGAACTTCACTCTGCGCTCCTTATTGTTCTGCACCATAAATGATTATCCTGCCCTTGGTAACCTATCGGGCCATAGTACAAAAGGTGCCAAAGCTTGTACTCACTGTTTAGATGGTACCGAGAGTGTGTGGCTGAGACACTCACGCAAAACCGTCTACATGCGTCACCGCCGGTTCCTTCGGAGGGCTCACCCATACCGCAAGATGAAGAAACAATTTGACGGAGAGAAGGAAGATGGTTCAGCTCCAAGGTATTTAAGGGGACGCGAGGTTTATGATATGGTTAAGGATTTAGATGTTGTCCTCGGAAAGGGACGTAAATTGAGGGCTCATGAGAAGAACACCTGGAAGAAGAGATCAATATTTTGGGACTTACCTTATTGGGAGTACCTAGATGTTCGGCACTGCATCGACGTCATGCACGTAGAAAAGAATGTGTGCGACAGCTTGATTGGTCTCTTACTGAACATCCGTGATAAAACAAAGGACGGTGTCAACGCACGGCTTGACTTGGCTGACATGGACATCAGGCCTGAGTTAGCACCGACAAGCACTGATAATGGACGAACGTACCTTCCCCCTGCGTGTTACACTCTGTCCAAGGCTGAGAAAACAGAACTGTGCCAGTGCTTGCATGGTGTGAAAGTTCCGTCTGGTTACTCCGGCAACGTGAAGAAACTTGTTTCGATGCAAGATTTGAAGTTAAATGGCATGAAGTCTCATGATTGTCATGTGCTGATGACACAGATGCTCCCTATTGCAATTAGAAATATTTTGCCGATCAAAGTCCGAGAGACAGTCATGAGGCTATGTTATTTCTTTAACACAATTGCTCAGAAGGTCATCGATCCCGAAGGACTAGATGCTCTGCAGGACGAGGTGGTGATGACTCTATGTCACCTTGAAATGTATTTCCCTCCTTCGTTTTTCGATATCATGGTCCATCTCATTGTTCACGTTGTGTGGGAGATAAAAATGTACGGGCCCGTATTCCTACGCAGCATGTACCCATTTGAGAGGTTCATGGGAATTCTCAAGTCCTACATACGGAATCGTTCTCGGCCGGAGGGCAGCATCGTCGAAGGTTATGCAAGCGAAGAGGTGATTGAGTTTTGTGTCGATTATATGGCTCAGATTCAACCGATAGGTGTCCCTCAATCTCGTCATGAAGGGAGGCTGAAGGGTCTCGGAACTATCGGAAGGAAAGCAATCACTCCAGATATGGACACGTATACTCAAGCCCATTTCACGGTGTTGCAACACATGACTGAAGTGACGCCTTATGTGGACCAGCACAAGGATGTGCTTCGGCAACAGAATCCAGAGCGGCCGGATGTTTGGATCATGAGGCAACACAACCGTTGGTTCAACCAATGGTTGAAGGAGCAAATCGCTAGGAGCTCGCCGAGTGAGACGCTGAGATGGTTGGCAAAAGGGCCGACATTTACAGTTGTGACATGGCAAGGATATGACATAAATGGGTACACATTCTATACGCAGGCTCAGGATGTCAAGAGCACTAACCAGAACAGCGGAGTCCGCATAGATGCATTCAGTACCGATGGGTCGAGAAACTCGTACTGTGGCTTCATAGAAGAGATTTGGGAGCTCGACTATGTGGTTTTCAAGATCCCCTTATTTCGCTGCCGTTGGGTGCATCTCCCACAGGTGAAGGTTGACAAGTACGGTGTCACGACCGTGGACCTCCAACGTGTCGGGTACAAAGACGAACCATTCGTACTCGCCAATCAAGTTGTTCAAGTTTTCTATGTAACCGACCCGGCAAATAAGAAACGCCATGTAGTTCTTCATGGAAAAAGGAGAATTGTCGGAGTGGAGAATGTAGTGGACGAGGAGGAATACAATCAATTTGACGAGTTACCTCCTTTTGGAAATGGCATAAGGGTCGACGATGTACAACGTGACGAATCTAGTTACGTACGCATTGATCATGATGAAGGGTTAATTTTTATAGGAAATAAGCAAGTACAATAAGAATGTATATGTGAAAATGTGTGACAATTAATTTTGAGATGTACATGTGAAAATGTGTGATGTAGTCAATTTTGAGATGTATATGTGAAAATGTGTGACAAAATGTACATATGTGAAAATGTGTGACAAAATGTATATGTGATGTATTTGAGAATGACAAAATGTATGAAGAAATACACTGTGTTAATGCAGCTGGTTGGTGTTGATTATGAATGCAGCTGTTTGGTGGTTGATATGAATGCTGTGTAGTTATTGGTGTTTTCGTAATAAGAGCCGGGAAGGGCTTATCACAGACGGTTCTAAACTTAGAACCGTCTGTGAAAGTAAATTATCACAGACGGTTCTAAACTTAGAACCGTCTGTGAAAGTAAATTATCACAGACGGTTCAACACTTAGAACCGTCTGTGATATGATATCACAGACGGTTCTAAACTTAGAACCGTCTGTGATAATCTCCCTTCATATACCCTCTCGCTAGGGTTTTCTTGTGCGCCTGCAGTTATTCGATTAGATCTAAATCCCGAGCCCGTCGTCGCCGCCTCCTCCCCGAGCCCTCGCCGGCCGCCTCCCCGGACGAAGACGTCGCCCCAGCCTCCTCCTCCGTCGCCGCCTCCTCGAGCCCGTCGCCTCCTCCTCCTCCGTCGCCGCCGCCTCCTCCTCCTCAGTCGCCGCCTCCCCGAGCCCGTCGCCTCCTCCTCCGTCGCCGCCTCCCCGAGCCCATCGCCTCCTCCTCCTGCGTCGCCGCCTCCTCCTCCTCCGTCGCCGCCGCCGCCTCCTCCTTCCTCGCCGCCTCCTCCTTCCTCAGTATGCTTGATGCTTCATACTTAGGGTTATGGTTGATGCTTGATGCTTACTGTTATGGTATATGCTTACTGTATATTCATGTTTGTTATGCTTACTGTTAGGGTTTAGGGTTGATGTTTCATGCTTCATACTTAGGGTTATGGTTGATGCTTGATGCTTACTGTTATGCTTGATGCTTACTGTATATTCAAGTTTGTTATGCTTACTGTTAGGGTTTAGGATTGATGTTTGATGCTTCATACTTAGGGTTATGGTTGATGCTTCATACTGTATATTCAAGTTTGTTATGCTTACTGAGATTGCCTGTGGGATTTACAGTTGCTCGATGATGATAAAATCATATACTGAGATTGGTTCATTCAGTGTTTGAGCTCTAATAGCTGTCGGTTCATGCAGTTTTCAGGTTATAGCATGTTATTAATTTGATCTGTTAGGATTTAATCTTGACAAGTTAAAAGACTTAATTATTGGGCAAAGTTAACTTGTGTGGTCTTGATCTGTATGAATACTGTTGTTTGAATATATGCATGCTGAATATATCTTTATCTTGAGATTTTAGAGTTTGTATCTAGAGCTCAAAATACTGAATTCATTATTTGGCATAACCAATCAAGGAAGAGTATATGATTTAGTAGCGGGACGGCCAAGATTAATCTTGTGCAACCCTACAATTTGAGAGCACATATTCATGTTGAGACTGTTATTGATTCTATTATTGATGCTTGTTGCTTGTTGCTTCATATTGCTACCATTATATATGTATATATGTAGGTATGTATATGTATATATGTAGGTATGTATATGTATATATGTAGGTTTGTATATGTATATATGTAGGTATGTATATGTATATGTATGTATATACACATATAGTATGTAGTATATAGTATAGGCACATAACCCCTCTCTCTGTCGACATCACCCCCTCCCTTCTCCCCCTTCCCTCTACTCCTCTCCTCTCTTCCGAACATTGAGCATCATGTTTCACTTTTCGTGCTTCCTCACTTTGAACATTGAGCTTCATAGAACTTTGTTTAGAGACCTTGTAGTAATAGTATACATTGACCATTTGGGTGGAAAGAAATACATTGTGTCGTCAGGCTCATGACTGACAATTTGAAGCATAGCATAGCATCCGAGGCACATCCACGGCCTGCAGCTGTGTCTTGAGGAATGCCAAGAAGCTGTTCTTCAGATGTGGCTCTTCAGATGCCACATCTGAAGACCAGCTCTTGGCATTCCTCAAGACACAGCAGCAGGCCTTGGATGTGCCTCGGATACTATGCTATGCTTCGAATTGGCAGTCATGCGCCTGACGAAACAGTTGATCTTTCCACCCAAATGCTCCATGTATCTAGACATCACCCCTACAATTTGAGAGAACACATTAAGCAATCAAGGGGCATGAAGCAAGTGACACACGGACTTCAAGTATCACTGTCAAATTCTCCGAGGAAGATTTACACCACAATCTTCAAGAGTGTACATTCGTGGTCGCCTTTGAGGATTTATTCGAGCTGTTCATGCTCAACGCTCTTGACGTCTCAATCGTTCGATGCTGGACGCTGTAAGTGTGTACAATCACAGTCTCCGTTAATGTCATACCGATAAATGCCATATCTAATTTTTTGCTTTCGTGTGTATATATATAGACACATGCTGATTAAAGCTAGAGTATCGAACTCATCAGCTGGTTTCTTGGACCCACAATTGGTCGCCAAGACTACCATCGACGTGGAGGCATCCCTCGTCGAGAGGTACATTGCATCAGGCCTGCTCAGTTGCCGCAATAAGGACTATGTACTTATGCCCTTCAATCAGAGCTTTCATTGGATTTTAATAGTAATTGTACCAAAATGGAACAAGGTATATTACCTTGATTCCCTAAGTAAGAATAAAATGGACTTCACAGTTGTCAGCCAAGTAATCGATAGGTAAGCACATATTCCCCATACATATCTACATTGTACTCTTTCTTTCCTTCCGAATGATTAAGGTTAACCTTTTCGAATTACGTAGGGCGTTCGCGATGTACATTGAAAAGGGAGGTGACTCGAAGCGCGGGGCCAACGGCCTGCTGACACATGTTCGAGATTTTAAGGTATTCGCTATTTCACATTAATTAATCCTATGCAACAGATGGTACTAATGCCTTTTGAACTAACACATTCCATTTTTTGCAGTGCCACCAGCAGCAGCCGGGCAACACATGTGGATACTACGTTTGCCAACATATGGAACTACTCCTCGATTCCTCGAGGATCACCAATTCCAAGGTTTGTCAATCTTCCCATAATTACTTCATACTTATCGCGTTACATATATACGCACATTGATATTCCTATCGACAGGCTGTGTCAATCCCGTCAACTGCATTGAAACAGTCTGAGCTTGGAGGGATTCAATCAGAGTTGGCGTTCTTTTTGCTGACTCAAGTCATACAGCCAGGAGGACGGTTCCACTGCGCACCATGATTTCTTATTGGTCTTATCACTAAGTGTAAATGCAGTGTAGATCTTTTGTAACTGTGCATTTGTTAATGAATATTTCAGTTCAATTCAATTAATTCATTTGCGAAATGGATGCATGCTTTATGTCTGTGAGATGAAGTGCGATGTCAATTGGATGTTTTGTCTGCGAAATGTACCTGAAAGCAAATGAGATGTGTGAATTGTATGTTTTTTGTCTGTGATTATCTGCTTGTTTCAGAGGGCATGGCTAGCATTTCCTGAGGCTAGCCAATAAACAGAAATAGATTCTGCTAGGGGGGAGGAATATCACAGACGATTTTCAATGAAAAGCCGTCTGTGATTATCGGATATCACAGACGGTTTTTCATTACAACCCGTCTGTGATTATCCGATATCACAGACGGTTGTTTATTAAAAACCGTCTGTGATTATCGGATATCACAGACGGTTTTTTATTAAAAACCGTCTGTGATTATCCAATATCACAGACGGTTTTTAATAAGAAACCGTCTGTGATATCGGATAATCACAGACGGGTTGTAATGAAAAACCGTCTGTGATATCCGATAATCACAGACGGTTCGAAAACCGTCTGTGATAACTTGGATTATCACTGACCCATTATTTCAGACGGTTCAGAAAACCGTCTGTGATGACGTTTCTGAACCGTCTGTAATACTGTTTTCTGTAGTAGTGGTTATTCTTATCTCTCTAGCTCTTAAGTGAAAATTTTCTGGATACTTGGGGAGAAATTTGGACATGGCATCATTCACCCCTCTGTTGTCATTGCCGATCCTAACATACGCAAATGTGAGTGTGTGTTAATGCTGTAATTAAGCTTATGATAGATGATTGGAGTAAAAGAGAGGAACATGAGGCAACAAAATTAACTAGCTTACTCCGACGATGTCATTCTAGTAGTGCATCGCCTTGGCGGCCAATTCGTGGGTCCATTGTTGATATAGCCTCATCTCCTCCTTCTTGAGGGCCTTGAACTTGGACTCTCGCACCAGGCAAGTGTTAAGTTGAGGCGTCATCATCGATGGTGGAACAAGAAGGGCAAATAGTTACTCGATGTCTGAAAGCTTCTAGACCACTAAAAATGGTTTTGGTAATTAATGAAATTATGTGAATATGGGACTAACATGTTTCAACGGTCACTGCAGAGCTCTGACATAGCCGTTCTGGCGCGAAGATTTGATTGCGGTAGTACCGGCCCCTGGGGCGGTAGTACCGCTCGACCAGAATTTTTTCTGGAATTTGTGTCAAACGGCTAGTTTTGGTTGGTGGAGGCTATAAATACCCCCACCACTGCACAAGGGCTAAGGTTATAGACTCATTGCATATTCCTTGAGCTCAAGAGCATTCATTCCACCCACTTTCTCTCATTGAGCATTAAATTGAGGTGGTTTTGCAATTAGTGAAAGATTTTCAGTTGTTGATTCACTTAGCACAAGAATTGCATTCAAGTGAAGCCATAGGTCTATTACTCTTAGTGCTTGCCGACACTTGGACGATCGGGCGAAGTTTGGCTTGGTGATTTTCTCAAGAAGCTTGTGAGAAGACCCGGCAAGTTGTGAAGGTTGGAGCTCACCTACCCGGAGCGGGGAAGAGCTACATTAGTGATCGAGGTGTTTGGCTCAATTCGTGGAGCCGGTCCGATTCGTTCGGGCTAACCTCAACGTGGACTAGGGGAAACCGGCAAGTTTCCGATCACCACGGTAAAACATCGGTTGTGTTCGTTTGTGCTTAGCTCTTACTTATTTACATCTTTGGTTGATCATTTGATTGTTTAGAGCTAAGTTTGTTATATTGTTTAGAGCTAAGTTTGTTTAGAGCTAAGTTTGTGCTTAGCTCTTACTTATTTACATCGGTAAAACCGGCAAGTTTGTTGAACATCAAGTTTCACGTAGTCGTAATCTACATGTCTATGGTCGCAATCCAACACCCTCTCCCTCCGCCCGTGGCAGCTAGCGACAGTACTCACATATGCTTCCCCCGCGCAACCAGCCAGCCGCGCCGAGGCAACGAACCGAGGACAACGCCCGGCCATGTGTGTCACACCGCCTGTGAGCGTGAGCCGGGCAGCGCGCACGACGTACGACGCGCCTGCTTCGCCTGCATATGCACTGGTGATATGCACCAGTGCTCGCACGGCCGACCGGGCGCCCACACATGCACATGCACATGGTGTCATGGTCTATCGAGACGCAGATGGAGAGCACTGCAGGGCGAGCGCGAGCCGATGGGGAGAGGTACGTGCACACAGCAACAGCTAGCGTTAGGGGCGGATATCATATAGGCCATGCTGCAGTCACAAGCTTTGGATCTCGTGCACGCATGCACGCATGCATGGCGGGCGCCGCCATGCACACCGGCCGCCCGGCAGGCATACCAATAATTCCGAGCAAGCGCGCACTGCTTCTTCTTTTTGCGCATGGCATTAGGAGGCTTCCCTTGAGAGAGAGAGAGAGAGAGAGAGAGAGAGAGGATGCAAGATGCTACTCCTACTATGCATCATTGTAGCTAGGGTCAAGACCCATGTCGAGAGAACTTGGCAGAAGATAAGCGTCACTTTCCATTCATGCCGGTGACAAAATGCGGTGGAGTTCTCTCCCTTGCATGCGGGTGTACGACATGAAGGCATGGTTTGCTTTGGCTGAACCAGGGTTAATTCATCAACTCCTGTTTAGCTCGTCGTCGTTCCCAGTTGAATTGGTTCCATTTAACTAGCTAGCCAGAGGAGAGGCGTGCGCCGTGCCTACCGAGCTAGCTGCCGGTAGACTCTACTCCTGTACGATAGCTGATTGGATTGATGACACGTACGTGCAAGCTAAGCCGCTTTACGTACGGCGAGGATGTGGGCTGGATGTCCGATGGAAGCTAGAGAGGCGCAGGACAATTCGGCCTGGGTTTTTTACGGTGATTTATAGTTTTTAGTTTAAAATTTTAAATTTTATAAATTTATAAAAGATAATATATAAAGTGAAATAAGTATATGTGTTTTTTATCGACATAGTTGAATTTGATATAGTGTCTATTACAACTTATCTGCAGATCTTACCTTTAAAAAAACGCTAACAACTAGTTACTGCAGCGAAGCAAAACCAAAGCCTACGCAAAGTGCTGCCGACGCCGGTGGGCTCTTTCAGCACTCGGACACAATTGTCGCCCGACACGCGTACGATCACCAATTGCTTGGGATCAAGCGGCTGCGAGAGCGTTGAGCGCGACGACAAGTTTAAAAAGTTTTCGATCGAACACGTACGCACTAGTCATACCAAATCAAATCGATCGATCGGAGGAGGAGGAGGAGTACGTCGTACGTGCTAGCAGTAATTTGCTGCTCGATGAGTAGTGCCGTGCGTGCGGGACTAGTGTCCGCCGGTGCCCCTGCCGGCCGAGTCGATGATCGGGACGTACGGGGCGCCATGTGTTGTGGGGCACCAGCTCGCGCGCGCGCCAGCGGCTGGTGTACGTACGTCCGGTCAGGCAGGCGGGACCTGCCAGTTTACGGTGGTGATCATTTGGGTTTTTTTTTGGGCTTATGGCTGAAAAGCACTGTAACTGACTGAAAAAAATACTGTAGTGTTTATTCGTGAGAGAGAGCGATTTTGATGATCTAGATGGAATCACTGCAGTGTCTACTATAATTAACTTGTAGTTAAAAGCACACTTCGTTTGAAAACTAGTTACTGTAAAAAAAACATGTAAGCAGCGCCGGTCCTAGGGTTTTGAGGGCCCTAAGGCGAACTTGTCGTGACGGGCCCATTAGACCATGTATAGAATTTTATAATATATAGGTGCTAATTTTACTTGCAAAGCGAAAATGAATCCAATAATATATTTTTAATTTAACATTTCTGATAATTATCAACGAACAATGTAGACTAAAATAACAATATATTTGTACTTCTAGAACTAATATGATTACCTTAAGGAAGAATAGAACTCCATCATATCCATTACTTATGTATAGCACCTTTTTGATATTGAATAAATTGATCTTCTAGTTTTCTTCGTTTTCTTTTCTCAGCCCCCGACAAATGTTTCTTAGGTAACATTCTAAAAATTCTAACACCTAAATTAGAATAAAAACACGACTATATGAGTACAGAGTACTAGAAGTCTGAAATACTGTACAAAAAATTAATTTGGATTAAAAAAGAATAAGGAAAAAAATACCTAGGGCCTGGACTCTGAATCTCTGATTGAACCACCGAGCAACTGATGAACTGATCGGCTGATCGCAAATCGCAAGAACCAAGATGCTTGATAGATCGGAGTGCCGAGCGCGAGCCGAGATGTCGTTGTCGTCGGTCGTCGAGCCCTGGTCAGCGCCACCGTGTCCGCGGACCGCGACTCCGCGCGACTCTCCCTCTCCGTCTCGCGATCGCGGACTCGCGGTGTAGGTCGCGGTCTCTGCTCGCGTGGGAAAAGAAACGAGCTCGGGACTCGATCAGGAATTCAGGAGTCGGAGTCCGACGTTTGGCCTTCTTGGGCCGGCCGGCCAGTTTTCTTCTTCTTTGGTTCTCATTATTTTGCTAATGGACTATAGGGCCTGGGGTTTGTATACATGAATTTGGGCCCCTCCCTTGCCTGGGCCCTAGGCGGTCGCACCCGGTGCACCTCCCTAGGGCCGGCACTGCATGTAAGCTAAAAGCTCAAAAGAAAGGGTCCGTAGTAAGTGAAAAATAAACTCTAGTTATCAGACAGAAGGATAGAATGGCTTGCTGCTAAGCTACAATATCGTTGACAGCAGACGGGTTCTATTTGGCTTATTCGTACCTTATGTTTGTACTGTCTACAGTAACTAGCTTTTAAACGGTGTATTTTTCTAAGGCGGAATCAATAGGAATTAGATTGTAGTAAAAACTATACTGACCTCAGCTGTCCTGGCCAAAACCGCATGCAACTATTTTTTATACGTACTATCTGTTATGAACAATCAAATATTTATACTATAAGGCATAACTCCAAAAATAAAAAAAAAACACACCCATTGTATGATGGCTTGCGGACGTACGTGAGGCGCCCGTGCCCCGTGGGCAGAATCTGGCCGAACGAACGACGCGTTCGCGCGGCACAAGTCTCGCGCCGTTACGCGAGGGCAACGTACCATACGAGGCGTCCGGCTACCTTGTGGCGTCTGGCGTCGCATCGCTAATACAAGGATATATACACGTTTGAATTGTTGCAGAAACCACGACCTTTTGAGCTAGCTAGCTAGCTAGGGCCTGCGATGGTTCAGTTGACATTAGGGTTTGGTTTCCGCGTGTACGTCTCAGGCACAAGACAGGCTTTGCAAGCCAAAAAGGCAGAGGGCAAACACCAAGAAAGTTCTGGCTTGGCTAGACACCTAAAAAAAGCTCTGATCGATTGCATTCCGATCGATGTTTCAACGAACAGTAAGGTAAAATTCGACGCCTCGTGAGCTGTTACCATCCAAGGGGCGCCGGCCGGCCGGTACTACCTATTGGCTTGAGCTTCTCAGAAAGCAAACGTCACACTCAGATTGATCAAAGCCCCCTGTGTGCGACAGCAATACTCAGACCTGGCTGCCGCTTCCTGTCTGCACTGCACAGATTTGCATGTATCTCTCTCTCTCTCTCTCTCTCTCTTCACGCGGAAACACCTTCAGTTCACCCGTGCTTGTTCTCTAGCACTCAGCTACTTCCAAATGTTCCTTGCCTTTTCGTGCTTTGTTTATACCTTGACTTGTCTGTACCTTATGGCTATACTTGGAGGCCGTTCAGTCGAGTTGAAATAAGTTTGTTTATAGTTAAAATTATATTGTAATTGGTTAAAATTATACTGTAACTGACAGTGACTTATTTAGCGTAACTAAATTTAAAAATAAAAAGAATAGTCTATCATAGACAATACATATGATACAGAAAAAAGAACAAAAAAGCTAAAAAAGCCAAAAACTAGAAAAAGATGAAATTTAGGAATAGTAAAAAGTAAGTCAGAAGCCAGAAACTCAAGCTGAAATGAGCAGAGTCTTGTTCCTATGCACAATTATTTTACAAGAAGACAATGTAAATTGATCATTCATAATTTCTACATGATTATGTGTTCCAAACAAGGCTAAGAGGCCTTGATACATGGGAGATGTGGTGAAAGCTCGGTATCAAAATATAGCTTCGAAATTGAAAATAAGAGCCCATAGTTTCAGGGCACACAGAAGAAACAAACATGCATGTGCATGAAAATGTAACCGGGGACAAATTAAGATCTCTGGTATACAGTGTCGGAACTAGAATTTGGTTACGTCTCGGGTTTAGTGATGGAATGATCTAAATTATCTGGGCTGGACCATGAAAATGTTTTCTAGATTGGATTGAATTTATTCGGGCTGTACATTAAATATTTTTCCACACCCTGGGCTGAAACTTACTCTGCTCGGGGTGTGATTCCGCCCCTGCTGGTATACACACACCTTGAGCTAGCACGTAAATGATTTAAACCAAGTAAAAGAAACCCATCCTAAGTTCTGGCCCGGCCTTAATTTCACAAATTTGACACGATGATCACATCAAAGTGATGGACACCAATATTGATCCCAGCCAAAATTAATTTAAGTACCAACACATTACAAATAGAACAACAAATCGTCCGGCATTCGCACGCTGTTATTTCTTGCTTGATCCATCCCTACAAACTACGCTACACTACACTGCCCATCAACAACATAACATCACCAGTTACCAACCACCATTAACTTAATGATCACATCGATTAATTCCATGCATGAACCCTATTAGGCTGGTACTTACCTTGCATGCGTTCGTTCGTTCGATGTCCTACTTCATTTTGGGGTCCAATGAGCCCATGCCAAGACCGGCGGCGCCGTGCCGAAGCGGCAGACCGGCCGCCCCACCCATGGTCCGCACGACGCCGCCGCCGACGCCAAGGAAGTCCCTCGTGCTCAGCTTGCTGTCGTCCACGCCAGGGAAGCCGCCACTGAACACCGCGCCGGCTCCGCTCCCGGAGGCCGCGAAGGTGTTCATCAGGTCCCGGAACTGGCTCTCGTTCTCCGCCTGAGATGTACTCCTTGACGAGCTCTCCCCCGCCATGAACCCAGCTCCGGTCGGCTTCCCATTCAAAATGCCGCCGTTTCCGAGCCCTCTAAGCAGCGAGTTCACGCCGCCACCTGGGCCGCCGCTTGTCGTTGCGCCCATCTGAGCGGCCTTCTGCAACAGCGCAGTCGCTGACATCTGCGGCGGCGCGATGGTCTCGGAAGAGTTGTACAAGGAAGAGAAGCTGGTACCACCGGCCATTTGGTTGCCCATCATGTTCCCGGAGAAGATGGCCGCCGACTCGGTGTTAGTACTGCTGTTGCCGTGCTCGCCGCCACTGGCGCGGCCGTTCCCGGCCGCGGTACTGTTGAACTGGTCGGGGAAGACAAGACGAGCGTCCTGGCCGCCGGTCGCACCAGAGAAGAACCCCAGGTTGAGGAGGCTGTTATTCCCCGGCTGGTGCTGCTCCGGCAGCTGCATCAGGCCGTGGAAGGTCGGCTTGCCGTGGAGCAGTGAGGTGTGGCTGGGCTGGGTTTGGCCGTTCTCAGCGCTGCCGAGGTAGAACGGCGAGGACGACGACGAGGTCGGTTGCGCGGGGCGGAAAGCGGGGGAGCCGGCGGACGACGGCATGAGGTGCACAAACTGCGATGCCGTCGCGTGGCCGTTGACGGCGGTGGCGCCCGTGGAGTGGGCTTGGTCTTGGAAGGTCGGCAGCTGGGAGGCGGCCATCCCGGAGAGCCCGATGGCCATGCCGCCGGAGCCGTACAGGCCGGCGCCAATCGGTGGCATCCTCGCGCTCTCCTGCGCCAAGGCATCGCAGAACGCGCGGTGGGTGATGAAGCTGTCCCTCCTGTAACGCGCCGATGCATGGTCAAACCCCGAAAAGCACGTTAATTAATGTGACAATCTTTATAAAATACAATACAACCCCAGACAATGCTGCGCGTACAGTGCTTCTTAGATCGTACTATTAAACAGCTTATATATATATATATATATATATATATATATATATATATATATATATATATATATATATATATATATATATATATATATATATATATAGACACACTATAAAGTTGTGAAATAACGAGTAAATATGTGCTTGCGTAAAACTTTTATTCACCCGAATTGTCGTATGTATATATTATCAGTTCTTTAGGGGGGAAAACAATACGCTCTTGCCATTTGTAAGTTGTTTGATGCCGTGTCATCTTGTCTGGCGTTTAATTAGGCATGGAAATATGGAATGCAATCATAAGAAGCAACACGGCATGTCATTTAGTATGCTTTTCAATAATGAACAAAATCGTTGTAATAATGAACAAATGTGCTTTTCAATGTGTAATGTCTAGAAGTAAACTTTGTAGAGTGGACTCAGGGGTGGAGCCAACATATAAGCATTGAGGTCCAGTGACCTCAATGAAATTTAGCAAATCCTATAGAAAATTACTGTTTATTACTGTTCATCAGTGAAGGAGACATCATCGTGCAATGGAGGTGACATCAATGCTCGTGTCGCCTGGCTTCGCCCCTGAGTGGACTGATTAACCTTACAGAAATCGTACTGCAATAAACGGTCGCTAGCTAGTCGTCTGTTCAAAAATATACGACGTTTTAAGCATATGTAGTATTTTTTTCCAACTTTGAGCACTAAAATAATACGCACAGAAATTGTATAGATTAATGCTAATGATACCATTAGATTTTTTTAATGTCAAGCACTTTCACAGTACAATGTTTTATCAGTACCCAAAAAAATATGGCGAAAGTAATACATTGAAGGCCAAGCAATACAATGTCCAAAATGGCACATATTTTTGGACAAAGGAAGTATATATCTAGCTTGCAGTAGTGCTAGCTTACTGATACGACAGTGCTAAATTTGGGTGGAATGTACAGATTGTAGCCCATGAAAAGCGTTCGAGCAAGCCAGAAATGGGAAGGCAAAGCTAACGGGAGGGATGTAAACGTAATGCCCAAAGACCACATATACAATCACAAACTAGGTTCCAATCTGCAAATTAATACGGGCATGCATCCTTACCATATGCGATTCGATTCGATTCGTTTGCATGGAATCGATCGTTGCTGAAAACAAGTAGCACGTACGTACGAGAGAGCTAGCACAGCGCATGCAGGCGCCATCAAAAGAATAGAGCTGTCGCTGCATGCACGATGCATCCCATCCGAACAAGCCTGCCATGGTCTTTGCTACTGCTCGCAAGACATGTGTCATCACGTGAACAGGTGGGGACGGAGGAGGAGAGAGAGAGAGAGAGAGAGAGGTGTGTGTGGAGTGAGAGGTAGCCGGCTGCCGATTCCGAGGTGAAAAAGAGAGGACTGGACTGCCTTTTGTTTTTATGATGAACTCTCAGAATGGCCATGGATGGCAGGAGTGCATATCTCCAGTGGTAAGCAAATTTTATAGGCCCTTCCTTCAGACGTGGCCCTTTTGAGATGTTCAAGGGGCTGGGCTATATGGCAGCATCTGGAGAGCGCCTCCGCCATGGCTTTTTTCTTTCTCCTCCAGTGGCCAGCCTGCTGTGCCCCTCCGGACAAGAGCAATTCACGTGTGACCAGCTCCTCTCTCTCTCTCTCTCTCTCTCTCTCTCTCTCTCTCATCGGCGCAAAGGGGATCCAAGCTCAATTTCCAAACAAGAAAGACGCAAGACACAACACGGGCACAGAGGGAGCAGCTAGCTAGGCTAGGCTAGCCAGCCAGTGACAACCCTAACCCTAACATCCACGCATCAAATCAGCTCCGAAGTTTCGCGCCTTTCCGTGGCCTCCATCTCATGAGTGGATTATTCATCGTCACCCAATCATGTATACCTTACCCCCCCCACATAAAACAATGCAAAACTAGTACTACTGGTTATGCTCCAGATTAAAGTAAAATCGCTGGCCAGTAAATCTGGTACGAAAGAAACTCCGTATGAAATCAGATCACAAATTCGCAAACAACTACGAATCATAACCGTAATTGACGAGGTTAATTATTACGTACCGGGAGAAGAGCGTGCCGCAGTCGCAGCGGTACTCGCGCGTGCCGCAGGTCTTGGAGTGCGCCTTCCAGTCCGACTGGACGGCGTAGCGCTTGTTGCACTTGTCGCACTTCCACTTCTTCTCGCCGTGCTTGCGGCAATAGTGCTTCTTGATGCCGGTGAGGTCGCCCAGCGCGCGGGACGGGTCGTGGTGGACGCACGTCGGCTCCGGGCAGAGGTACACGCGCCGCCGCGTCTCCTTGGGGTTCTTCTGCTTCAGCTTCCACGGCAGGTTGTGCCCTCGCCGGTGCAGCTGCAGGTTCTGCTCCCGCTGGAACCCCTTGTTGCACACCTCGCACACGAACCGGTTCGTCGCCAGCAGCGTCCGTGGCGACAGCGCGATCACCTCAGCATCCGGATCTGAATCAATCCATATATCTCGATCCATAATTATTCGTATAATTGATCGATCCACGGGGGAAAAAAAGAACGAAATCTTATATCTTTTTGAAGGAGATCTAGCAATCAAGGAAACTACTGGATTAGGGTTCTTGCTTATAATTGAGTAATCAACCAAGGAAATTGAATTGGAAGGGGGTGGGGGTACTTGCTTGGATTGCCGGGCTGATTCCTCTTCTTCTTGGGCGCCGGCGTGCCACCGGCGGCGACAGGGGCAGAAACCACCACGTTCTGCGGAGGGGGAAGCGCCGTCTGCTGCGGTGGCGGCTGCATCTGCGCTTCGCCGAGTCCGAAGAAGTGTGCGGACGACGCAGCCGCCATCTATCGCAGAGCACGCGCGTACTACAAAGCTACCTGCTTCAGCTATCCGCGCGGCGCCACCACCTTGCGTTGTTCTCTTATGGCTTCAGGTAATGAGCATGGAAGGCAGTGACTGACTAGTCCAAGTCACGCAGTGGCAACTATGCGTGTGTGTATCTTGGACAGTAGTCTACCTGACTTGGTTAGCCTTTTCCTCTTCCTCTTCCTCTCTCTCTCTCGCTCGCTCAGGCCTCTTCTGGACGTTCTAAAAGACAAAGGAGAGAAGGGGCAAATGGTGTGAGTCATATGCTCTCTATCTAAGCTAGCTAGCAGAAGAGGTACATATGAGTATGACCAAAAGGATGCAAGTAGTAGTACATGCATGAGACTAGACTCTAGAGCATGGGTGGATCTGTGTGCCACAGGACAAACCAGCTCCTCTCTACAAACCAACAAATTAAACAAGTCCAAACAATCTCAGAAGTTGTTGCACTCACAAACAAGGCAGCTGAAAAGAGGAGGAACACACCAAGCTAGGGAGGGCATGCATGGAGAACGAGGGAGAAGGAGAGAAGAATAGAGCAGGAGATGGAACCAAAACAACAACAACAACAACAACAACAGAACATCATCTAAGAACCACCAAACAAACAAATGAACTAGCTAGCCAGATAGGTAGTCTTTCTGAAAACATGAGCAACTTAATGATTAAGCAGATTCAGGTGAGATATATAGAGGCTAGAAAACACGAACCGGGCAATAACGAATTCGAAAAACCAAAAGGAAACCGTAGCTGTATGTCAAGCTGTACTCCAGCGATCTCCTCCTGCTCCTGGGTTGATCTCTCCAAGATTCGGAGTGTACAGGAATAAGGATGCGTTGGGAGTGTGCAGGGAGGGGAGGGCCGGGGTACCACAGATGACGAGCCGATCGAGTGGTTGGTTATGAGCGAGCGAGGGTTCCGAACCTCCTCCTCCTCCTCCTCCTCCTCCTCTATCGTCTCACGCGCAAGGTAGCGCCATGGACAGACAGCGACCTGGGAGGTGGGGCCCACCAGGAGATGCTCATCCCTTACCCGTATGGCCTTTCCCTGTTCATCTCCTTCTCTCCCCCGTCATGTTGCATGCGATGCGATGCGCTCAGTGGGGTGGGCTTTTGGCTGGATGCCTGCTTGCTTAATTACCTGATCGATTACAGGACGGACGTACGTGTAGTAGTAGTAGTAGTATATACCTTTTATTTATTCGAACCTGATCAATTTACCTTTTATTTATCAACACACATTGATCAATATGTGACTTGTGGTTTTCTCCTCGATATATACCTTTTATTTATTCGAACCTGATCAATTTAGCGGTTGTGTATTAGAGCTCTCAGTCTCCAGTTCTAACGGTACACAAAAATCAATTATATATATGTAGGAAACTCAAATTTTAGGCTTCCTATCATGGAGATGTCAGTAATTCGGTCCACATGCTTGTACATCAGTTTGCATTTACTTATTGGACATGACATAATCACATTTATGTTCAAGAAAAGGGCAAAGCAGATATTGTTAAAACTAATATATATTGAAGGGGATCAAGTTGTTCAGGGAGCTAGCCATTGATCTCACAAGAGCTGTTACTCCAGCAATATGGTGTGTCTTTTTTTTTTCCGAGGAACAATATGGTGTTGACTATCCTCTAAAAATGTGAAAATAATTTTTGAACATGCATGCAATGGTTTTAACATTTTCATAAATGTTGGTGGTAAGACAATATTTTTTGCATGTAAATATCTACTACACCATATTCCGCAATTTACTGTTTAACTAATCAAGTGAAAAAGGGAAAAGAGAAGTACAAGCACTCGGCGCAAATTAGGAAAAATGTTTTTTGTACCACAATGTATCATAGGTATACTGTGAATTCCAATTAAGCTTATAGGAGTACTTTTTTCACGACATTCTTCGTCATGTACCTTGCTTTTCAAGGGTTAGCGGCCCATATAACAATAAGATATTACTTTGTAAATTCTTTTCTGATATGCCATGCATGATTGCATGTGACATGTACGACCCATCTCCAGAGCACAAATTGAGGACAAAACAAACATATATAAATCAAGAAGAAACAGGATGTGTGTGTTTGCAGATGTGCGCAAGTGGTCAGCTCATCATGGGCTTGTTCTTTTTGGCTGAAACTTATGGCTATTAGTTACGACTTATAACTTTTGGATTGTTCGTGTGAGAGATTACAGAGTAATAGAAACTCACGTGCGGTTTTTGTCGATATAAATGAAGTCGGTATAGTATGAACTACAATTATCTAGTAGACCTAATTTTGAAAAGATATTCTATTTAAATATTAGTTACTATAGAAAAACCAAAAGCTGAGAAAGAACAGGGTTTTTCATCTCCCCAGAAATTCCAAAGTTTAGTAGATGACGGTGTGTAGGAAGCAGCAAACCATCGGTATAGAGGGGGATCAATTACACAGTGGCTAAGATGGCAAGTAAAGGACAAGCCGTGTACTGTCAACAACAGGACAAAATTATATAACAATTGCCAAGAAAAATTAGCTATAGCTAGCTCTTGTCACGGGCCTGTACTACGATTCTCAATTTTCAAATTAAGTACAGTTATTAAGGACTTCAAGTGTGGCGCGCTTAATATCGTGCTTGACGATTTGTGCATCTCTAAGTTGAGGACGATTTTTTTTAAGCGGCGGTATATGAGTAGATTTTTTTTTTAAGGAACAGGAGGGGTTATCCCCTACTGATTAAAATAAAAATTAACGAAGAAGTAGCAAAGAGGAACCAACTGAGTTCACAACAAAGAAACAGAAGAAAACAAAAGAAGATTACAAAAGAGCTTCAAGCCAAAGAAGAATTTGCGGAAAATATTTCTTCTTGGCTCGATGGATGACCAGAGCAAACTCATCCTTAAAAATCTGTCTACATCTCTGCAAAGAAGGGGGAATCCTGCGAAAATATATGAGTAGATTGAATAGGCTTAGCGCAACTCAATTATTGAATCGATAAAAAAAAACTCAATCTTTTACTTTAGTCGAGTATGACATCAACGACTACGAGTAGTAGTAGAAAATTTTTGTAGCCAAAGAAAGCAATATCGCATGGCCATTTGCCACCCATTTGGACCGACCTTATCTTGTTTCTTCGTGGTTCATCTATTTTTAGTTTCTTTATTTTGTGATTACAAGCAAGACACACATATACTATAGGCACACATCGTACATCTACAACTCTACCACTCACCGAAAAATAGTTCTCTATTTTTTTTTGTAATTAAAAGAGCTATTTTTCGGTAATTAAAAGAGCGTGCAATGAATTATGTAATCTAAGAGAATTGCAAGTCTATTTGTACTTGTCTTGCTTTAGTGGTTGGCGATGGCCATTCGAAATTAATTAAAAATTGCAAAAGGGAATATTTTTTTATGGCGTGCCTTGTCGGCTTTGTGAGGTTAGTTAACCTTGCGTCCACGCTTGGTTCAATCGCTCGACCAATATACTCCATGTGTACTTAAAAAGAATTCGCCAAAAAGATCTAATAAATTAGCTAGCAAGCTAGTGGCATTTAAGCTCCAATCCTAGCAATAAACACCGGAAAGGGTTGACACTTAAAAGGGGAAAAGAAGGGAGAAAGAGAAAGTATATATTCCTTTTATTTGCATATCATGGAATAGGAAGGACATGTGTTGATTGCAGAGGTTTGATCGAAAGGAAGATCCATATGTAATTAAGCAGAGGCATATAACACGAGCTCACAATAACTAATGTACTAAACCTATATCTAATTTCAGAGAGAGAGAGAGAGAAGGGGTGATGAGAGTTTGGCTGGGTTTACTTGGTCTAAGTTTGGTTCATATTACGTACGCATGTTGAAGTCCAAGTGGACGACTTCTCCACACTGACTTGTGCGTACGTTGTCGATCTTGAGTTTGACGGGTGATGTCAAAATGATTGACCTTTTTGTGTCGATCACGTACACGTTCATAGTTGAGTCGTCCTATATATCTAGGTATGCGTCAACGCCCTGGCTCGCGGAACATCATGCCCACGTACCCATATCTCCATGGACTTCGATCTCTAATCAATGCGCCCCAGGTCGGGGAAAAAAAAGAATGGCTCTTCTTGCATGCCGCTAGAGCTCCGACAATATGTGCATGGACTGTGTGATGTGCATGCATGTGTGATCTGAATCTGAGCTGCTACTAGCGCACTAACACAACAGTATTTCGTTAATGGGTTTTGTTAAACATAATCTGGATATTTTCTTTCTAAGTATTATTCAGATTTAAGACCATTGGATTAGAGATCTAATGGCCATGAATTCTCCCCCATTTCCCTTGAATTCTACCCCATCCCCTTTGAAAAAAAAAACTCCCCCTTAAAAAACAAAGGGCACCTTGATCTTTAATCCAAATGTCACAAATTTAGATGATAATTAGGAAGATCATTCTCTCCTTTGCCCTTCATATACAATTAATATACTATATTGTATATTTGCTTAATCACCAAAGGGTGGAAACAATCATGCTATACATTGTACGATACAGTCACACATCGATGTGTCTGGCAACAAAATTTTGTTAATACCACTCACTACACATGTGTACTTACGTACTAATTTTGATGATCCATGGTTTATGATGTTGCGTGTGCACTTTTTTTATGTATCCAAGTGAAATTAACGAATGTTTTTTTTAAGGGAGGAGCTTTTTTTCAAGGAGGAGGAGGTAGAATTCAAGAGAAATAGGGGAGAATTCATGGACATTGGATCTCTAATCCAATGGTTCTAAATCTGGATGATAGTTAAGAAGAAAATATCTAGATGATGTTTATCAAAAACCCATTAAGGGAACACTGTCGTGTTCATGGGCGGACCCAGGGCCCGGCGACCCTGGGCCCCTGCCCGGGCTCATCTCCTCCAGTGATCACTGAACTGGCCATTAAAACCAAGGAATGAACTGACTGCAAGACTCCATTTTAACGGATAACTGCTGAAGGAACACAATTGCGCAGAATTTCTACAAGAAGAACTCTTGCTCATGTGCAGCGTTGCATTGAGCTACTGAAACATTATACTCTAATACCTTTTAAGGGCAACTTCAGATCTGGATCCCAAAATTTTGGGTGTAATCAAAGTCTGTGTATATATATATTGCTGAATAACTGAATACCCCATGGTACAAAATTTATACATGGTTACAATTACATTTCTAACAACAATGATACAACCACCATCTCTATTCAGATCACTTGATGAAGCTACTATTCTTTGACGGTTTCAAAACTTGAAGAGTCGAAAGATGCAACTTCCTTGTAATCGTATGCTTCATAGCTAGAAACTAGCATGTATTTTTCCTGTTAAGTTTTACTTTATAGATCCATGTGATCTTGTGAACATGTGCTACGATATGATGTGGTTGTCATATTTTGCTTGTATTATGATCTATGTTTCTGAGCGCTTGTTATTTAGACTCTGTTTTTCGCCCAGGCTCGTCAAATTCTCTGGGTCCGCCACTACCCTAATGTAAGTCCATTAAGAAAATTAGTGTCTCTTTTGATCTATGTGAATAGTAAGCGTGGACTAATATTGTGAAACAGACGGAGTATATTGGACGGTCTGATCTATAATACATAGGTCAGTGTAACACCCTAGGGTCCAAACCGGCTCAGATCTAACCACATTTTGAATAGGCCACGCACACATAGCAAAACGGTTAACCGGGGGCAGGGAAAAAACTTTCGGTATGAAAAATTTTTCGCCTGCCAACGAAAGCAACGAAACAGCGAAATTTCGTCCGTTTCGGCCAACATTTCGGACGAAAATTTCAAAACATCATTTATATTTTGTTCAAATTTTATCCAAAATGGTAAATTCGGATGAACTTTGGCCGAATGTTCCTTCTTTCAGACGAAATGTTCAACCCTGACCGGGGGGTGTTATCATTGAAACTCCTAAGCTTATATGTAAGTGCTTCTCAAGGTAAGCTAGCAAGGTGGGACTATCTCAGAAATTTATATGCACACACACATAGATCAACATGGATTGGGGTGTCACAGTTAGTATGTTTACGAATTGAGCTGCACAAGTCGGAGGGCGATTTGGGAGGTGGCCGGAATGGGGCCCGGGATGGATGGGAGCGGTGGCCGGAATCCGAGGGAAGCGCTGCCATGCCACGGCGTCCAAGGGACGACAGTGACGCAGCACCTTTCCAGGAGTCATCTGGCATCGCCTTGGCGCCACCGGGGACAGTGATGTTACGCCTCCTCAGCTAGCTAGCTATCTAGCCCCTGCCTGCATCTGCATCTGCAATTCTGCATGCATGTGTCGTAGTGTGTGCTTGTACGTCTGCGATCGATGTGCACACAAGATAGGTCATCCTAGATCAGCTTCTAAAAAGCACCGATTCCAATGATTCCGACCAGCTGATGAAATTGCTTCTGGTACTGCTGGCTAGCTATTCTTGTATGTACGTTGCTGGATGATGGCCTCTGGAACTATACTTGCTTGTGTTCTTTCCTTTTCTCTTTTTCTGAAAGAGGGCCATGCTACGTGTGATGCATGGTACATATATGCCAGCCATGTTTTTGTTTTGTCAAATATTATGTGAGGCGCACGTCTATATATCACTGGCTCACCTTGGTGATATTAATTTAATGAGTATTGCTATACAACATTCGACAAAAACAGTCAGATTGATCTGGGACGTTAGATCTCTATCCAACGGATCCACCCATACAAGCCCCCCTCCAAAAAAAGGGTATTGATAAATATCATCCAGATGTTTTCTTTCTAACTATCATCCAGATTTGTGACCGTTGGATTAGAGATCCAAGGGCCACAAATTCTCCCCACCCCCTCCAAAAAAAATTCACCCCCCCTAAAAAAAATTCTCTCCCCTCTAAAAAAACAGACCGTTGGATCTCTAATCTAACGGTCCGAAATTTGGATGATTATTGGGAAGAAAATATCCGGATGATACCTATACACACCCCCCAAAAAAATGACCCTTCTCCAAAAAAAAATGATCTAGGACGTTGGATCTCCATCTAACAGTTCAAAATTTGACTGTTTTTGTACTAAAAAATAGTCGAATGTTGTATAGACACTCCCTAATTTAATTACTCAGGTCTCACCTAGGGTAACTGAATTCATGCCAGTTTTCTCTTGAAACTAGACATATATAAACCGCCAACAAACGCACGTCGATTGGCGCCAAGCTCAAGTCGGTTCTTTCCTTGGTTGGTCATGATCAGGTTCAGCTCAGGCAGCAGCGCTGTTGCTGTTGCTGTTGCCCTTCTTTCTTTCCATTCTTTCCTTGGCGTTCCCCCGGCCTACTGACGGCACACATTACCGCATGCGCCGCAGTTAACAAGGGAAGCTAGCTAAGCTAGAGGCTGCACGCTGATTGACTGCCGCCGCTGCTGCTATATAGTATTGTTCACGAGACATCGATCAGATAGATGCAGAGATTCAGAGGCGAGGAGAGAGAGAGAGAGATGTCTGAATCTGATGGAGTTTGACGGCTACCGGGTGGAGGCATGCGCGGCTGCGCTCCAATAATTTCGAGTGTGGCCCGGCCAGGGAGGCCCAGAGCACACCGGTACATTCCCACGTCTTGTCCATGCCCTCGAAATCTGCGCCTGCAGCTAGCTCCTCTACACGAACACTGTTGCAGCAGCTAGCTAGATGCACGAGAGATTGGGGGAGAAGATGGATAGCTCAGGCATGATCGAGCTCGTAGCCCCATGCAACGCATGCATGGGTCACTAGCACGCTACTGGTTGACATGCAAGTTGAATTGAGAGCTGATCGAGGTCAGAGCTAAGCCAGGACTGCAGCTACAGGCGGGGGAGAAGACTAGGCAGGGCTGCCCAGTAAACAGTAAGGTGACTCATCAGCCCATCCTAGCTTATGCATGTGTACATATATGTAGATGGATTGCTGCCTCCGGAATGGTAAGGTACATACGTACGCACGTACCAAATCTGACCCAGCAACTCTACCTACTTCGATGCATGCATGTATGATGATCTAGACATTATTCACTACTCCTAGCTAGAGCTAGCTTTGCTAGGACAAACTACGTACAGTGCATCCAAACCAGCAAGAGCTAGCGTTCTATGTGCATAAGGGCATGCACTCCAGTGCTGTACATGGCTAGCTGTGTTGAATGCTAATTTAAACAATCCAGCAGTTAATCTGGTCGGTTTGGCACTGATTAATACTCCATTGTACAGTACTACTCCCTTTTTTTAAGAAAAGAAAAAAAGAGAAAAAAAAACTGCAATTATGTAAGCGAGTTCTGATCAGTTCTCCCGTGCTTGTACGGATGGCAGCTCTGCGGGTCAAACAGGAGCAGAGCTAGCAGGCAGGCAGAAGGAGAGACAGAGAGAGAGAGAGACCATCTCCGTGTATCTTCAAATTAATATTGAAGGCTGCCTTTTGAGAAGAGAACAATCAAAGCTATCAAGTCCTTGATGCCTCTGTGTGAGTGATGTGATTACATCTATATAAAAGGAGAAAGGTGAAGGAAGGGGAGGTGATGATTGGCCCTTGATGATGCCGGTAGAAGCAGCCAGCCAAGGTGAGAGGGCGTCAACGACAGAAAGCCCACAAAAAGGTCTCATCAATGGCAGCTTTCCCCCTGGCTTGCTTCTCTCTCCTTTCTTTCTCTCTACCACCAAAAAGATGGTCAACTTAGACCTCGTGCACATTGGATGAAATCGCTGATTAAGCTCACAAACCAAAAAAAACTTGTTAATTTTGTCAAAATCTTTGGGTGTGTATAAGTATCACTCGGATGTTTTCTTCTTAACAATCATCCAAATTTCGGACCATTGGATTAGAGATCCAACGGCCCTTTTTTTTGGAGGGGGGAGGATTTTTTTGAGGGGGTGGGGATAATTCGTGGCCGTTGGATCTCTAATCCAACGGTCACAAATCTGAATGATAGTTAGAAAGAAAATATCCGAATGGTGTTTATCAATACCCAAATATTTATCCACTCTATTAAAGCCGAGAGCAAGGTCGTTTAGGCTTCGGCCTTGTAGCAAACAATTTTCTTCTCTCTAGTTGATTTGGTAGGCCTCCTACCGTCGTTTTTTTTAAAAAAAAAAGAAGCACAAGAAGGTCTCATCAATGGCAGCTTTCCCCTGGCTTGCTTCTCTCTCCCACCAAAAAGATGGTCAACTTAGACCTCGTGCATATTGGATGAAATCAATGATTAAGCTCACAAACCAAAAAAAAACTTGTTAATTTTGTCAAGATCTTTATCCACTCTATTAAAGCCGAGTGCAAGGTCGTTTAGGCTTCGGCCTTGTAGCAAACTATTTTCTTCTCTCTAATTGATTTGGTAGGCCTCCTACCGTCGTTTTCTTTTTTAAAAAATAAGAAGCACAAGAAAGTGCCGCATCAATCATGTCCTTCCTCTACCGTCCAATCTCAATCAAACAAACACAAATACACACAGAAAAAAAGAGCACTCAATATTCATACATCTAGAACCTGCTAAAATGATACTATAGATCGATCATACATCTAGAACCATCTTAAAATTTTAAGAAACAATATAACAACACTACAATAGAAAATGTCATTATAAACGGTTCACAACTGTCACCACAGACGGGTTATCAAACCGTCTGAATTTAGACGGCTCTCAAACCATCTGTGATAATTACAACATAGATGGTATTTTTAAAAAAAAACCGCCTGTGATATATTAGGTATCGCAGACGGTTCTTAAATATAATCATCTATGATATGCTAATTATCACAGACAATTAATGCCAAAAACCATCTGTGATATGTCATATATCACAGATGGTTCTCAAACATAGCCGTTTGTAATATCTTATATATCACAGATGGCTAATACCAAAAACCATCTGTAATATTCATATAGCACAGATGGTTTATTGCTACAAACTGTCTGTGATAGGTATTTGAATATCTATACTCTATAGCATTTTCTATTTTTTGGTTATCCTCAAAAAATACTAGCTATGCCCTATGAAAACAAGAAAAACATATTACATATTAGCACATAACAATTATTACACAGATCTCACAAATAAATTAAACACCTAAATGAAGTACATTTCAATGAGTTGTTTGATTAAGCATAATTGAGTGATTACAATTGTATCAAATGTTTCAATATCTAATCTTCATCGTCGAGGTAGAACTCTCCAGTCGTATTTATGACCTGTAAGCCATCACTCTCCAGTCATCAATATCTAGTCTCTTCATCCTTCAGCCTAGCTATCACAAGCCGAGTTATCAAGGTCTGTAAGTAACTCATGCAGTGAAACTGTGGAAATTAAATCGTATAATAATATCAACTGGCCGGAGGGGTGAAAGCATGATCTACTGCGGTTGAGACCTAGCTCGCCGGTTGCATCTATACATCTGAATTCCATGCATGAGACTGCCTGCTGGATCGGTGCCCACATATATACGTAGATTATCGATGCATGCAGGAGGCCAGGCAGGGATGTTCTTCTTGTTGTCTCGCTTGGACTTAACGGCCGCTTGGGCTCACCTGTTTGCCCCTTTTCCTTTTAGCTAGCTTCAATTCCTGCGTTAGTTCTGATCGATTTCTGCATGCGCAACCCCCGACGAACCCCGCATCAGAATATCGATCTGCTCCCCACGCCCTTTTCAGTTTTGTCCATTGCTGCTAATATAAGTGGAGCAGTGGTAAAACTTCCCTCGTAGACCAGACCGTGGTAAATTGAGATGACCTACTTTCAGGCGGCTCCGTTAGAACGCGGGACGATTATTTTCAGATCCCTTAGGGGATTAAACTGTTCAAAGAGAAATTTATGCGTTACAATTGTTAAGAAACCTGGGCCTGGGCCGGCAGCCCAGGGCCCATGGTGGGCACCTCATTGTAGTCTATAAATAGAGAGTCATACCTCCTCATTATGTACACATGAATGAAAGCAATAAAGAAAGACCAGGAGTTCTCTCTATCTCTCTCTGTGTGTTCAATCTATTATTCTGTGATTCTGTGATTGATTCGTTCTTGTTCTATACAGAGGAATCGCTCGGACTGGTTGCCAGCGACGGTTCCTCAACACGTTATCAGCACGACTTCGCTCCGGTGAACGAGGTAATCATTGAAGCATAGATTGAATTTTCTAGATCGCTTTTGAATCCGTATTTTCTTTTCGCGTTCTAGATTGAAATTCTACGGTGCAAATCCGCCATAATCTACCGCGAGCAGACTTGAAGTCGCCGGCACAATGCCGATCGGTAGATTGTGAAACAGGGTAGATGTTGATTGCACTGTAGATTAGAACGATGCAAATCCGCCCTAAATCCACCGCGAGCAGATCTGAAATCGCCAGCACAATGTCGATCGGTGTATTGCGAAACGGGGTAGATGTTGATTGCATCGTAAATTAGAATCGAAAATTTTTGCATTAATTTGTTTGATCCTGCATGATCATTGTACGGAAATTATGCATCTGTTCTTTTATCTTCTGTTTGGTTTTAAATGGCTGTTGCACGAAGAAAAAAAACACATGCAAAAGTCAGGGCGACGGCCTAAAGCCGCCACTGTTGAATGGGGGTAGGGAAACCCTACCCCCCCCATGGTTCACAGCTGGCCTGAAGCCGACCGTGGGCCAATTGGCCGAAAACCCCGAAGGCTGGCCGGAGTCCCGCCGTACGCGCGCCGCCTCCGAGCCGTCCGGCTTGCTGGCCAACAACCGCCCTGAATGGCGCCGCCCGCACGCCAGCGGCCGGCCAAAACCATGCCCAAAGACTGGCCCGCAGCCGGCTTGCCGTCGGATCCCGGTCCGCCGCCGGCCCCGGTCGCCCGAACGCGATGTGCGCTGCCACCCCGGTCCACTGCCGGCCTTGGCCGCACCTTCCCGCGCGCCGCCTGTAGCCGCGCCTCCTCCCGTGCGCCGGCCCTTTCCCCGGCAGCAGCGCACCACCCGCCGCCGCTCCCACAGCTGAGCCCGAAGCTCCTCCGCTGTGCCGCGCCCCGCACGGCGCTGCTCCGGCCGCCGGCCCCGGCTTCCCCGCAGTGCCCCGCATGATGCCGCTCCTGCCATTAGCCACCGCATGGCTCCGGCCATCCGCCGTACACCGTTTCGGCCGCCGCCGCTTGTGGCTCGTCCCGAGCGCGCGGGCTACTGGCTGCCGCCGCCGCCCGAAGCGGCCGCGCCGCCTCCCCGCTGCCCCTCCATCTCGGCGTCCCCGCACTCGCCGGCCTTCCCAGTGCCCTCCCGCGCCCGCAAGCGCTCGCTGCCCCGCCAGTTGCGTCTCGAGAGCCGCCGCCGCTTGAGCACAGATGGCCGGCCACACCCGAGCCTTGAGCCGCCGGCCGCACACCGCCCCGCATGGCGCCACCTCGCCGCCGGCCGCACGCCGCCGCACGGCACCCGACGCCCGCATCCGCGCCTTGAAGCCACTGAGCAGCCGCCGCCGGGTAGCCGCCCCTCCCCGCCGCCTTGCGCCGCCCGAAGCGGCCCGCCGCGCCCGCGCCACCGACCGGTCGCCGCCCCTTTTGGCGCCGCCGCCCCGAGTGGAGTGAGGGGAGGGGAAACCCTAAAATCCCCTCCCCCTTCCTGTTATATGGGCTGGCAGGCCACATGGGCCGCACAGGCCGAATAAGGCCGGTCTGCCGAAGAAAAGGCAAACAGGCCGAAGGCCCGGCCGAATGGGGCACCGGCAGTTTTACAGAAAAGCCCCCGAAGGCTTGTATATTACCAAAAGGCCCTTTAAAATTACGTATAATTCCCGAATTTTTGCAGAAAGGGTCTTGTAGTTCTGAAAATTATGAAAAGACCCTCGGATTTACGAGCGGGTCCAGAATTTTGCAGAAAACCCCTCGGTAAATCAGAAAATTGCGCGAATTTTTCTCTGAACTGAAATTTTGCGCGTAAATCCCCAGAAAGTGCAGAATTTGCTGAAATTTCATATTTTAGCATAAAAGGGTCTCGGGAATCCAATTTTTTGCATTATTTTTAGCATTTGAAGCTTATTTATTTATGCCATTATTGTTCTCTGTATTTTCTGTATTTATTTACTGTTTTGGTTACTTGTAATTACTGAAAATTGCTCTTAATCACTGAAAATTGCAGTAAAATTATAGAAAATACATAGAAAATTCTGAAACATTGCGAGAACCTTTTGTACCATTTATTTACCCGCAGTGAATTATTCCATGCATGTCTACCAGCAGTAGACTTATACACATTTAGATGACTAACATCACGAACTGGGAGTTCGAGGAGCTGGCCCAGCATGGCCAAAACTATCTGACGTAGGCATTCGATGTCGAGATTGTGCTTGGAGCCAGGAAGCTTCGCGCGACTATTGGGATTGGCGGACTGAATGACGCCCAACCCATGCCTAAAGAGAATGATCAGGCACTTAATTTTCTCAAACACCACTTCTACCTCACTCTCAAGAATGAGTACATGGTAGAGAAGAGCGCGCTAGCACTCTGGACCGCACCCAAGAAGCAGGTTCGAGAGGCTAAAGTACACCATTCTTCCTCAAGCAGAGTAGGAGTGGATCAGACTGAGGTTTGTCGACTTTAAGACGGTCGGGGAGTACAGTTCTGCCTTGCAAAGGATTTGTACTAATCTTCAACTCTGTGACAAGCATATCACAGACAAGCAGAAGATTGAAAGAACCCTATCCACCTTCCACCCCAATGCAGTACAATCCGCCCGCAACTATCGTCATGACGGCTATAAGGAATATGCCGAATTGATTGATATGATGCAGGTTGCGGAGGCTCATGACGAAGTTCTCCGCAAGAACTAAGTCACTCAGCCATCTGGGAGCTCCATTAGCCGTGAAGCCAACGACGGGAGCAACAAGGTGCGAAAGCCCTTGATAGAGAAAAAGGGGAAGAAAGGGTAAGACCGTAGCCCAGAAAGGCAAATCAGATGCTCCACGTGAGAATAAGGCTAGCAAGCCAAAACGGGATGGCAAAGGGCACATGAAGCCCATTATGCATCGGTTGAGGGGGAGCATTCTGAGCAGCTGCCTGCGCTGATGGTGTTTGAGACCATTACGACAGCAGCACCCCTCTCGACCTAGAAGCAGCCACCGTCATGATTTCTTTTGAAGAGAATGTCACCCCGAGAGAATAGCAGAAGAAGTCTAGTGCACAGAATGCATTTAGACTTTAATTGTCATTTATTTTGTGTGGAAGAATATGTTAGAATTTGCATGGATGGTACTTAAGAATTGTTATTTTCTCGTGATGGTTGGATGATATTTGAAGAATTCATTCATTTATTCAGTTAATGATGGCATGATATGTTCTGATATTGGTGTATTTTATTTATGTGCTGATTGCCTTCTCATGCATTTTAAATACCCTATATTAGAACGCGTGTAGCGCCCTATGAAGGAAGTGTGCTTAGCCAGAAGCGGCACAATGCATACCATCTTAAGAGAGACTAAGAATTTTCAAGTCGATTCGTAAGAGCACTAGCAGCCTTACGACAATCGCCGAAAGCGATGTATGTATAATTGGTTCCGGAAGAGCCACATGGGCACAACTTTGGTCATTGAAGAAACCTTATTGTACCCAGAATCGACTAGAACTCTCCAAAGTTTTAAGAATATCCGCGCAAATGGTTTCCACATTGAGACTGAAGAAGAGTATGGTAAGGAATACCTGCTCACCACAAAGCGCGAAGAGAAGGGCAAAATAATATTAGAAAAACTTCCTTCACTTGAAACTGGGCTATATTATACCAACATTAAAGCGCCTGCAGCGTACACTGTTCTGAAGACAGTATTTAGAAGCTCTGAACTATTCTGTCTCTGGCATGACAGATTAGGCCACCCAGGTCTTAGGATGATGAGAAACATAATAAATAACTCGCATGGGCATAATATTAATGTGAAGAATTTCCCGAATCATGAAGATTTTGTGTCCCCTGCATGTGCCACCGGGAAACAAATAACTAGACCCTCCACTCTGAAAGTGAAGGATGAAGTCCCTGCATTCCTGGAACGCATCCAGGGAGACATTTGCGGTCCCATTAAGCCCATCTTAGGGCCATTTAAGTATTTTATGGTGCTCATTGACGCTTCCTTGAAGTTGTCATATGTGGGTTTTGTTGTCCACAAGAAACCACGCCTTTGCAATATTGATCTCGCAGATCATTTGTATCAGAAATGTGTTTCTGATCAAGTCCACCAGAATGGACAATGCCGGAGAATTTATTTCAAAGGCATTTGATGATTATTGCATGGCGATGGGAATTGCAGTTGAGCATTCGGTACCGCATGTCCATACCCAGAATGGTTTGGCAGAGGCTTTAATCAAGAGAATTAAATTTATTGCCCGATCATCTTGAAGAATTGTAATTTGCCAGCCACGTGTTGGGACACGCAGTCCTACATGTAGTGAATCTCATCAACCTTAGACCTTCGGCCTACAACATCCATTCACCTATGCAACTAGCGCAAGGGTCAGCACCGAAGATTTCCCAACATTAGGGGGAGGAAATCAACCCCTTGATGAAGAATGTCGGGAAATTACGTGGCAAGCCTGGGAATCCATGCAGATGACCCGCGCACTAGAGAAGTCCAGAAGACATTACATGGTAAGCCACAGGATTTCATGCAGATGACTCGCGCATTAGTAAAGCAAATAGAAAAGTCCAGAAGACAATAGAAGTCCAGAAGACAAGAGAAGTCCGGAAGACAATCGATTTGCAAGAACTAGCAAATCAACTGCCTGATCACTTTAGTGATTTGAAGAGCGTGACTAAGTCGCATGTGCCTGCACGCACTGCACCGGAGAGGGTTGAAATACCAAAGAAACAGAAGGTATCCCTAATCTCGTCCAGAGGCCTCAGAAAAATAAAAAAGAGGACGAGAACTCCGGTTCCTCGAATCCTTAGTAACCGGGGACGCCTGGTGAAAAAGGATAAGAGGGATTTATCACAGGCGATCATTGAAGTCCCCCAGAATGAGAAGGGGAGCCAGTTGAGACCTGGCACGAGTATGACACCTTCAGAAAAGGGCATACCGGATCTGAATATCCCCATCGGCATGGATGTGTGCGCACACATCGGAGCCGAAAAACTAAAGGAACTTGCCACCGCAATTGAAAGAAGCGATGCGCAAGGTGAAGCTCCAGAAGAAGCAACTCATGAAGAAATAGCTATAAATTATGTGCACACGGGAGAGTCCCTGAATAGGACAAATCGATATCTACTTCGCAAAGAAAATTGCCACCATCATCGATCTTGATCCCGAGCCTGCATCGCTCGCTGAATGTAAGAAAAGATCAGATTGGGAAGATTGGAAGAAGGCAATAGCAACTGAATTGCTATCTCTGAATAAAAGAGATGTGTTTAGGCCCGTATGCCGCACACCTCCCCACATACACCCCGTTGGGCACAAGTGGGTATTTGTTCGAAAGAGAAATAAAACAAATGAAGTAGTGAGATACAAAGTAAGGCTGGTAGCCCAAGGTTTCACTCAACGTCCTGGAGTTGATTATGAAGAAACCTACTCCCCAGTCATTAGTGGAATTACCTTTAGATACTTGATCTCAATGGCAGTGAACTGGAATTTGAAAATGAAATTGATGGATGTTGTGACTGCATACCTTTACGGTAATTTAGATTCGGAGATTTATGTGAGAGTCCCTGAAGGAATCCCTCTTCCGAACCAAGACAGAGCAAATAGAAATCTGTACAGTGTGAAACTCAGAAAGTCACTGTATGGACTGAAACAATCTGGAAGAATGTGGTATAATCGCTTAAGCGACTTTCTCTGCAAGAAAGGCTACACGAACAATGAAGACTGTCCTTGTGTATTTATACGGCGATCCCAGAATGGATTCTGTATAATCTCTGTGTATGTATATGATCTGAATACCATCGGGACAGCCAAAGACATAAAAGAAGCAAGCTCCTACTTGGAGTCAGAATTTGAAATGAAAGATTTGGGCAAGACCAAGTTTTGCTTAGGCTTGCAGCTTGAGCATATCCCTGAAGGAGTCTTGGTACATCAGTCGACCTACACCCAGAAGGTGCTCGAAAGGTTTAGCTTTGAGAAGGCATTTCCCTCGAAAGTACCGATGATCGGTAGGTCTTTACAGCAAGAAAAAGATCCTTTCCGACCAAGGGAAGAGGGGGAGGAAGTCCTGGGACCGGAATTCCCATACTTGAGTGCAGTGAGAGCACTCATGTATTTAGCAAACTGCACTAGATCGGACATTGCATTTGCCGTAAACCTATTAGCAAGGTACAGTGCAGAGCCCACCAAAAGGCATTGGCAGGGCATAAAGGACATTTTCCGATACCTCCAAGGTAGCAAGGACCTCGGATTGTTTTACAGAAAGAATCAAGATCTGAACTTGATTGGCTATGCAGATGCTGGGTATCTGTCAGACCCGCATACCGCTAAGTCACAAACAGGCTATGTATTCATGTGTGGTGGAACTGCAATTTCATGGAAATCGTCCAAGCAAAGCCTGGTAGCTACTTCGACGAACCACTCAGAAATTATAGCACTGTATGAAGCCGCACGAGAGTGCGCTTGGCTCCGCCGAATGGTTCACCACATCCAGCAGTCATGTGGGATGAACATTATGCAAACCCCCACAATTATCTATGAAGATAATGCCGCTTGCGTTGCACAAGTGCAAACGGGCTATGTAAAGAGTCATCTCACAAAGCATATCAACCCCAAGTTCTTCTATGCACATGAATTGCAAAAGATGGACGAGATTAAAGTACTGCATACTAAGTCATGTGAAAATCTCGCAGATTTATTCACTAAGTCACTCCCCGCATCTAGCTTTGAAAGGTGCGTGCGTGGAATTGGAATGATGAGACTTAGAGAAGTGCAGAATTCAAGGGGAGAATTCTCACAAGCCCGCTAATAAATCTTGATCATGAAGATTAAGTATCCAAAATAAAGTCCTGTAGACCAAATGAATTTGGGTGAATTGTACTCTTTTTCCCTTGACGAGTTTTCCATGAAGTTTCTCGACTAAGGTTTTTAATGAGGCAATTCGTGCATCGCAGCATCACATGTATCATGTGCTCTTTCTCCAAATTTTTCCCACTGGGTTTTTATGGAGTTTTAGTGAGGCATGAACGTGTCGGATGAGTGCCCAAGGGGGAGTGTTAAGAAACCTGGGCCTGGGCCGGCAGCCCAGGGCCCATGGTGGGCACCTCATTGTAGTCTATAAATAGAGAGCCATACCTCCTCATTATGTACACATGAATGAAAGCAATAAAGAAAGACCAGGAGTTCTCTCTATCTCTCTCTGTGTGTTCAATCTATTATTCTGTGATTCTGTGATTGATTCGTTCTTGTTCTATACAGAGGAATCGCTCGGACTGGTCGCCAGCGACGGTTCCTCAACAACAATGATTGCGTTTGACGCAAGAAATCACCCTCGGATTTCTTACCTCGGGGTATAAGATATGAGTGTACTGCCGGTGTACTAAAGTACACAAAAATAAACAACCACAAGAAAAGTAGAAAAAACATGTATTTTATTCATTCATTCATTCATTTGAGAATAACAAAATTATAAGTTCACTTTGTATATGTGCGCTCCATGGCCTGCTTTACAATGCAGATCTGACGTAGACATTGTGTTCTCCTGGCTCTCAGGGCCTCGGAAGGTTCCCGGTTGATTACATCCATGGAGCGAACCCACAGAATACCTTCGATTAAGCTGTGCATTGGTAGTCATCTTCAGTCTTCGCTTCACGTTCTCCATGCATGTGATGAATGATTAATGTAGATGCGGGCGTTGGCATGATCCATAGCCTCTTGATCTTGCCCTATGCTAAGGACGTGTAAGTGATGAAGATGTCTCTTGGCGACCAAATCTCATCCACCTAAACACTTGTAATTTGCAAGTTTTTGGGATTACCCAGTTTTGTTCAAGAGTTGGGTGATTTTAGAGTTTTGATCTTATGGGAGTTCTGGCTTGAATTTGTGCTACGATCTAGCTTGTTATGATATGTGAGAATCTATCCAAGATTATCTATATCATCAAGGACTTACAAGCAATATTAGATTGGGATTTCTCTCTTTTGTCCGGTTTTAACGCAACATTCTTTATTTTGGATAAATGTAGGAATTTTGGTATCGATTTTTATGAGATATTCTAGAGAATTTTCTAAAAAGATTTAAATTTAATCTAGGACTCCTATTCACCGCTCTAGTCGCCGGCCCTACAAAATCTAAATTTTTATGGTCGTGCAAGATTGACTTGGACTATGGAACAAAATAAGGGAGTGTCTAGACATCACCCGGATATTTTCTTTCTAATTATCATCCAAATTTATGACCCTTGGATTTGAGATCAAGAGGTTCCTTGTTTTTAAAGGGAGGATTTTTTTTCAAAGGAGAGGGGGTAAAATTCAAGAGGGAGGGGGAAGAATTTATGGTCATTGGATCTCTAATCTAACGGTTCTAAATCTGGATGATAGCTAGAAAGAAAACACTAGATAATGTTTAACAAAACCCAACAAATAAATGGCTACTTCCATGGCTCGAGAAACGAGCCGGGAGAAGTGCGGATCCAAGATCATGGCCTGGAAAGCAATGATGGGAGAATGGGCCGTGGTTGATCCGGCCCATATAGCGTCTCCAATTTTCGTAAGCCTGCCGCGCCCTCTAGAACACCACCACACGTGGGTCATCCCGCCCGTCCCCTCCCCGCCTAGTGGCCCGCTCAGATCCGGTTCCCCACCCCGCTCCTCCGATCCATGCGGCCGCCGGCGATGCTCCGCTGGGCAGCGGCCGCTCTCGCGGTGCTCCTCGCCGCCGCGCCCGCCGCGGGCTTCTACCTCCCCGGCGTCGCGCCCAACGACTTCCAGAAGGTTCCCTTCCCTAGCCCCCCTTCCCTCGTAATGGTTCGTTCTGTGTTGGATCTCGACTGCCGGGGCCCAGATCTAGCTCTAGGTAAACTTGGGTTGTTCATAGGTGCCTGTGCGTCCAATTGTTTGGTTTGATCGTCTAGTTACAGCTGTGGTGTTGGTAGGGGATCTTAACGCTATGGGTATCAGTCCTCATTGCTACTAGTAGATGTTGTTTGTACTCACCTAATGAATTGGTGTTGTTTCTGTGCATGTTAATTGGTCAGTTCGTGTAATTTGATGAGCTATGAGCAGGTTATCCATTTTCTGCATGTTGGAAATGCCACGTAGTAGCAAATCAGTGCTAATGGGGCACCGCCATTGGACGTCCTAGCATTTGATTAGGGGATGCCTCCACGGTTCTAGGCCCATCCGTCTGGAATTCTGGAATCTGGGTGGAACATTAACGTTTGATTAGGCCCCTTATTCCAAATTTCAATGTTGAGGCAAAACAGTTTATCAAAACGAGGAATAATTAAGTTAATTCTACAATGAGCCTACCGTACGGTGCATTCCGTACATTGCCTTTTGAAATATTTTTCACCTGTATTCAAACCGCATTTTTTCAAATTTGGTGCATCGAGTAGTGCCGCTTGGTTCTAAGCTCTCAGATGATACATTATACATGATGCTTATATTTTGAATTTGGAAACAGCAGGTGGTATTTTCTTCCAGTCTAGACCTCTGTATTCTGAACCCCAAGGTTCTTTTCTCTTGTTGGTTGTTGCCTGGTGTAACATGTGAGATCCACATTAGTTTTTGACAGTCGCATGTGTGTCCAACTGTCCATGCAACACTACGGCTAATTGCACTTCTACCCTTGATGTGTTACCCATTATGTTTTAATTCTTAGGTATTAAGCATGTCTGTGCTACAAGGTATGTTCTTGATTAGTACATGTTTATTTTATCTGTTACACACTGAGATGCTTAGAAAGCAAATATCAAGAAGGTGCATGAAAATCTTTTGAGGTTGTGAAGACAAGAAATTCTATGCCTCTTATGAACATAACTTTACATTTACCTCTTGTTTCGTAGCCTTTTAATGATTTTATGTGTTACATGTGCTCTAATGGGTGTATACATAATTGTCTGCAGAAAGATCCACTTTTAGTGAAGGTGAATAAGCTGGCATCCACAAAGACACAGCTTCCCTACTCCTATTACTCCCTTCCTTTCTGTAAGCCTGGTACAATAGTTGACAGTGCAGAAAACCTTGGAGAAGTTTTACGTGGTGATCGCATCGAGAACTCCCCTTATGTGGTTAGTACTTGTTTACAGATTGCCTGAGTCTGTGTGTAGTCACCTATGTAATGTGACTAATTACAGAGTGTCATCTACTTTGCTGTTTGGACTATAGTTTGAGATGAGGGAGCCCAAGATGTGTCAGATCGTCTGCAAAACAACCATTAGCGAGAAACAATCAAAGGAGATCAAGGAAAAGATAGAGGATGAGTATCGGGTGAACATGTATGGATTGTATATGCCACTTTGAAGTTTAGCTTGTATGGTGAATTCTAGAGTAATGTGGTTAAATTGCTTTACAGGATTCTTGACAACCTCCCACTGGTGGTTCCTATAGCAAGGCAGGATAAGGATGCTGTTGTTTATCAGGGTGGATATCATGTTGGTGTCAAGGGCCAATATGCTGGAGTAAGTCTATGTCCTCAGCTGATCTTTTGGTTTGGAACATGAGTAATGATCTCATTACAAAATATATTTTGCAGAGCAAGGATGAGAAGTACTTTATCCATAACCACTTGACATTTTTAGTGAAGTATCACAGGGATGAAAATTCAGATCTCTCTAGAATTGTTGGGTTTGAGGTCAAACCATTCAGGTTTGTTTAAGCTTTTCATGTTGGATTTATATAATGTCTTTTTACATATCGAGACTATTTTTGTTTACTCCCTTTTGTGTCTTTGGTAAATTTCCTGTGTCAGTGTTAATCATCAGTTTGAAGAGAAATGGAATGAAGCAAGCACTCGTTTGAGCACGTGCGATCCCCATGCCAACAAGCTTGTAACAAACTCAGATACTCCTCAGGAGGTTGAAGCTGGAAAAGAAATCATATTCACCTATGATGTTGGCTTTGAGGTGATATTTGCCGTGACGTTTCTTCATTTCTTTTGTACATTTAACTTTTGCCCCTAGGAGCAACATTTTAAATGTCAGCTCTGTTTGAACGATTGTTTTGTTTTCCTTGACATGGCTTTGCAGGAGAGTGATATCAAGTGGGCTTCTCGCTGGGACACCTATCTGTTAATGACAGATGATCAAATTCACTGGTTTTCTATCGTGAACTCTGTCATGATCGTACTTTTCTTGTCTGGTATGTTGGCCATGATTATGCTTCGCACTCTGTATAGAGATATCTCCAGGTACAATCAGCTTGAAACTGAAGAAGAAGCCCAAGAGGAAACAGGATGGAAGCTTGTTCATGGAGATGTGTTCCGCCCTCCAACCAACTCTGACCTACTCTGTGTCTATGTTGGTACTGGTGTTCAGTTCTTTGGTATGCTGCTTGTCACCATGATTTTTGCGGTTTTGGGTTTCCTTTCTCCATCAAACCGGGGAGGATTGATGACTGCCATGCTGCTCATTTGGGTCCTGATGGGATTGTTTGCTGGATATGCATCTTCGCGCCTCTATAAGATGTTCAAAGGATCAGAATGGAAGAGTATCACCCTGAGGACTGCTTTCCTGTTTCCGGGAATTGCTTTTGGTATTTTCTTCGTCTTGAATGCTCTTGTATGGGGGGAGAAGTCGTCTGGTGCTGTTCCTTTCTCCACAATGTTTGCATTGGTCCTCCTTTGGTTTGGTATCTCAGTTCCTCTTGTATTTGTTGGGAGCTATCTTGGGTTCAAGAAACCTGCCATTGAGCCACCGGTGAAAACAAACAAAATCCCAAGACAGATCCCTGAGCAGGCTTGGTACATGAACCCTGCCTTCACTATTCTTATTGGTGGTATCCTTCCATTTGGAGCAGTTTTCATTGAGCTCTTCTTCATCCTCACCTCAATTTGGCTTCAGCAATTCTACTACCTCTTTGGCTTCCTTTTCCTCGTGTTCATTATCCTCATCATCACCTGTGTGGAAATTGCGATCGTTCTTTGCTATTTCCAACTGTGCAGTGAGGATTACATGTGGTGGTGGAGGTCGTACCTTACCTCAGGATCATCTGCAGTCTATCTATTCCTGTATGCTGGGTTCTACTTCTTCACTAAGCTTCAGATTACTAAGCTGGTGTCAGGCATACTGTACTTTGGCTACATGCTTCTTGCCTCCTTCGCTTTCTTCGTGCTCACCGGCACAATTGGTTTCTGTGCTTGCTTCTGGTTCACGAGATTGATTTACTCGTCTGTGAAGATTGACTAGGCAAGAACCTGCGCAGAGTTGGTAATATAATCTACTGTATGATTATTGTGAGACGAGGTCCACATCATTTTCCGCCTCTGCTCAGTACGGTTCAGATGATACATCTTTAATAAGGAGTTATGTAATGCTAGGGCGCGATCATTAGTTTCATATGCCGATATGCGGCCTTTTTTCTTCTCATTTTCTTATGGACTACTCAATTTATACGACTACTCAAAAATTCAATTTATACGACTACTCAAAATTGTTTGCCGTCCTTGTACCTGTGCATGATGGATCTTGATAAGTGGTGCTCGGTGAGCTTCTATCACCAAATACTGATTGCGTCAAGTTTTATGGCTTGTTTATACTGCAGCATTCTTGCTAGTCAATCATTTCTCCATGTTCCAACATAAATGTACAGTTTCATACTCTGAGAAACACATCTGGAGCATGCATATGGGAGTGTCACTGGCCACAGCGAGAGCGCGCGGGTTTGCTGCCTTGCTCCAAAGCTAGTCTTCCTCGTTTTCGCCCAGTGGCGGAGCCAGAATTTCAACCTTGGGTATTCCCACTTTCACATAAAAAAATCCAATCCATAGATTTAAAATATAGTTCAGAGTAGTACATTATCGATAATTAAAGTCACAAAAATAGTCAAATAACAAATTGTTCAGCTCTAAGATATGCATGAAACAAACTAATAAGTAATAAAGAGAACTTACAAAATACTATAATGTTGCTTAGCCTTGCGATTCTTCATGGCTTGGAAGCGGTTGATGATGTCTTTGTTCTTAACTTGTAGAAAGAACTCCTGCTCAATAAATGCAACCAAGCAATCATTCAAGTATTGATCCCCAATCTTATTTCTCAATTTGTTCTTCACATAATTCATGATAGAAAAGACTCTTTCAACACTTGCAGTTGCTACTGGAAGCACTAGCACCAATTTGAGAAGCCTGTAAACAACTTTATGTCTAAGATGTTTCTTTGTTTCAACAAGCTTAATGGAAAGCTCAGCAAGACTTCTCGCATTTCTAAACCTTTCATCAGTGCGCATATCAGTAATGTACAAATTGAGTTGAGGAGGAAGATGGATCAACTCTAAGCTTGAGAAATCCTTAGGATAAAATCAACTCTAAGCTATGTTAGGGTCATTGCTGGTTATCTCAGGTTCTATCACTTCTCTGGTTGCTATCTCATGCTCAATAGATGGAATGGTTTGATTATGGACTTGACTCTCATTAGTTACCGGCACAACAATTTGAACAATTGGATTTTGAGGCTGGGCATCACTCTCCATAGTAACTGGTTGCGGCACTGATGTAGAACCTAACTCCACCTTCCTTGTCTTTGCTGCTCTATCCCACAAAGTCCTCAAATCAACCGATTTGTTTTTGTTCTTCATTTTGCAAACCAATACTAATAGCGCTGTAATTGTACATGACTCTAAATCAGTAAATCATCAACCAATAGTGCGTTGTGCGTACAAGTTAATACTCGATACTCAACAACTCACCTTGCAAATTTGTTATCCTCTGGACAGGGGACAGCTCACAGCTGCAGCCTGCAGAGGCAGAGCGCTGCTGGCCTGGCGGCCTATCGGCCTCGTAGGTGAGAGAGTTCACGGCGTCCTTGCGCTGGTAGGGATGGAGCTCGTTCAGTAGCTTGGTCAGGCGCCGAAGTGCCGAACAGCCGCAGGAATCGGAACGACGGTTTGGGAATTGGGATTCAGGAATCGGGAGGTAGCCGCCGCAGCTTGGAGAGGATGGGAGCCAGGCCAATAGGCTGTTTTTTGGGCCGCTGTGGGCTAGAATAGCGAAAATATCACAGAATACATTATTATACATTTATATATATAAGTATACATACATATATACTTAAGATTACACCAAAAAAGTTAGGTATTCCCGGGAATACCTAGGAATACCATTAAATTCGCCCCTGTTTTCGCCGTCGTCCACTACCGCAACTCGCGTGCGTCTCGTATGTGAGACGGGACCCCAATCTTGCATCCACTCCGATGAGGCAGACGGCGATGCTCCTGTGCACGGCGGCGCTCGCTGCACTGCTCGCCGGACCGGCCGCGGCTTTCTTCGTCCCCGGCCTCGGTGCCCGCGAATTTAGCAAGGTAACAGCAGTCTGGCATGCTCGACATGGCCTCTAGATCTCACTTGGCTCTAGCTCCGTCTGTAGGCTTGCTGGCCGTTGCAGTCCGTTTCCCTATTCATTCATCCTCTCTTGATAATAACTTGTTTATTTAGTGATCTAGTCGTCTAAATGAATCGATCTTGTTTCTACGATCTATGTTATAGTTTTGATGCTGCATCTATTCTCATGTTGTTCTCACCCGCAGGGAGACGAGCTTGTAGTGAAGGTGAATGAGCTGACATCCATCAACACGCAGGGAGATGAGCTCGTATTACTCACTCCCCTTCTGCAAGCCAAACAATCCACAAATTCAAGTTGGAAGGGCTCCCAGCCTTTGCGAAGTTCTCCGTGGCGATCGCAAACAGAAATCCCCTTATATGGTTAGTATCGGCTGCCAAACTCCAGACTACTTAGGATTTAGCTATCTGTTTCGACATGCCCAATTATCGAACCTCATCTCGTTAGAGCATGTGTGGTCGCGATTAAAAGTGATGATAAATAATTGATATTTGGATTGTTTTGTAATGTGTGTTTGCAAAACTTTCGGTCGATCACAGTAAAATGTTTTGACTCCGAGTAGTTTTGAGTTGCCAAGAAGAAGCTGATCTAACCAGTCCAATCAGCGAAGACACACATACCATCTAATCTTCATCTAAGTCGTTTTGATGATCCGATCAGCATCGGAACATTCAGACCAGTCTGTACACCAGCTCGCGCGATTGGAGTAAGTCCGAAGAGTTACTTGTTTTTCGACCATTGATTTACAATCGGGTGGATCGGCTGGTTGCGACTGTTCAGACCAGTTTGAAAGTTAGAGCGATTGTTTTTTTTATCATTTAGGATCGGATGGTGTTCAAGTATCTATGGAGTATCGAACAGTATTCGAATAAATCTGGAGTATCTGATGGCTTTCGAGACGCATCAGAACATCGAACGACACTCGAATGGCATCAAAAGGATCGCAGGGCTGAACGACCACGCCAGATTTTGACCACGGCCGCTTTTGATCACGGCAGACTTCGACCATATTGGTTGTGACTCAGAGTTGTTTATGACCACATTCGACTACGATCATATTCTACTTTGACCATATCCAGCGTCGATCACAGGACATCGGCTACGGTAATTCGACCACGACATAACGACCATTTGAATAGAGCCAACCACCATGTGAAGGCACAAGCTGATACTAAGGCCCTGTTTGGCACAGCTTCACCAACAACTTCATGAGCTGTTGTGAGCTGTTTTTTGCCAAACACCCTTTTTGCAAACAGCTTCATGGGTGAAACTCCCTTTTTTCTGCTCTCACAAAGGAATGGGGAGAGGTGAAGCTGAAAAAAGTAGCTTTTCACAGCTCTCTCCCTCATGCCCGCAGTCCTAGGAACCCACTGCCCCTCTGGTTCACCAAAATTACACGCATTTGCCACTAGTCCATCCCGTTCACGAAACATAAACAAGGCACTAATATTGCTTCCTAATGATTTTAATTTTTTATTTTTTATTATTTTAATATTTTAATTCATACTCATTCAAATATATTATTTTTTTAATTCATATGACCATATACAAACATACAACTCCAAATGTTAGAACAAGTCAGGTAGACAGGGGCATCTGGGACAATTGCCCTCTCTCAGCCATGCATGAAGTTGTTGGTGAAGCTGTTTTGCCAAACAGTTTGCCAAAACAGATTTAACTTCATCGATGAAGCTGCTCGTGAAGCTGAAATAAAAAAAATAATTTCACTAGTGAAACTGAGCTGTGCCAAACAGGGCCTAAAGCGCAATTTAATTAGCGCCGTCGTAAAATTATGCATAAAAGCCCTCTTGTAGATCGGCTTCTCTCCCCTCCCGCCCGCCCCGCCGAAATCGCCATGGCTCCCACCTCCCGCCCGCTGACGCCGACGGCCGCCTCGTCGTCGCGGATAGACTCGCCGTCGCTCAAGGCAGCCCTCGCCATGGCCCTCATCCACTACAAACGCCTCCCCACCAGAGCCGCCGCCGAAGCCTCCTCATCCCCGCCCCTCCTTCACTGGAAGCGCAAGGTCCCATTCCAGTTACCACAACCCCCCTCAAACCCTAACTCCGCCTCTCATTGTCTCCTCTTCTCCCACCCAGGCCAAGGACCGGAAGCGCGAGATCCTCCGCCTCCGCGAGGAACTCAAGCTCCTCCAAGGTACGCGCCAATCCGCCGCGCCGCGTTCGTTCGATTTCCAACGCCCGATTCGTACAACTTCCATGCGTTGTGGGTTCAGATGGGGTTCGCGGGGAGGAGATGGAGCCGCCTATCGCGTCGTGCCGGTGCCACTTCTTCGACGGGTGCGGGGACCTGTCGCCGCCGGGTGGCGATGGTGAGGAGCATTGGGTCGACGAGGTGCTGCGGAGGAGATTCCTCAGATTGGGTACGGTTTTGAGCTCGCGATCGAGACGTGAAACGAATTGGCTTCGGTCCATTGGTTTTTCGAATGTTGAGGGGGCTTCTGGTAGAATTTTACACTTCTGTACTGTAATTCTGTTGCAACAGTGCGGTGGAAGGAGAAGCGGCGGCGAGTGGATGAATCTCTCCCCAGGAGTAGATTGATGGGTGGGTGTTACTGAAAACATATCGTTCTGCTTTAAAATTTGAATAATTTCACTCTTAATACTCCTTATTTCAGATTACCATAGGAAAAGTTTAACTGCTTGAACCTAAGTTTCAATTGTTTAATTGTGCAGAGTTCAACAGTGAAGATGAGATACAACAACTTAGCTTGTCGATTGATTTTCTGGTGGAGCTATCAGATGGCATTTTTGCCAAAGTAAAATTCTGTTATTTCATTGTAAGTAAGTTCCCATGTTTTGTGTTTCTAAAGTTGGATTCGCTTGTGCAGAGAGAAGCCAGTTCCTCATTTGCGACATTTTCTCACCAAGCAGTAGACTTCATTTTGGGTAAGTTAGACCTGTGCTGTTATGCCATTAATGAATCTGACCAATAATCTAATTTACACATACTGTTTTGTGCGATCCACTGAGCGCTGAAGAACATACATCTACTAACTTGTCCCACTCAAGTGCTGAGAGGGACCTGATTTTTTTCATTGAGATGACATGTCTGATTGTGCATATTGCTCTATCTCTGAGATTGATATCACGTTGGAAATTAATCATGATGAGCACTGACATGCCTGCGTTGGTGTGTATTGATGCAAAAGAAATTACTGTTGTCAAGATTTCTTTACTTTCTGTTGTTCACCATTGCTGCTTTCATGGTTATAATATTTGAGGGAAGAAATGTTAGCTTATCTTGATTCCATATTCAGAATTCTATGTTCCATTGTGCTCTACTGTCGCAATTTGCTCCATATATAATTATATATATTTCCATAATTGAAATATGCATGATAGAATGTTATGAATTCATGAGAGCAGGCATGTGTGTGGTTGTGTGAAATACTAAATGTATGATACACTCAACCCATGTTTAGACTTGCACAACCTGAATGTGTATGTCATGGGTGTAGGCCCTAGGCCCAACCCACCAACCGGTCATTATTAGGAAGGAGATTGGTTTCTATTTGAGTTAGAGATTAGTTTCTATCTATTAGAGATATGATATTAGTTTTTATTTGTTAGAGATATAATTAAGATTAGATTCTATCTGTTAGGGGGAGCCCCTCTATATAAAGGGGCTGCTACATGCTATTAGAGCCAAGTAAGAAATAACAAAGTCATTCTCGTCTATAGTCTCTCTCTCTCTCTACATGACACCGCCTGGCCATCCTCTCGGCGGTGTTTACCCCCCATAAACTAAGATTCATAACAATTTGGTATTAGAGCCAACACCATGGCTTCTGCTGCCGAGTTAACAGGTGGCAAGATATTTGCTGGCTATGAAGAAATCCTCGTCAGACTCAAGAATATAGAGAAATGTTGAAGAAGATGATAGCAGCAAAAGAGAAGGCACAAACAGCTATTGTTACGAGATCTGTTGCGACACAAGAGGCAGGGGCAATGGTGGCCATGCCACGGCAACAGCACTGCTACTGCTGCTCCTTTATCCGGAAAGGGCAACGATGCGTCTTCAAGCGGAAACGACGGTGTCCGCTGTTGCCTCATCATCTTCGCCGTGGCAAGAAACCTTCCGTCCCTTATGGATTGAAGAGTTACGATGGCCTTCTCTTGGCTTTTTCGGGCTGACGACCGAACCGTAGCACATAGATACTTCCTCCTGAAGCGTAGCCGCACCTTCTCCCGCTCCCCCACCCCGCCTTCGCCTCCATCTGCGTCATCTCTGACAACTGCCCCAACCCCCGCTCCCCGGCCACCTCCGATCTCCTCGATGCATCCAAGTCCCGTCGGATTGAAGGCCCTTGCCGTCCTGGCTATCACGGCCATCTCCGTTGTCTCCGCTGCGGACGCGCCGGCGCCCAGCCCCGTCACCGCCGCCGACGTCGCGGTGCCTTCCCTAGCCGCGGTCATCGGCGCCCCATCGCCAAGGACGCCGCCTGCGAGATCGACCACTGCGGCGCCTGCATGGGCGACCCCTGGGCCCATGAGCTCCGACTGTCGGAGCCGCCGCTCGACCCGCTCGAGTTCCTCGCCAGCTCCATTGCCTCCCCCAGCGTCTGAGCTCCCTCGCTTTGCCTGTCTCTCTTGCGTCGCACTCGTGAGGGGAAGTGTGGAAGTGTGGTGGGTTCATGGGAGGTGGAGAGAAGAAGGGATGGAAGAGGGGGAATTTGTGTCTCTGTGGAGGAAGAAGATAAAGGAGGCCAGCTGTGCATGTGGCCTCCGGAGCCAAATCTGTGCTTTTGCTTGGTTTTAGGTGGACTTAAGGCCATTGGATCTATGATCCGAGGACTGTGGTGCTACTTAGTATCTCGAGTATTACCCTTTGAGTCTTCCGTTGCGTCCATCTAAGACCGTAACTTCTCTCTTTCAGTTCGTCAAAGATGTGCGAGTCCATAAAATCTTTGTCAGTCAGCCGACTGCTTTGCTATCCACAATTCATCCTCTTGGATGGGTGTGGTCATCTCTTTCCTTTCGCATAGCTGTAGTCACCGCTCTTCTCTTTGAGTCGCTGCAGATTGTAGAAGTCGTTATGATGCTGCGGCTCTTCTCTTTGAGCCGTCGCCTTGAGTTTCTAAGGCCGTCGCGCTTCTCTTCTGCGGCGTTGCTGTCTCGGGATTCGATCTACGCCGCTATGTTTCTATTTCTCTCTTCGGTTTAATTTGATAGCTCTCTCTATTTGTGTCACCTTCCACATCTTCTTCGTCGTGTTGCCGTGGTTGACTTTGCTCCCGTTTACCTCTACTTTCCCAGCCCCTGCACTTTGTGCTTTCTAGACTGTTGCACGATTCCAGATGTTTGGTACTCGACACAATTTTTCGAGAGCCGCACGCTATGATGATATCTTCGAGACTCGGACTTCGGATATTCTCTATTTTATTGTAAACCCTTCCAAATGCAATGCTATTGCATATGCTTTGCATTTGAGGGGGGAGGTGTTAAGGGTATTAGAGTCACTTCCTGTTGTCCTAGGGTTTCTATGTATTCACTATATATATTGCCCCTTTATGGCTGGGCAATGCAATAAGCATTCATCCATCCATTGCTATTCTCATATTAACAATTTATATGGCAGGTTGGTGGAACCTGAATTGACACCCTGTGCATTATCTTGTAGTTGGAATATGACTTAATGAAGTTACTTCCAGCCTTAGCTTTCTGTTTTCTTATGTTTGGTGCTACTATACAGATAGACATCCAACACTAAAGCATGAATATCCAAACTCAAAACTGCACTGCCATACATTTTTTTGTTGAGAATTTGCCATACAAAATTACCAATATATAAATACACAATTTTCTATTTATGTTATCTGTTCAATTTATATTTGATTGAGACAACCATGGCTAATCAATTGGTAAGTATCTTTCAGCCTCATTGAAGAGCATTCTATCATCTGAAAGGGAAAAGGAGCTGGTTGAGGAGATAATCGATTGTTTGGTGGCGCGTTTGATGAAAAGGATGTGCACCATTCCTGTAAACACTGGTACTTCAGATTCTGGTAGTACTTATTTAGTTATTTGATATATTCCTAAAGTACTTTGGATATTTTGTCTATATTATTCCAGAAAATTACATGCAAAGTGATGGAATGATGCAACCTTCTATTGCCTTGATTTGGATTTTGGGCACCCAAGTTATTCTTTGTTGATTGCTTTCAAATTTCACAATATTTTGCTGTGGCCACAGGCCCAGGTCCTTTTCTTTTGAAATAGAGCACAAGGTGCTTGATGCTCCAAGGATCCTGGTAGTGTTTTATTCAGGGAAATGGCTCTCCTAAGGAGAGCGTTAAGTACTTAAGTTAAACTTGTAAGGTCATAGATGATCTGATCTAGGAGACATTCAAATGTGAAATAAACTACGCTTTCCTTAGTACTTTTCAGTTTACAGTAGACTAGGAAGCATTATAGCTTGCAATTTCCCTCTCAACTTAGAGATTACTATGAAGAGTTTATGTGTACTTTATAATAGGCTGTTCACAAAGTAACATTGACTACATCTTATGTACCAAAAGTGGACTCGTACTCCGTGTGGAATTGCTAGCAAGTATGGTAAATTTGTTGGAGGCTTCATCGTGCTTGTTTTACATGATTACTTACAGGCAAATCTTATCAATGTTTTTTTACATGATCACTTTGAATCACGTTTTATTTTGATCAGAACTGCTATGTGGTCACATCTTATAGTTTTGTTTGGTTACTTTTGATCATTTGATTGCAGAGTACACCACATTGAACAGACAGATTACGAGTGCTAAACTATGAATTTTGACAGTCATATGTGTGCGTTTCTAATATCACAAACGACATATTCACTTGTGTCTTCCATTTTGTTCAATATTTTGCAGGATCAGTTGACTTCTCAGATGCCCAATTTTCTGTGCAGCACTTGTTCCGTAAGTTAGGAAATGAGGAGTATATTGGTCAGCGGATAATCCTTGCAGTTTGTCAAAAGATCTCAAATGTATCAGATAGATTACTTCTGGTAGATCCTTTTGATGATGTCTTCCCTGATATGCATGGCAATATGTTCATTATGTAAGCTGATCTTCAACTCATGCCGATTTAGATGAGAATAGAAGAGTTTTAACTCCACTTAAGCCAACCATGATTGTCCAGTGTATCCATTTTAATTTTATAAGTTTGGAACAAACATTTGACCTCTTTAGCGTTGAATTGTGGATGAATAACTAATCAATAGTTTGCAGTTTGCACAAGGCGACTATTTCCCCATGCGCAATAGTTCATATTGATTCCTTTAGTGTTAAATAATGGATGAAAAACTAGTTAGTAGTTTGAGTAAGGCTACTATTTTATGATGCGCAGTAGTTCATACAGAGACAGTGTCGGACTGTTAGTAATCTGGTTTGTAGTCTATATTTGAAAGCCTACAGGATTTTCTTTTCTGCTAATTTGTTGTACTTTCAGATGGGATGCAGTCATTTATCTGCATCATGTTTTTTGTCAGTTGGCTTACTAGTCATGGATTTTTACCCAACACAAGCTATACTCTGATATTTCCAGTTCATCATTCTTGAAGACACTAGTCATGATGCAGCTAGTTTTCTTGACCTTTCAGGCTCATTAGAACTATGATTGTCATTATGATCTCAGTTACATCATTCTTGGAGATATTCTCTGTTGATGCATAATTAGTATTTGTTTATCTGAATTGGAATTCTTGTTATTTCCTATAAGAATTCTTTTTTTTTGTTACAGTTGGGTTCTAACTGCATGACTGTATCACTGAACATTGTGCATGCTCATTCTGTTTGTATGTTGCAGGATTCAATTAATCGAGTTCCTTATAGCTGATTACATGAAAAATTGGCTATGCTGCGATCGTTTTGACAAACGTTTGTGCTTTCTTGCTCCTGATGGCCCTGTTTTCTATTTGTTACGCTATATGAATTGTGTTGCATTCAACATGACAGCATGAAAACATCAACTCATTTGAACTGAGGAAATTGTGTCATCCCCACATCTATTTTTGACCTCATTGGATTCTTCTGGTTCAAATGTTTGCAGTATTCACCTTTGGTTTCTATATTGTGCTTATGAGCTACACTTTAACACTTATATTATGTACTTACATGTTATATTTTAATTGACAGCCACAATTACATATTTACATCCATTAAATTGTACATCTCTAATCAGAAATCTAAATCGGCAAATATTGAAAAATACATGCAGATAATGCCACTGCGAATAGAGCTCCAATGCATCATACTTTATTGTACTGACATTTCACAAGAGATTGGTCAAACTTAAATACAACTATTGTTCAGGACTTTTTGAAGAATGGGCCAGATCTATTCTCCAGGCACGCAAGGACTTGGAAGTCCTGGAGAACATGAATGGGCTGTACGTAGTGTACATTGAGCGAGTGGTCGGAAGGTTGGCAAGGGAGGTGGCTCCTGCTGCTCACCAGGGGAAGCTGAACCTAGAAGTCTTCTCCAAACTCTTGTGCTGAGAACGCCCAGCCTCTGACTTGCCAATGTATTTACTCAAACTCAAGTCACTTGGACGACATTTTCTATGAACTATTTAGATGCTTGTACTTCACAAATTAGCTTATCAAAGTCTACATGCTTGTTTATATATATATATATATATATATATATATATATATATATATATATATATATATATATATATATATATATATATATATATATGTATATATATATATATATAAAGCCCGTCTTGTTTTCTTGTTAGCAACTCACATAGTCTCATCTCACTTTCTGCACATCGATTTCAGGATGATTAGCCACAGAAAGATGGTCCAGCAAGCAGGTGTTCTGTTCTCCATTGAATGGCCGGGAACCAACGCACAGTCAAAAGTATGTTTTATTAACTCCATCTTGTGTGAATGAGTATGCAGTGCAAACTAGGTTGCTATAACCAAATCTGTAATATAATTCTACTTAATCTCTTACATATTTACATTATGGTCTATAAGAGAAACTTTAGAATCTATCAATGTATTTACCAGTGTGCCATGACATTGTTTGATTTGTCGAAAGATAAGTGGAACACTTTTCGCTCCACACCCTTCCTAGTTGCTACAGGGATACTTTTGAGTCTTTGACTATCCTACACATTTAGGTACGTCTAAAGATTTGTTTGCTTTTGATCTTTCATTCTCTACAGGTTGTGCAAATACTGTTGTTATTTTGAAACTATAGAAAGAATAAAAAAAATACAACATTACTTTCTGTCGATTCTCAGACGCTTTATAAAAACAAGCAAGCTTTTTACTCCAAAACACTTCTGTCATATTGAAAGGTATACATGACCATGTTGTATCTGCTTAGAAAAGGGGAGAGAACTTTCCTTAACGTTGTACACGTAAGCCCATTTGTGTGCGGCGTGCAAAGGGCGCTGTTGTCTGTTACTCTTTGGTGTGTATGCTTTCTTCATTTCTAGATGTGATATTGAAATCACGGTGTCAACTCGTGCGATCAAACTAAATGACTAAGCGTGTTTTGGGGGGACTTTACTGAGCAAGTAACTTCTTGCTTTACAATTGTGATATCACAGTGCTCCTTGTGGCCAATTATATGATGACTTTCTGGAATTAGGATCGCAAATCAGTTGGCTGATTTTTTTGTGTAACTAAGAGAATCTAGTAATCTGGCATCCGTACGTATTCTATATATCGAATTAATGCTCACGAAATACTATAACACAATTGTGAATTGAGCAGCTTAATGCCCTGCTGTTCCAGAGTCATCTGTCAATTCTTTAGTTTTAAAAGAGAGGGGGGGGGGGGGGGGGGTAGCTAGATTAGTTCTAAAGTGCTAGCTCCAATTCTGTTGCGGTAACATGGTGAGGACGACTAGCGCCATGAAAGATTAGGGAAGAGTTTGATCACGCTCAAAGAATATTGGATTTGAGAAATAAAAAGGTTAAATTCTGAAAGAATATTAGTGTGCTTTCACTCTCCTTTTGGGGAAGAATGAGCTTGCACTCTTCACCTAAGACAAGGAGATAGCCCTGCCTAGCTTTAGTTGCCAAATCAGTGTTTGAGGAGTTACATCACCTTTTAGTCAGCAGCTATGATCGCTCCCTTTCTCTACTTGTATAAGAGCAACTCCAGCAGGGCCCCTACTTGAGCCCTCATCCTACTTTTGAGGGTCGAGGGGTAAAAAACTCACTCCAGCAGGGCCCCTACTTAAGCCCTCAAAAGTAGGGGGCCCTCAAATCTCCCCATCGAGCCCTCATTCCTAGGGGGTTTGGAGAGAGCCCCTACTTTTGAGGGCTCAAGTAGGGGCCCTGCCGGAGTCAGTTTTTTGCCCCTCGGCCCTCAAAAGTAGGATGAGGATGAGGGTGGGTCCTATGTGTCATCCCCTCTAAGAATGAATTTGAGGGTCCTGTTTTGAGGGCTCCTGCTGGAGTGTAGCCCAAAAAACAGAGCCCTCAAAAGTAGAGAGAGCCCTCAAATAAAAAGTAGGGGCTCTGTTTTGAGGGCTACTGCTGGAGTTGCTCTAACAACAACTCATGATTGAAGAGAGAGAGAAATTAATTAATCTTGATCAGGCTCTTTCAACTCTTTATCTTGGTTAAGTCCAACCATCTATTCATCCCCTTGACTAGGCCTTTATTCTTGATCAATGCAAGGTCCTTTTCAGGGAGGACAATAACATCCAGCATCTTGCATCGCTTCCAACTAACAAGTCACGTGCACCGCCGTTCCAGAGCCTAAATCTGGCCTTCTTCCTCGACGGTGAAAGATCTGAATCCCAGGTTTGATTTATCATGCACATCTTCTTACCTTTTGAACGCGAGTGAACGAAACGACGAGTGCACGTTACTGGAAAGGTTAACTCGCTGGCGAGCCGGGCTAATTAGGGGATGGGTGAAAGAATAACCAGTTTCAAGAATCAACATCAGATTACCCCTGAAAGACTCCTCGGGAGTTAGAGAGGTCGTTTTTGTGGGAAAATAGAATGGCCGGGATAATTGTCGGGGTGTATTTCTTGAGCTTCGGAGAGCATATATATAGAGTATAATATAACTTAGAGATTAAATCAATCTAAGATAGATATAGAAGATTACTAGAGATATGGAAAAAAACCATATTGGATACAAATCATCCTAATTGATTATGTTCTATCTCTTATAATCTTGCTAAACATGTACTCTGACATCGCCTCGCAATCGGAGCAGGAGCGTCGCGTACGCTCAGGTTGGAGAAGAAGTCGACGAGGATGCTCAAGTTGAAGTAGAAGTCGACGAGAAGTGCCATGCGAAGAGCCGATGGTAAAGTTGTTTGCCGTAGAGGTAGTCATAGCAGGAGGATTGCAGAGGAGGTTGTGGCCGAGGTGCATACGACCATCGACCACTGTAAATATATAGTAAACCGATCGTAGCTACAGGGATTCGGTCGTTTGTCGACCTGCCGTGGTCGACATCAAAGATGAGAGAAAAGAGTAGAGAGGCGGCGGTAGCTACAGGGAACCGGTCATAGCCACCATGGTCGATGTCGAAGATGAGAGAAAGGAGCAGAGAGGCGGCGGCAACTACAGGTAACCGGTTGTAGCCACTATGGTCGGCCTGCCATGGTCGGCATCGAAGATGAGAGAAATGAGCAGAGAGGCAGTGGTAGCTACAGGGAACCAATCGTAGTCACCGTGGTCGACCAGCCGTGATCCGGATCCAGCGGCAGGGGACGGTAGAGGAGAAGATGCCGATGAAACAACTGGCGTGGCGGCAAAGGAGAAGATGCCAGCAGAACAACTGGCGCCATTGGCGGCAGAGGAGAAGATGCTGGCAGAACAGCTGGCGTCACCAGCGGTAGAGGAGGGGGAGAAGATGCCAACCAAGCAAGCTCGAGGTAGCGGCACCGTCGGCCAAGAGGTAGAGGTAGGAGGAGGCTAGGAGAAGGTTGGCCAGAGCAGCGTTGGGTCGGATCTGGAATGGCAGAGGCAACACGCGCGGTGTAGCGGGAGTCGGCAGCCGGGAGTCGACGATGTCAGCTAGGAAGTAGGGGAGGACGAAGCAGGTGAGGAGGTAGAAGGAGCCTGTGCAGACGTCTTGGAAGTCGTGCTAGAGGTGATCCAGGTAAAGGAGCCGCCATAGGCCGCGGCGGCGGCCTATCGGTGGTGCGGCTCGAAGCGGCGTTGGGCCTAGATTCGACAGATCCAGCAGTAGGGGGTGGCATCATCCGATCTATTGATCAAGGAAAGAAAGGAGGTCATCTATTTACAATGTTTTGCATGGCCCCCAGGAGATTAGGTCATGGGGATTGAATCATCTCTCCCAAGGGTGGTGCGCTGTAGAATTTGGTAGTGGCTAGAAATAGACCCAGATGCGAACCCGCTCTAATACCATGTAGGAATATTGAATGGCTGTGATAATTGTCGGGGTGTATTGTTTGAGCCTCGGAAGGCATATATATAGAGTATAATATGATTTGGAGATCAAGTCAATCTAATACAGAATGGAAGTTTACTAAAGATATGAAAAAAACTATATCGGATACACATCATTCTAATTGATTCTATTCTATCTCTTAGAATCTTACCAAACATGCACTCTAATAGTTTTAATCTCTAAAGTCAAACTATCTAAGGAAATATGGCTTTTCGTGACACGTCAATTGAGATCTTACCGTTAAAGTTACGTAGTGCTTGCTTGGCCTCTTAGTGGTGATCATTTGGGCTTTTCTGTGGCTTATGGCTGAAAAACACTATAGCTGGATGAAAAAACACTGTAGCTGATAGAGGCTTATTTAGCATAATTAAATTTAAAAAATTAAAAAAAATATAAAAAATATGTTAGTCTATTACATATAATACAAACAAATACGGAAAAAAGAACTGGCAAAAAAGCTCAACAAAAAAGCAAAAAGTTCAGAAAAAGACGAAATTTATGAATAGTGAAAAATAAGCCGGAAGCCAGAAGCTGAAGCCGAAACAAGCGGAGCCTAAGACCTGGAGTCGCTAGTTAACTGCTAAGGTCATATTTGGAACGCAGTAATTCGATAGATATCATTTGACAATTATAAAATTTCTGCGTTCCAAAACATGCCCTAACTCAAAAAAAAAAGAAGGCTTAGGTTGTGTGCTTTAATTCTCTATTGAGTTGGATTTAGGGGTTTTATAGTCCAAATTCTAAAAGGGGATTGAAGGATTTACCAATACAAAAAAAAGTGCATTTAAGAATTTATTATCTGATATCTCACTAACATGTGACAAATTCTCAATTATTCTGTCCGATGTCTCACTGACATGTGGCAAATCCTCAATTATTCCGTTCTAAATTATGCGTATATCCTGCGTGAATAGTTGGAAACAGGAGAAAAATACAGGCGCAGATTCTGGTAGTGTAGCTCAAATTCTCGAGAAACCCATAACAATTGTTGCCAAACCGTTGATCAATCCAAGCAGTGTCACCTGTCCACTGAAGACCGTAGTTTCATTCCCACTGCCCATGCGTTTGGTGGCACTTGAATTTCGACCAATGAAAATTAATTCATGGTACGTACTAGAATCTGTACTTAACCATGAAAGATTATGGCGAGGTATTGAAGTTTCCCTAATTTTCAGTTCTAGCTTCTAGTTATAGCTACCAACCATACGTGATAAGCCGATCGAGACAAGTCGAAGTGCCCCACCAGTTTGTCCATTTGCCTCATACGACGGCAGCATCTTGTGGTCCTCGAGACATCTGAATCCCCATGAAGCCATAACAATAGAGGTTGCAGCAAGCAGAGAGAGAGAGATAACCGCAGAATTTTGGATATATCTAGCACTATATACCTCTAAAATTCCGTTTTTAACCCCCCGAGCACATTATTTTCAAATGTAGCCCCCCCACCGACCGCGCGTTTCTTCGGAGCCAACACCTGGCCGGTCGTGCGGTCCGGAACCGCACGACCGCACTGTAGCTAGGTCGTGCGGTCCGGAACCGCACGACCGCACTGTAGCTAGGTCGTGCGGTCCGGGACGCACGACTCCACTGTGTGTCGCACTGCCCGAGCGCACGATTCTTTTTTCGACCGCATCACTCCGTCTGACCGCACGACTACAGAAAACTCCAGAAATCAAGCGATGAAGCATCCCAGCCTAGCAGTTTTGATGTGGATCGTACACGCAGGCATACACACAGTTTTGATGTAGCCTAGCTACAGTGCAGTCGTGCGGTTCCGGACCGCACGACCGGTCAGGTGTCGGCTCCGGAGAAACGTGCGGTCGGCGGGGGGCTACATTTGGAAATAATACACTCGGGAGGCTAAAAACGGAATTTTAGAGGCCTACAATGCTAGATATGTCCAAAACTCATAACCGCATGCATTCTTGCATGCTTGTGAGTGGATGTTTACCTGTGTGTGTCACCTACAAGGAGAGAGAGAGAGAGACAGAGAGGCTCTCAAGTGAACTCTCACTTACAAAAAACTTTTGCTTCCGATTTTAGTTGGGGAGTGGTGTTTAGTGCTTGCACGTCAAGATGTGAACATGATATGCTACATGTGGAGCTCTGAGCATTGATGAAGCTATATATGCTAATTGTCAGCAAAGAATCAATTGGACTTTTGTCCAAAGTGGTTGCTTTAGTCAGTAGAGCATGCGTGCATTTGCTTTAGTTAGTGGACCATGCATGCATTGCCCTTACATTGTGTTTAATTGTTAGCCACATGCTTGGATTATTCAACAAGAAGAGGGAGAGAGAGGGATCAGTGAGATAATTAGCTAGCTTTGAAATGAGGACTAGAGAAATAGGCTCTCAAATCATGTCTTATCTGCAAGGTACTTGGCATTGTCCGAATGCGAGAAGCTTTTTGACATGAAACTCTTGAATTATATATTGATCATTGGATTCATTGCATGCATGTTGTGTGATTAGTACACAATTAAAATATCTGATCACAAACAGAAGGAATCCACGAAGTAAAAATCATGCATAGCTAACTCCATCCAAGCATCTAGCTGCTGCATGCTCTGACGCATGGACGGATGGACCCGTTGATCGATCTGCAGCTGAAAGCTACAACAGTACTAAAGAAGATCGTGTAGCCCCGATAGATAAGTGAGTGCTAATCACATGGAGTGTCCTATTAAATTGCAGATTCCCAAAGGAAGAGGACAGGAGAATGTAAAATACATCACAGGTGTTTGGACTCAACGTTGGAGCAAGTACAGGACCGCAGTGAGAGAGATCACTCAAGTCCATGCCATGAACATGCAGAACTACAGAAGTATCGATCTAACTTGTAGTTGCATGTCTAGTAAAGTCATAGTAGTGTCGGACTGTCTGCCAAGGATCCCATGCGAGGGAACATGTGAGAAGGTACAGAATATTATGTGATGAATCATTGCCAAGTTTATGAAGTTCGATTTTAAATTCTGCATCGTTTGCAGTTTTTTAAGGTGTTTTTCAGGCAAACCAGTCAAGCTGGTTGGCTGGGTGGTTGACCGCCGGGTGGATTGATTGGGATTTTAACGGCAGTTGTATTTTTTTTTCCAAAGAGAGTGTTTTTGCACTATGCTTGACCAGTCTGATTGGTCCCTGGTTGGCGGTTAGACCGGCCCTAAGGTTTGATTCTTGGATTTTGGGAATTATGTTTTAGGATGAATTGAATTATGTTTCACTACTGCAAAAAAAGTCATCACAGACAGTTCAAAAACGTCATCACAAACGGTTTCGCGAGCCGTCTGAGTTTATGAGTTAGTAATGACATGAGATCATCACAAACGGTTTAGTTTGCTTTGTTTTGTTGTTTACATGTTGTTCTATGGTAAAAAATATTATCTTTGACATAGTAGGCTTTTAGATTATTAGTTTATTAAAAATATAATTAAACAAGTTTCAAAATCAACCTTAATTCAATGTAACATGAATAAGTGTACGCACATTATAAAATTAAAATTAAAAATTCTACTGTAGACTTGCATATTTAGAAATATAATTCACATTTTATATAAAATATATACACTTTTAAAAATCTGATAGAATCGTGATTATATGATCCGATCCCATTAGACAAAAAATGATCCTACCTAGGATCACGATCCTGACAACCTACACATGGCAAATATGACGATTGCTTGCAAGGAAAAACAAAGACCGGGTCAAGTAAGGGTATTTTGGTAAGGAAGCCAAATACCGAAAACTACGTTGAATCAAAATCGCGACACTTGGGAAAATGGTTTAGGTCAAGGAGATACTGAGAAGATCAAGTGGATCAAAGGCTAAAGATTTGGCGGATTCGAGCTCATTTACTTTGAAAGCGTGCATGAGTTAAGTGTGCGAGTAAAACCCGTGTTTTGTGGGGTTAACGAATTTCTCCCAAATATGCTAGTAGATGGTATCCATTAGGTTAGATGTGGGTTGGTTGTCTCATCTATTTAACAGGCTGGGAATAGAAGCTTGCATGCTAACCATCTAATCATTCAAACCTTGTGTTCTAGAGTTAGGGTTAGATGAGGGTGAGTGCTGTGGTGTGCTCTTTTATCCTCTAGGCGGAGTGACGATAAAACCTTCATCCTTAATTACCAATAGATTAATTTTGTTCATCACTTATGGTGTCATCTTGATTTGGTTAATTTGCATTTGTTGGTTTTGTTCTCTTCTCTCCTCTTCTTGATCTTATTGTGTACCAAGGACGTATAAATGATGAAGATAGCTCATAGAGATCAACTCCCATCTATCTAGACACCAAGTCTTAGAAGATTTCAAAGTTGTCTGGTTTTGCTTGGGTTTGACATTATCTTGAGGTTTCTTGATCCCAAGGTATTTGCTTTGAATCTTTGGGAGAAATAGTTTGCTGTGATATATGGGAATTTATTTAGAATCATCTTGGCTATCCTCTACCCACGATCAAGTCATACACTAAGATTTTAAGGTGTGCTCGGTTTTGGTGCAATCTTGCTTGTCCTTAGGAAAGTTGGAACTTTGACCAAAATTCATGTGATCTTTGGATGGAATAGGTTCTTGGGACCCTAAACAAGGTGTGTTCAAAGTTTCATCTCTTTTGATTAAGAATTTTGGGAGTTGCACCATTCTTGATCTTGGCTTGAGCTATTTTTCCATTTTGGAAACAAGGGAGTGGTCAAACCACCCCTAGACCTGATCTAACCGGCCACCAATCAGACCGCCGTGATCAAACTGGTCAAACCGGCCGCTCGTCAGACCGTCAAGTGCACGCTGGTCAGACCGCACCCTCTGCGGTGGTTGAACCGTTGAGATACTGAAAAATCTTTCTCTTAGGTTTTTGAGTTTATTACTTTGTTCTTGGCTGCCTTCTAATTCTAATCTTCGTAACTCTGTAGCTACTAGAGTAAAAAATTTACGTTTACTTGAAAAAATAAAGTCAACATTCACCCGTCTGTCCGGTCCTTGCAACATGCATATGCGCAGGTCAATGGTATCATATTATCACGCATGAATTCAATTGACATCTGCATTCTGCCGTACTTCTTCCTGTCATGCATGTGTACATGGGAAGAAGTAAAATTGTTAGATGCATGATCAGCCATTTACCCGACCCTCTAAGTGATCCCATGACCCTCCATTGGTTATTAGCAGCCTTCAAAGACCAAGGTTTGATACTTTGATTGAACATGACATACTTTTACGAGTTTATCACTGTTAATTTGATGATCAATATTAGCTGCTTCGTTTTTTTAAAAACGTCACAGGTACATCTCCTCATGTGATCATAAAGTATTTAGGTATAAAGTATTATAGGTGTCATTCACTATATATAAAGTATTTTTTTTTTAAATTTTACAATAAGCTTTTGATGTTAGATCTAGGACTGAAGTTCAAGTAGCCTTAGATCTGGATCCGTCACTGATTGCCTGCCATGGCAAATCAACTTTTGATTGGCATAGCCCGGCGGCGTGGCGCTTGCACTTTAGCTCTCTGGTCAATGACTAATGTTTGACTCCCATAGACTAAAGGTTGGTTGGATTATTTATGTAGATTTTATCACTATTATTTAGGCCCTGTTTGGCACAGCTTCACCAACAGCTTCATGAGCTGTTGTGAGCTGTTTTTTGCCAAACACCCTTTTTGCAAACAGCTTCATGGATGAAGCTCCTTAAATCATGCTCTCACAAGGGAATGGGGTGGGGTGAAGCTGAAAATAGTAGCTTTTCACAGCTCTCTCCCTCAGGCTCGCAGTTCTAGGAACCCACTGCCCTTGTAGTTGACAGAAATTACAGCACTTTGCCACTGGGTCCCCACGCCTGTTTCCTCTCCTCCCGTTCGCACTTCTCTAATGATTTTAATTTTTTTATTTTAATTTTTTAATTCATACTCATTCAAATATATTATTTTTTTAATTCATATGACCATATACAAACATATAACTCCAAATGTTAGAACGAGTCAGGTAGACAGTGGCATCTTGGACAATTGCCCTCTTTCAGCCATGCATGAAGCTGTTGGTGAAGCTGTTTTGCCAAACAGTTTTTCAAAACAGTTTTAGCTTCACCGGTGAAGCTGCTCGTGAAGCTGAAACTAAAAAAAACAGCTTCACTATGAAGCTGAGCTGTGCCAAACGGGGCCTTACATGGATGTTATCCCTGATATTTTTGGTATTCGAACGTGTGACCTATGAACTGTGAGCTATATATACATGACTGCACCAGCTAATCCAATTGTCCCACCCTCTAAAAAAAATGAACTTTTGGTTCTCACTAGTTGAATGATAAATCAAATGTTAACCGTCCTAAGTTAAAACTGTACATATAAAGCATCTGTAGCCATTATATGAGCTTCAAGATGCGTGTGCTTCTGCTGATGTATGTTGATACGATGGACAAATGTTCAAACTTACACTAAAAAATCAGATGGCTGCATGATTCATGTTCCTATATGATCATCAAAATCTCCAAAGGAAAACAAAAAAAACTAAGGATATTGATCAAGTACCGAGCAAAAAACCAGCTTGTGCAGAGGGAAATCCTGCATCAACACAGCAAGGAATCAATTAAGCAACACAGAACCTGACGATCGAAACCAATCATGCATGCTAGCTTGCCTCTCTTGCTTGTTCTAGCTCATAATTAACACACACGTACAGTACTACTTGGAGTTGGAGAGAATTCTCCACGTGTTGTGTACAACACTGATGTCTGAAGATGTAGATTCATGCACATTAATTGTACGTACGTAATTCCTGATGGGAATTAAACCTATATATACGTACCAGTACTAATTAATCAATCGAACGAACAGACTGGAGAGCTAGCATTTGACGACATTAACGTACGTAGTACCATGGTCCATGCATTGCACAGCAATACATGGACGGACGACACATGAATGCACCTTAATTACAGCTTCAAAGACAGGTCGATGTCGCCGGCCGCGGCGGCGGCCGCCCCTTGATCCCCGCCCCGCGGCGGGCACCAGCTGAAGTCGGACGGCGGCGCGGGCGGGGGCGAGGTGGAAAAGATGGGCGCCGCGCCGACGGCGGAGAGCTCGCGACTGCGTTTGGCGAGGCTGCGCTCGAGCTTGTGCGCGTTCTGGTGGCCGCCCAGCGCCTGCGAGCTGTAGAACTTGCGGCGGCAGTACGTGCATGAGAAGGTCCGGTCGGGGTCGGCGGCGAGCGGCGCCGGATGTCTGGCCGCCGTCGAGTGAATGAGCCGCAGGTCGAGGTTGAATGTCCTCGCACTCATCTCCTTCTCCATTTCTCGGTGGCGAGCGAGATGAGTATGTCCAAGTGCAGGTAGCAGCGTGTAGTGGAACGTGGCGAAATGCCTTGGGAGGCGGCCAGTGGTGCGCCATGTATAAAGAGTGGGATCTGTTAGGAAACCTGGACTCTATCCAGAGTCCTGATCTAATTGGGCACCCCACCTTAGACTATAAATAGGGACCTAGACCCCCCTTATTATGTACCCGATGCAATCTAAAGTAATAAAGAAAGACCAAGAGTTCTCTCTACCTCTCTGTGTTCAATCTATTATTCTGTGATTCTGTGATTGATTCGTTCTTGTTCTAAGCAGAGGAATCGCTCGGACTGGTCTCCAGCGTCGGTTCCTCAACACGTTATCAGCACGACTTCGCTCCGGTGAACGAGGTAATCATCGAAGCACAGATTGAATTTTCTAGATCGCTTTTGAATCCGTATTTTCTTTTCGCGTTCTAGATTGAATCTCTACGGTGCAAATCCGCCCCAATCTACCGCGAGCAGACTTGAAGTCGCCGGCACAATGCCGATCGGTAGATTGTGAAACGGGGTAGATGTTGATTGCACTGTAGATTAGATGCAAATCCGCCCTAATCTACCGCGAGCAGACTTGAAGTCGCCGGCATAATGTCGATCGGCAGATTGCGAAAAGGGGTAGATGTTGATTGCATCGTAGATTGAAAACGAATATTTGTGCATGTTTTCTGTTCGGGTTTTGCATGATCACTGCACGAGAAATAGAATCTGGCATCATCTTCTCTGTCTGGTCATTGCACAAGAAAAAAAAAGAGAAAAACAGGCACCGGCCTGAAGTCGCCGCCGGCCTGAAACCGCCAGGGAGCCGCCGGCTCCACCATCGGTCGACGCCCGCTGCCCGCATGCGGCCGGCCTCTCATAGCCATGGATCATCGGCCTGAAGCCGCTGTTGACCTTGCCGTCGGCCACCGGACAGGTTTGCGCCGGCCTCGATCTCCACGTAAAGGCGCGAGCACATCACTGGCCCGAAGATCGGCCACCGCCGGCCGCACATCACACGCGCCAGCTCGCGCGTATACGCCGCCGCCCGAAGCTGCTACGCCGCCTTCCCACTGGCCCCTCTGCCTCGGCCTTGCCGCCTTGTGCCAAGACTCGCCAGCCAGCAGTCGGCCTCTCCGCGCCCGCATGCGCCGCCCTCGGAGAGTGCGCCCCGCACGGGCCGCCGCCTCCCGCACGAGGCGCCGCCCTATTGTCGACGACCTCCGCGCCTCGGCTTTCGGCCCGCAGCCGCACGCCGTACCGCCCTGCGCCCGCATGCGCATGACTCCGGCCTGCAGCCGCCGGAGTCCCCGTCCGCCGTCGCCGCCTCCCCGCATGAGGCGTCGCCGCACGCGAGGCACAGGACCACCCGCGCCGACCCTGCCACTTGTGCGCAGCCCACCGCATGGGCCGCCTCGGCATCCAACGCCCGAAGCGCCGGCCGTCCCCGCTCGGCTGGCCGCCCTACTCGCCTTGGCCTGCAGCCACCGTGCGCCCGACGCCAGCCTCTCCGGTTGGACGTCGCACCGAGACCAGCATGCAGCCGCCCTTACATGCCGCCGCACGGCACCCGGCCATCCCCGCCGCCGTCCGCCTCACCACCGGCCCCGCACGGCCGCTGCTCGCCACCGCCCGCTTCATCGCCGGCCCAGCATGGCCGCCGCTTGCAGCCATCCGCGCGCCGCCATGCGCCGGTCCCGCCACCGCACGGGCAGCTCGGGCCGCCGCCACTGCCTTGCACAGTGGGAGGGAAACCCTAAATCCCTCCCTCCCTCTTGTTCCGGCCGAGTGGGCCAATCAGGCCTGATGGGCCAAGCGAATCAGGGCAAAACGAGCCGGGCGAAGAAAAAAAACGGGGGCATGGCCCGGCCGGGGGGGGGCTGGCTGTTTTGCGAAAAAGCCCTCCGGCTCTTGACAAATTACTTTTTGGCCCTTAAATTTTAATCTAAGTCCTGAAATCTCGCAGAACAGGCCTCGTAATTCCGAAAATTACGTATAAACCCTCAAATTTACCAGTGGGTCCAGAATTTTGCAGAAAACCCCTCGGTAAATCAGGAAATTGCGCGAATTTTTCTCTGAACTGAAATTTTGCGTAAAAAACCCCTGGAATTGCAGAATTTGCTGAAATTTCATATTTTAGCATAAAAGGGCCTCGAGAATCCGAATTTTGCATTATTTTTAGCATTTGAAGCTTATTTATTTATGCCATTATTATTCTCTGTATTTTCTGTATTTATTTACTGTTTTGGTTAATTGTAATTGCTGAAAATTGCTTTTAATCTCTGAAATTAGCAGTAAAAATTATAGAAAATGCACAGAAAATTATGAAACATTATGAGAAGCTTTTGTACCATTTATTTACCCGCAGTGAATTATTCCGTGCATGTCTACCAGCAGTAGACTTATACACATTTAGATGACTAGCATCACGAACTGGGAGTTCGAGGAGCTGGCCCAGCATGGCCAAAACTACCTGATGTTGGCATCCGATGTCGAGACTGTGCTTGGAGCCAGGAAGCTCCGCGCTGCTATTGGGATTGGCGGACTGAATGACGCTCAACCCAAACCTGAGGAGAATGATCAAGCACTTCATTTTCTTAGGCACCACCTCTGCCTCACTCTCAAGAATGAGTATATGACGGAGAAGAGCGCGCTAGCACTCTAGACCGCACTCCAGAAGCGGTTTGAGAGGCTAAAGTACACCATTCTTCCTCAAGCAGAGCGAGAGTGGATCAGACTGAGGTTTTACCGACTTTAAGACGGCCAGGGAATACAATTCTGCCCTGCACAGGATTTGTATCCCAATACAGAAAATTGAGAAAAACCTTCCACCCCAATATAGCACAATCCGCACGCAACTATCGTCAAGATGGCTATGAGGAATACGCCGAATTGACTTATATGATGCAAGTTGCGGAGGCTTAGGACAAAGTTCTCTGTAAGAACTACGTCACTCAGCCACTTGGGAGCTCCGTTGGCCGTGAAGCCAACGACGGGAGCAACAAGGTGCGAAAGCCCTTGATAGAGAAAAAGGGGAAGAAAGGGTAAGACCGTAGCCCAGAAAGGCAAATCAGATACTCCACGTGAGAATAAGGCTAGCAAGCCAAAACGGGATGGCAAAGGGCACATGAAGCCCATTCTGCATCGGTTGAGGGGGAGCATTCTGAGCAGCTGCCTGCGCTGATGGTGTTTGAGACCATTACGACAGCAGTACCCCTCTCGACCTAGAAGCAGCCACCATCATGATTTCTTTGAAGAGAATGTCACCCCGAGAGAATAGCAGAAGAAGTCTAGTGTACATAATGCATTTAGACTTTAATTGTCATTTATTTTGTGTGAAAAATATGTTAGAATTTGCATGGATGGTACTTAAAAATTGTTATTTTCTCGTAATGGTTGGATGATATTTGAAGAATTCATTCATTTATTCAGTTAATGATGTCATGATATGTTCTGATATTGGTGTATTTTATCTATGTGTTGATTGCCTTCTCATGCATATTAATAAAATACCATATATTAGAACGCTTGTAGCGCCCTATGAAGGAAGTGTGTTTAGCTAGCAGCGGCACAACGCATACCATCTTAAAAGAGATTATGTATTTTCAGTCAATTTGTAAGAGCACTGGCAGCCTTACGACAATCGCCAGAAGCGATGGATATATAATTGGTTCAGGAAGAGCCATAATGGGCACAACTTTGGTTATTGAAGAAGCCTTATTGTACCCAGAATCGACTAGAACTCTCCTAAGTTTTAAGAATATCCGCGCAAATGGTTTCCACGTTGAGACTGAAGAAGAGTACGGTAAGAAATACCTGCTCATTATGAAGCGCGAAGAGAATGGCAAAAGAATATTAGAAAAACTTCCTTCACTGGGCTATATTATACCAACATTAAAGCGCCTGCAGCGTACACTGTTCTGAAAACAGTGTTTAGAAACTATTAACTCTTCTGTCTCTGGCATGACAGATTAGGCCACCCAGGTCTTAGGATGATGAGAAACATAATAAATAACTCGCATGGGCATAATATTAATGTGAAGAATTTACCGAATCATGAAGATTTTGTGTGCCCTGCATGTGCCACCGGGAAACTAATTACTAGACCCTCCACTCTGAAAGTGAAGGATGAAGTCCCTGCATTCTTGGAACGCATCCAAGGAGACATTTGCGGTCCCATTCAGCCAGTCTCAGGGTCGTTTAAGTATTTCATGGTGCTCATTGACGCTTCTTCGAAGAGGTCATATGTGGGTTTGTTGTCCACAAGAAACCACGCCTTTGCAAAATTGATCTCGTAGATCATTCGCATCAGAAATGTGTTTCCAGATCATCATATCAAGTCCATTCGAATGGACAACGCCGGAGAATTTACTTCAAAGGCATTTGATGATTATTGCATGGCGATGGGAATTGCAATTGAGCATTCACTACCGCATGTCCATACCCAGAATGGTTTGGCAGAGGCTTTAATTAAAAGAATTAAAATTATTGCCCGACCCCTTTTGTATAATTGAAATCTAGCAGCTACATGTTGGGGACATGCAGTCCTGCATGCAGCGAATCTCATCAACCTTAGACCTTCGGCCTACAACATCCATTCAACTATGCAACTAGCGCAATGGTCAGCACCGAAGATTTCCCAACATTAGGGGGAGGAAATCAACCCCTTGATGAAGAATGTCGGGAAATTATGTGGCAAGCCTGGGGAATCCATGTAGATGACCCACGCACTAGAGAAGTCCAGAAGACATTACATGGCAAGCCACGGGAATTCATGCAGATGACCCGCGCATTAGTGAAGCAAATAGAGAAGTCCAAAAGACAATAGAAGTCCAGAAGACAAGAGAAGTCTAGAAGACAATAGATTTGCAAGCATTAGCAAATCAACTGCCTGATCACTTTAGTGATTTGAAGAGCGTGACTAAGTCGCATGTGCCTGCACGCACTGCACCGGAGAGGATTGAAATACCAAAGAAAGCAGAAGGTATCCCTAATCTCGTCCAGAGGCCTCAGAAAAATAAAAAAGAGGACGATAACTCCGGTTCCTCGAATCCTTAGTAACCGGGGACGCCTGGTGAAAAAGGATAAGAGGGATTTATCACAGCCGATCATTGAAGTCCCCCAGAATGAGAAGGGGAGCCAGTTGAGACCTGGCACAAGTATGACACCTTCAGAAAAGGGCATACCGGATCTGAATATCCCCATCGGCATGGATGTGTGCGCACACATCGGAGCCGAAAAACTAAAGGGACTTGCCACCGCAATTGAAAGAAGCGATGTGCAAGGTAAAGCTCTAGCAGAAGCAATCGCTCCAGAAGAAGCAACTCATGAAGAAATAGCTATAAATTATGTGCACACGGGAGAGTCCCTGAATAGGACAACAGCTAATATCGATATCTACTTCGCAAAGAAAATTGCCACCATCATCGATCTTGATCCCGAGCCTGCATCGCTCGCTGAATGTAAGAAAAGATCAGATTGGGAAGATTGGAAGAAGGCAATAGCAACTGAATTGCTATCTCTGAATAAAAGAGAGGTGTTTGGGCCCGTATGCCGCACACCTCCCCACATACACCCCGTTGGGCACAAGTGGGTATTTGTTCGAAAGAGAAATGAAAAAAATGAAGTAGTGAGATACAAAGCAAGGCTGGTAGGCCAAGGTTTCACTCAACGTCCTGGAGTTGATTATGAAGAAATCTACTCTCTAGTCATGAGTGGAATTACCTTTAGTTACTTGATCTCAATGGCAGTGAACTTGAATTTAGAAATGAAATTGATGGATGTTGTGACTACATACCTTTACGGTAACTTGGATTCGGAGATTTACATGAAAGTCCCTGAAGGAATTCCTCTCCCGAACCAAGACAGAGCAAATAGAAATCTGTACAGTGTGAAACTCAGAAAGTCACTGTATGGACTGAAACAATCTGGAAGAATGTGGTATAATCGCTTGAGCGACTTTCTCTGCAAGAAAGGCTACACGAACAATGAAGACTGTCCTTGTGTATTTATACGGCGATCCCAGAATGGATTCTGTATAATCTCTGTGTATGTAGATGATCTGAATATCATCGGGACAGCCGAAGACATAAAAGAAGCAAGCTCCTACTTGGAGTCAGAATTTGAAATGAAAGATTTGGGTAAGACCAAGTTTTGCTTAGGCTTGCAGCTTGAGCATGTCCCTGAAGGAGTCTTGGTACATCAGTCGACCTACACCCAGAAGGTGCTCGAAAGGTTTGGCTTTGAGAAGGCATTTCCCTCGAAAGTACCGATGATCGGTAGGTCTTTACAGCAAGAAAAAGATCCTTTCCGACCAAGGGAAGAGGGGGAGGAAGTCCTGGGACTGGAATTCCCATACTTGAGTGCAGTGGGAGCACTCATGTATTTAGCAAACTGCACTAGACCGGACATTGCATTTGCCGTGAGCCTGTTAGCAAGGTACAGTGCAGAGCCCACCAAAAGGCATTGGCAGGGCATAAAGGATATTTTCCGATACCTCCAAGGTAGCAAGGACCTCGGATTGTTTTACAGAAAGAATCAAAATCTGAACTTGATTGGCTATGCAGATGCTGGGTATCTGTCAGACCCGCATACCGCTAAGTCACAAACAGGCTATGTATTCCTGTGTGGTGGAACTGCAGTTTCATGGAAATCGTCTAAGCAAAGCCTGGTAGCTACTTCGACGAACCACTCAGAAATTATAGCACTGTATGAAGCCGCACGAGAGTGCGCTTGGCTCCGCCGAATGGTTCACCACATCCAGCAGTCATGTGGGATGAACATTGTGTAAACCCCCACAATTATATATGAAGATAATGCCGCTTGCGTTGCACAAGTGCAAGCAGGCTATGTGAAGAGTCATCTCACAAAGCATATTAACCCCAAGTTCTTCTATGCACATGAATTGCAAAAGATGGACGAGATTAAAGTACTGCATACTAAGTCATGTGAAAATATCGCAGATTTATTCACTAAGTCACTCCCCGCATCTAGTTTTGAAAGGTGCGTGCGTGGAATTGGAATGATGAGACTTAGAGAAGTGCAGAATTCAGGGGGAGAATTCTCACAAGCCCGCTAATAAATCTTGATCATGAAGATTAAGTACCCAAAAATAAAGTCTTGCAGACTAAATGAATTTGGGTGAATTGTACTCTTTTTCCCTTGACGAGTTTTCCATGAAGTTTCTCGACCAAGGTTTTTAACGAGGCAATTCGTGCATCGCAGCATCACATGTATCATGTACTCTTTCTCCAAATTTTTCCCACTGGGTTTTTATGGAGTTTTGACGAGGCATGAGCATGTTGGGTGAGTGCCCAAGGGGGAGTGTTAGGAAACCTGGACTCTATCCAGAGTCCTGATCTAATTGGGCACCCCACCTTAGACTATAAATAGGGACCTAGACCCCCCTCATTATGTACCCGATGCAATCTAAAGTAATAAAGAAAGACCAGGAGTTCTCTCTACCTCTCTGTGTTCAATCTATTATTCTGTGATTCTGTGATTGATTCGTTCTTGTTCTAAGCAGAGGAATCGCTCGGACTGGTCTCCAGCGTCGGTTCCTCAACAGGATCGACATGTTGTCAGCTAACTCCAAGCCTGAAGTATTCACTACTACAGAAATCCACATTACAGACGGTTCAGAAACGTTATCACAGACGGTTTTCTGAACCGTCTGAAATTATGGGTCAGTGATAATCCAAGTTATCACAGACGATTTTTAATTAAAAACCGTCTGTGATATCGCATAATCACAGACGATTTTTAATGAAAAACCGTCTGTGATACTCCTCCCCCCAGCAGAATCTATTTCTGTTTATAGCTAGCCTCAGGAAATGCTAGCCATGCCCTCTGAAACAAGCAGATAATCACAGACAAAAAACATACAATTCACACATCTCATTTCCTTTCAGATACATTTCACAGACATAAAACATCCCATTGACATCGCACTTCATTTCACAAACATAAAGCATGCATCCATTTCGCAAATCGATTAATTGAATTGAAATGAAATATCCATTAACAAATGCACAGTTACAAAAGATGTGCACTGCATTTGCACTTAGTGATAAGACCAATAAGAAATCATGGTGCGCAGTGGAACCGTCCTCCTGGTGTTATGACTTGAGTCAGCAAAAAGTACGCCAACTCTCCTCGAATCCCTCCAAGAACAGGCTGTTTCAATGCAGTTGACGGGATGGACGTAGCCTGTCGATAGGAATATCAATGTGCGTATATATGTAACGTGTTAAGTATGAAGTAATTATGGGAAGAGTGACAAACCTTGCGATTGGTGAGCCTCGAGGAATCGAGGAGTAGTTCCATATGTTGGCAAACGTAGTATCCACATGTGTTGCCCGGCTCCTGCTGGTGACACTGCAAAAAATGGAATGTGTTAGTTCAAGAGGCATTAGTACCAACTGTTGCATAGGATTAATTAATGTGAAATAGCGAATACCTTAAAATCTCGAACATGTGTCAGCAGGCCTTTGGCCCCGCGCTTCGAGTCACCTCCCTTTTCAATGTAGGTGGCAAACGCCCTACGTAATTCGAAAAAATTAACCTTAATCATTCGGAAGGAAAGAAAGTACAATATAGATATGTATGGGGAATATGTGCTTACCTATCGATTACTTGGCTGAGAACTGTGAAGTCCATTTTATTCTTACTTAGGGAATCAAGGTAATATACCTTGTTCCATTTTGGTACAATTACTACTAAAATCCAATGAAAGTTTTGAAGGAAGGGCATAAGTACATAATCCTTCTTGACGCTACCCAGCAGTCCTGCTGCAATGTACCTCTCGACGAGGGGTGTATCCTGGTCGATGGTTTCCTTGGCGACCAATTGTGGGTCCAAGAAACCAACTGATAAGTTGGATGATCTAGTTTTAATCAGCATGTGTCTATATATATACACACGAAAGCAAAAAATTAGATATGACATTTATCGGTATGACATTAACGGAGACTGTGATTGTACACACTTAAAGGGAGGGAGGAGAATTCATGGCCATTGGATCTCTAATCCAGCAGTCCTAAATCTGGATGAGTTATCCGGATGTTTTCTTTCTAACTATACATATTGTAGTTGCCTGAGGTTTCTGGTTGATGCTAGCTTAGGTCTTATTTATATTAGTTTCTAAAAGCAGTTTTTTACAGTAAATAATTTTTCTATAGTATTTAACTTTCAAATGATGTGTCTTTTTAAGACAGAGTCTACTAATTAATTGAAGTATATACTGTAATAATTTTATTTATATCGACCAAATCACATGTGAGTTTCTCTGATTCTCTATAAACTATTACTATTCATAAACTAAAACCAAAAACCATTGGTACAAGCTAATCATACATGCCCTTAGACTGTGCACAGCTGATTTTTATGACGCTTACATGAAACTGAGAGTTCACACGCACCATATATCTTGGTTAGTGCGGTTTACGGTCATACAAAACCTCGCTGGTCTTGGGATGGAGGTCATCCATGCATGCGGTGGCGAGGCAGTAGCTGAGGACGACGACGACACCGGCGAAACCCCGCTTTGGCTGAGCTGCAATGGATCCGCTTGTGCCGGATTTTGTGAAACTTACATGTGCTATATATGTAGTAGTTTACTCTTGCATTGTTTAGGTGCCCCTGAATTCCAAAACCACATTGCAAATAGGTATTCGCATATACACGTATACGTACGTCCCTAGGTTAGGCCATCTTTTATATATCTTGTACCAGAACGGATATATATATATATATATGCATGATGGTGCTAGGAGATAGAATCCAAGTGGTTAGCCAGTAATAGATGGGATCCACTGTCCCCCTCAATATAGCCAACCTAGCTATAAACCAGCTGTTTGGTGGCAAGTCACCGGCTGGTAATTTAGCCGTCTAATCTAACTCTAGCAAACCCATGCTCCACGCATACATACATAACATGGCTACTTAATTAAGCTAGCAAATTAACTATTTCATTCATAGCATGCTAAAGATTAAAGCGACTAGAGACGTGCGTGATGGAACCAGACTGGGAAATTGAAGATCTGTGGGCTCGCCAATTTAATTATTTTGGGGAAAATAGCTTGATACTTAACCAATCAACTGACGTTAGTACGTGCTTCTAATGCTTAAGGCATACGTACCTTTGCATATCCAGTGATAGAGTCGAACAGCAGAGTAAGCTGGCTAGCTGTACGCACAATCGATCGATGTGAAGGTAGACTTGCACGATTGATGATTGACCGGTGATTTGTACGCTCAATTGATCGAGCTCCGTTTGATGGATCTTGGGACATGCGATAACATGCACCAACGGTACGTACGGTTGAAAGTTCAGCCATCGAGGTTACTGTACGACCGAGGTTCTCTAGCCACCGCGTACTATCTATTTCATGAATTTTAGGTATATATAGCACAGTTTATAATCACAATTATAAAAATATTCGTATACGAGTCGTACATTTTTGCTGCCTAGGGCCGAACAGCGGCACCATTGGGCTGACACGTGTGACCTGCTGTCCAGCCATCGGACGGCAGGCGACCTGCTGCCCTGTCACCGGGCACCAGGTTTCCTACCGCTCCACCACCGGGCACTAGGAAATTAAGCCGACTTAATTACCTATCTTAATTATTTTTTGTATACTATTTGTTTAAAATTTTAAATATAGCAAATGAGTTTGAAACATTACAAAATTTTATGTACAACCTCCTGATATAACGTAATTGATTGTATAATTTTTTGACAATTTTATCCATTGTGAATATTGCTCAAAAATTCATACGATTATGATATTTGTACAAGTCGTTACATATAGCAAACGAGTTGCAAAAATTATGAAATTTTATGTACAACCTCCTGACATAGTCATAGTAATTGTCTATTTTTTTGACAATTTTATACATTATGAATATTTGTAGAAGTATATATAATGGTACAAATACCCCTGCTAATCACCTGGAGCCCTGCCACCGGGCAACAGGCTTTGGAACCATGCGGAAGGGGTGGACAGAGGTGGGTTTTGTTTGCTTTGTTTAGTTCACATGCGAATAAACAGAGTGGGCCATAGACATTTGATTCATATAGAAATTGAACACTCGTGCAGGAAATTTTTCTTTATGCCAGTGTGGTCGAGGCACAGAAGTGTCAAATTATGATTTTGGGAATATCTCCACAGTTGTGCGCGTCCAGACGGACACGGAGGACTAAACAACGAAGAAACGGGAGCTTTTGGGTCCAAAACGTAAGAACTCAGAAGGGGTGTGGTCTTCGTTACAATTTCAAAGAAAGCAGAGGGGCAAACTACAAATTCTCCATGGAACTCAATAGGATTTTAACCCTGAGTCACTGTCACCGCACCTTCGCTGCTCCTCTCCTCCATTCCCCCATTTTACTGCCTCCCATCTCCCACCGCGGCCATCGCACCGTCGCCGCCCTAGCTTGTCAGCACGCCACCATCTCCGCTGCCCATCAACACCACTTCCTCTCTAGACTCTATTCTTTGCGCCGCCAGATCATCTACTCCTCTGCTCCAAATCCTGCGTTGCCTTAGATCCATGGTCGGATGTGGGCCTCGTCCATGCCACTGGCCCGATCTGGGCATCTTGCATGCCGCCGACGTGCACGTCATCGCCACCGCTAGCTTGCACCTCGGCCTGCATCGTCTTTATCGGCGGCGACAGGATCCAGGCCTCCTCTCCTCTACTACCGAATGTATGCAAGCCGAAGAGGAGGAAGGGAAGGCGGCAGTGAGAACCTAGTGACGGTGACGACGACATTAGTGAGTCAGGAAGAGGAGAGGACAAAAGTGCTGAGCGGAGGGGGCCGAAGACTCACGGGGTGTTGGGTGCATGGTGCTGATAGCCAGGGCTCGTCTGTCGGAGCGTGTGAAATGCGGATGGACGAACACCACCGGTACCAACTCGAATATTTAAGATAGTAAAGATACATGTTGTCGGCATATCGAGCTAAAAAGTGAGAAGTTACTCTTATCAATTACTTGTCACTCATTGATGGTAATCTAATCTTGAGTGTCGACTTCTAATCCAAAGGTTCCATTGTGAACTGACTGTAGACTGTAGTCAAAACTCTTAAGCTCAGACACAATTATATATAACCTTATAGGGTCAGTTCCTCTAAAATCTTTAGAATATCACGAGTATCGACAGAAACATCAATCCGCGTAGGGACGTTTTTTTTAAAGAAAAAAAAAACTATAGCTCGCACCTCCCTCCGCCGTCCTCACAAGTGCAATGAAATTGTGCACGGCTAGAGGTGACCAAGATCAATAATGAAAACGATTGTGCACAAGTGGCCTTGTAGCCAATTCTTGGAGCGAGTATTTTACGACAGTTTTCATTTGCAGAAGCAGCATGCACTCTGAAGTCTAAATCTTTCTAAATATCCTGTTGTCAATAAGAATCAGGCTAGCTAGCCGCCTCTGGCCAGCTGCCAGGATTGTACGGGCATGGGGGTTCAGACAGACAGAGGGCAATGTAAGGAATCCAAGACAAAGCAGGTAGCACTGCACAATGAGACGAGATGAGATGCTGATCACATGCACGGTAGATGCTCTACACTAGTAGTAGCGCCTAGTCTTCAGGTCTCTCCGATCCCCCTCTGATCAGCTAGCTGGGCTAGCTCCTCACCGATCTCACATAGAGTACCACAGTTCCATGTCTCTCTTTACAGGGACGGACGTCCATGCCGCGGCCAACATAGCACCACCAATCTCTAGCTAGCTAGAGTGAAAAAGAACCAAGCTAGCTAGAGTGGTTGTGTCATTGTGTGTGTGTATGTATACTTCTTGTATGCAATGGTACGCCGGCCCATGTTTCTCAGCTACTGATCGAAGCGGGCCGGCGTGCTCGCCTCCGGCAGCCTGGCCTCAACGGCTTCGGCCAAATTCTCAAACTAGTTCTTCGACACCGACGTCAGCACGGCAACATCCGCCACCCGCGCCCACGCGTCGGCCATGAACTCCAGCTCCGTCCGCGGCACGCGCCACTCGTAGCTCAACTTCGCGAGACCGCCGCCGTCCCGTAGGTGACGCAGCTCGCCCTCGGCCTTCCGCCGCAGCTGCAGGTCGGCCATTGTTGGAGCATTAATGACCACTTTATAGTATTAACGACAAGCTAATTCATCGTTATAAAATTATACATAGGACACTTCTATGGTATTAATGATCACATGTTTTATTTTTATGACTACCTTTTGTTACCACAGAAAGCATTGCAATATGGAATTAAGAATATAAACCATCAATAACATATCTATATGATCCGCCTTTTATTCCTTGAAACCAAATAGCTTGAAATCGTTCTTTGCATCTAGTATTATGGATTCATGAAAAAAAATCATTCAATACTAACATTATGGACATTATAATTGCTGACCTAATTGAACACCAAAACTACAACTAGAAAATATGATAAATATCCTAATCTTCATCTTAGAGGCAAACTGTAACTTTATTCTTGGTGGATGAATGCAAAACACCGCTTCATCGAAGTTTTGTTGGCTCGTCGTGCACATAGTGTACTTCATTGGGAGCCCTAAAAAAGAACAATGGTTATATTAGTTAATAGATATAAATGAATTGGCATAGATATAGGAAACTATAAGAATATATATCAAACCATTTTAAGTGAAAAGCTTACATAGGCACGTTTAGATTCATGTGGGCTAGCATCACTACCGTCATCGTGCCTACCAAGCAAATAACTCTTCATTTCTGCCCATTCTATTATTCACAACATAATTGATCATAAAAAAGAAAAGGAACAGTAATATAGATATCCATGATAAGACAGGCCCTAGGTTAAAAAAAAGTAAAGGAAGATAAGTCCCACCTATATAATTCACCATGTAGATTAGATTAATGGTTGCATCTGCAGAGAGAGAACAATTATTTTTTTTTTGATAACGGAAATCTTTATTAATAAACCAAGAAACAGTACATCAAGGTGATACACAGTCTTGGAATAAAATTTCCAGCCTCTACCTCACTCGGAGGCACACAGCTAAACCAATCAAAATCAAAGCATAATCTAATGACTATCAATCCGTAGACTAGATCGCCATCCATATGCCCGGGAGTAGATATCCTTGGCCACACGGTCCAAATGTTGTGAGGCCACCACAACTAATCCCTGCAAATCCGTTTTGTGAAGGATAGCCTATGAACGGAGTCGATGAGAAGCTGCGAAGATAACCTGCAAGGGAGAAAAAGTTTGTTTCTTTTCAAAAATAATGTCATTTCTGTGTAACCAAATTGACCAACAGATAACTGCTGCCCCAAGCAGAACTAATGGTTTCAAGTTTTTGGTTACACCCGTAAGCCAACTTCCAAACATATGTGATACGCTTTGGGGTTTCGTTATGTTGAGGGATAATTGAGGGACACTCCAGACCGCCCTAGCAAAACGACAATCAAAAAACAAGTGCCTAATTGTCTCGTCTTCGTGACAAAAGCAACATGTTTTGCTTCCTGTCCATTTACGCTTAGCTAGATTATCTTTAGTCAACACAACACCTCTCCGTAAATACCACAGAAAAACTTTCAGTTTCAGTGGCGCCTTTAGTTTCCATAATATCTTATTCAAATTAGGTACATCTGTAAGGAACATGGCTTGATAGAATGATTTCACGGAGAACTGTCCATTTGGGAGCAAGGACCAGCGAAACACATCCTGTCCTTGGGACAACTGTATAGTAGTTAAACGAGGAAGAAGATTATTCCACGCTTCTAACTTTGGACCAATAAGGTCACGTCTCCATGATAGGTTTGGGGGATCAGAGTTGAGCACTTCCGAAATGGTTATGAATTTTGGTCGTACTATATGATAAAGACCAGGATACTGATCTTTTAAAGTAGAGTTACCTAGCCACTTGTCCTCCCAGGACCTCACTTGTGACCCGTCCTTAATAAAGAAAGATCCAAAACGGAAGAAATCTTGTTTAATCTTCAGAAGACTGGACCAGAATTGGGAGTCTCCTTGCTTTCTCTCAACTTGAACAAGTGGTTTAGTGCCTAGGTATTTGTTCCGCAAGATTTGTTGCCAGGTACCTTCTGTTGTGAGGAGCTTAAAAAGCCATTTACCTAGAAGGGCGATGTTCTTCAAATTCAAATCATGAATCCCAAGACCACCCTGGTCTTTGGGCTGGCATAGGATATTCCATTTAACTAGACGATATTTCCTCTTTTGATCATCATTTTGCCAGTAAAACCTAGATCGGTAGTAATTTAGTTTTTTTAACACCCCCTTAGGTATAGCGAAAAAGGACATCATATACATTGGAAGGCTACTCAAAACTGAATTAATAAGAGTCAGTCTACCACCTATCGAAAGGTGTTTGCTCTTCCAACTACTGAGTCTTTTCTCGAACCGCTCCTCAATTATCCTCCAATCCGAGTTTTTAAGCTTTATCTCCTAATAAAATTGTTCCACAAATAAAACAGAATTTGCTATGAAGCTAAGGTTAAACTAAAACCTAACAAGTGTAGGTTCTAATAATTATCCATCTGCATACATTATTTGATACAGTAGAGACCGATATCATGTGGGGGTTTTGAAACTTCAGTGACAGGACATAATCTACATAACCACACTTCCATTCTCTCAAGGCAGAGTATTTTTTTACCCTTCACTAACTCGTTCCCCATGAATAGTGAGATGGATGCACTTCAATAGGATAGAACTTCCATAATCAAATCTAGGAAGCAAACATTGTAAACAATAGATTAGTTCCTTTAAAACTTTATGAAATTTATTAAAGGCACCAAATATTGAAACCAATAGTTTATCATCACATAGTGAATTTATTTTGTAGCCAAGTGCTGGTGCTTGTGTTCATCTTTTGCTGCAGGACCAAAAATAAAAATATTGTCTTACCCTAAAAAATGTCAAAATACAACATGATGATCCATTAGTTGAAAGCTGATCCAACAAGCATAGGAACATGGCAGCTACCTTTCAATTGTGTACATTTAGAAAAGTAAAATAAGCAGAGCTGTTGCGATATACCATATCACTATGGTTAATTTGGAATGGTGAAACCTTCTGTACCTGCAAATCTTAGACACCATGTTCTCATATTGGATAGCACAACACAGGTGTTAGGCACATTTCGAATAATTTCAAATTTGTTGATATGGCTAGGGGTGAATCAATAACAGTGGGAAGAAAAGAACTAAGAACGAGCAAACTAGTGACATACCGCATTCCAGAGATGTCCTGGATCGTTGAGGAGATCTAATACTAATAACCAGGGACTAATCTAGAACTTGGCACCCAACAGAAGTCAAGGGATTTGTTTCTCCTACATACCTCTTAATTGAAAATGAGCACTGATTATATATTATTAATGGAAAATTGTTTTCACTTGGGAATTAGAGAACCTGAAAATGGAGAGAAATTAGGGAATACGCATCTATGTTCAGCAACGACAACATGGCAGAAAGATATAGCAATGGGCAGTCGAGTCGTCGTTAAGTAGTTCGTTAAGCGCTGATTTTACTTTGGAGCCACACAGAAATATTATTAACAACCAAAATTTTGTTGCTGTCGTTATTACTTTGGTTGTTATTATTCACTTATTATCATCATCAGGCCACCCAAATAGAAGCTACACACACACACACACACACTGTTCAGACATTACCCAATCAATAAGAAAGTACCAAGACAAGGGGAATAAAAGAGGATTTTACTAACCAAAGCAGAATGGCCTTTTATTCATCTGCGATTGAAAAGGGAAATTTACAGAGGCTTGCACAAAAACTGCAGCTCTCCTTTAAGGCTAGCCACTAAGGAATCATCACATAACGCAAAAGAAAAGGTGGGCAATAGAAAGAGACGAGGACAAGAAACAAAAAAAAAAAAGAGTAAAGAGAACTATTGAAGGAACTAAGCTTCCATACATGCTTGGCAAAGACCTATCCTGGTGTACAGGCTTGACCAGAAGCGCAAGAAGTCGTCTTCACCCATGTCTTAGTATTCAGCAGCAGCAGCAGCAGCAGCAGCAGCCATCTTTATGCGCCCCCAACATTTTGATGAGGAAGCACACGGGTTCTATTTTGAGTAAAGCCAAATCACATTGCCACCAAGTTGTTCTACGCTAAACCGCTCTCTTTGACCTCAACAGGCTTCACAGCAACAGATGAATCCCCACCAGCGCCTTTCTCAGCCGAAGGGCTCACGTTCTTGGCCTCACCAAGCCGCACAGCCTGCGCAAAACTCTTGGTGATATGGCCCACCAGGTCAGTGGGCACAGTCAAGGCCTTTTTGGGCTCAACAACGGTAGAGCTGGATAGCTGCTGTTGCTGATGCAGGCGTGTCTTGTTCTCCTGCAGCGCTTTCTCACGCTCCTCATAAAAGTCAAAGTCATCAAGGATTGAGGCATCCTCCTCATGGTCCTTGAAGATTTTCAGCATCTCCAGTCCTTGCTCCAGTTTCACCTACATTATGCTCAAACATGTATCAGTGTAACATTAAATAGTTGAAGCCAACGCATTCCTAATATTAGTACCGGTATCAATATTAGTAGCTGCAATGAGCCATGTATGCTATACCCTAACCACTTGATGAGCGATATCCTTATGAATCAAAGAGAATCAAAGAGGGCTACTTAGAAGAAATTAAATGTGCAAATTGAGCAAAGGAAGACAAAAATATTTAAAAACAATGTACCTCTTGTGTGTCCCGGCTGTTGGTTACAGGTTTGTTGTCATTGTTTTCAAGAATTATATGGCGGAACAGATTATTTGGAACATCCTTCACTATGTGCCACTTGACAGGGAACTGACCAGTCCACTTATCTTGCTGCCAGTAATCTACACTCTTCTCAAAATCCACTGGTCCAATCATCTCTGCAACACCGCAGAACTGTGCACTAGCATTCACCTGTATATATTGTTCCAATTTTCAATTCTTAGCCAGGAATAACAAAACACAAAGTAACACATGACAAAAATCTGAGGACCTAAAAAAGAACAATAAGAAAGCAGGATGAGGATTTAACTACCGAAAACAACAGAAAAATGGGGCAATGTTCTTCCTTCTCTTTGGCTTCACGATAGGCTGAGTCTAGTTTCTTGTTTCCATTTGTGGTGCTAGCCCAAACACCATATTTGATGCTCTTGTGCACATTATCTTCGCTGTATGATTTTATGACAAAAAATCTGGCATTCCTGTACTCTCTAACAAAGTCAGGCCTGTTGTATGACTCACGATCAACTCCTGTAGAAGGCTTTTCATCCTTGCTGCCATCCTCTGGTTGTTTCTTAGGCCTAGTGGCACGTGGGCCCCGGCTTTGCTCATTGAGGAAGTCAAGTGAACCATTAGAGCTGCACAGCAGAGCATTACCCCTTCCTCTCCTGCGCCCTTTTTCAATAGGAATAGAACTTCTACCATTCAGGCCAAAGCTAGGGAAAGGACCCCCGTAATTACTGGCCTGTGGGAAAATCCCACCATGAGAGAACCCTCTTCCATAAGAGTCACTGGGGGCTCCAACACCATAGTAGGATTTCTGGTGAGTCGATGCCTGGAATTAAGAAAAAAAATGTCAAAAGGAAGATCCTACTAGTAAACATGCTCATGTGGTTGTATAATGATATTCCTGTCCTTTCATAATCGATAGAAGTCTTTTTGTGATATATCATATGCATCAGCATAAAAATAGCAACTTGGAATTCTAATGAAATGGTGTGTAAGCCACCAAGCAATGACAGCCCAATACAGGCACAAGCTTGCAGAACAAAGTTTGAATTGCAGCTGGAGGCAGAGCAACCAAAGCTTGAGTTTGAATTGCAACTAGAGACATCTTTGGCAATGTCAGGATCAATTATTAATTATTACAGGCTCTGGCCAGTCTTTCCTCATCATGATATGTCAGGTCTCAAGTGATTACATCCAAACTTGGGAATGAAAATATGTAGAGTACAGGACATTAATCTTGGAGTTTCATGTAATTGTGGGAAACATGAGTGAATTAGGGCTTAAAAGTTTATGTTATAACAGAGTAAGAGCACATCAGAGAATTCTTGGACAGCTAACCATTCACCAATCAACATGATAAGGGCAGAATGTGCTGTCCTTGCTAAAAGCATTTTTTGCCATGTGTGTCTATTTCTTAGAAATAAATGCAGAGCAACTTTCATTACTTGAGGGACTAAAATATTCTTCTATGAATTAACTTAAGTAAGATTTGCTTTGAAACTGAATGGATTAACCCCCAGATTCCTAGGACATATAGTACCTTATGCAACAGAGCAGAATCTGTAAAATGCCTGAACCAATGAACTTATATTTGAGGAAAGAAATAGACAAGAGATAGCAAGTGAAAGGAATACCATTCCAGAAGCCATAGGAAAGTTGCTTTGTCCAAAGGCCCCTGAAACACCACCAACAGGTTGAGGTGAAGCTGCAGGTGATGGAAATGACCCAGTTCCCTCTGACGATCTGAACCATTCTGAAAAATATCATCGCAAGACACAGAGTTAAAATCTCACCTAAAACATGGGACCTAAATCATCAGCTAAACAATGCACAAGATAGAAAATAACCAGGTCTTGGCCCAAAAAGGAAGCTGTTTGGACTCAGAGTGTCAGCGATAAAAGCTCCTTGTGTTGGGTCAATCGGCATCATTGTCTCACCCTGTGATATTGGAGTAGGAGAGCTTAAATATGGCATGCCAGGTGGTACTGATTGCTGGTAGTAAGGAGCCGAGAAGGAGAACTGCTGAGGGGAGTAGAGCTGACCATCTCCACTAACAGCAGCTGGTACAGGCGTTGTAATAGGAGAATAATGGGCATAAGGGTCATAGCCATAGCCACCATGGAACATAAATGAAGGGTCCTCATTGTATGCAACCTTCAATGAAAGTCAAATTTAGAAAGGTGCTTCATTGAAAATTTCTGATGGCAAAAAGAAGAAGAAATACTTACCGCTGGACCCACTTCCAATCCTTCAACACTCACATAAGGAGGATATGCATCCCATTCATTTGAAGGGTTCTCATACCCTGGACCTGCTCATAGAAGGCAAATTATGTTAAGGACCCAGCAATATCATTCATCAACTCAAGAGAAAAGCTTCAAAATCTACAATTCATTAAAATTCTGATGGCATGAAATATGCCCTCTCCAAAAGGAAATTATTCTGAAGAAAAAGAAAATAAGTGAATTTAGTCTACTAGCATACGCTGTATATAACAGAAACACCTAACAGAGTCTATGTTCTTATTATTTGGTCATTGAAGAGCACAGAGGATTCCTAGTAAGTCATAGGTAATTTCATAAGAAATGACAACTCAAAAAGAACCTCCTGATACATATATGCCCTGATAATATCAAATGGTGCCTCTTCAATTATTTTTGTTTTCCTAGTTTAGCCCTTCATGAGAGGAATTATAGATGTCAGTGTAAAATCTATTTCCCTTCACATATAATGAGATGAAAATGTACAAAATTACAAATGAACATTATGATGTGAAGAGGCATTTGGATATATGCAAGAAAAAAGAGACCTGACCTTGGTAATAGAACGGTTGTGCCTGAGAAGCATACAAGTTTTGTGGATATGCAGCATTATGTTCCCCACCTATGTTGGATGTGCCAACTTGGGATTGTCCTTCACTTGGTAGATTGATAGTGGGTGTAATGATGGGTGTAAATGCTTTCTCATCCTTACTGGGAACAGGCTGAGGTCATAACAAATTAATTGTGACAATCAGCAAAAAAAAAGGCAAAAGGTGAATAAACAGTCAAAAGGTTGTATAAAATCCCAAAAACATCATCAAGTACTGACCTGCTCTTTAGGGTTATCAGCGAGAACAGGTTTTTGTTCAACCTCAACTTTTGGCTCCTGAGAATCCATAGAGCCTGAAGCAGCAAAATTCAACAAAATCAGCTCAAGTTTTAAGGATAGTAAATCAGTAAGCCTATTCAATCTAAAGTAGAGAGAATGACATTGCAAAGTAATTTTGCGCTTTGCAGAGTACCCTCTAGCCCAAAACAGTTCCAAAATCCATTTTGGAGCTCAAGCTTTATTAGGTACATTCTTTTGCCCTGCTTTTTTCAAAACAAAAGGCTCAAGCACAACAGACCTATGATGAAATAGGGCTAAGCTGGCATAAATAGAGTCAAGTAGCAAATAAAGACAGCTGCTTTCCCAGCATATTTACATCTAGATACCATAGGATCGTATCATTCAACTCATAAATGTACCCTCCACTGTTTTAAACAATCACATTCATCGCAGATGAATGAATAATACAATCACAAGGAGTTATGGACACTAGCACTCGAGATTTTTGTACTTAGTAGCTAGTACTTGGCCATTTATTCTAGCCTACATGGTTATGAGGCTAATAGCACACAGTCGAGCATAATAAAGATGTGCCATTTCCATCATTCAATGCCGTCCTATTATTTCGTCAAACAACACCAAGTCACAATTGTGCCCTCGCGAGGCGATCGGACCTCACACATGGATCGTCGCGGAGTTTCTGTTATGATACTGACAGGCACCCTACCACTTCCCTCTGCTTTAGTACAGCCCTGCACCAACTGTTCACAAGAAGCAGGCTTGAGGCACAATCATGTAGCTCTTCCAGGCATACGAAACCATGCCCGAGCCACCCGAACCGGGTGCACGTTGCTACACAAACCATAAACATGTGGACACAATTTCTATCTGACAGCAGCATCGTACCCAACCAATGAAGTGCCCATTGCTACGCATACACGCGAGCCACGATTGTCTACTCTACACGCCTGCCATTATTCCTACATAATTAAAAACAAAATCCGGCGAATGCGCAAGGCTGAAGCTTGAACAATTCCACCAGGCCATGGCTGCTCGAATCAGCACTTCACACCAGGTGAAGCGAGCAACGCCGCTCATGGATTCAATTGCCGACTCATCAACATATCCTCAACATCTCAAATACTGGCATAAGCTATGACATCATATGGTATTCAGACATCAATAACGTAAGGATTCACCGGTAATAAGGCGACAACTCGCGCGAAGATCTTACGCATCAACTCACTTGCACCAAGATCTAGCGCAGGGAAACACCGTAACATCGCAAACCCAGCAGAAACAACCAGAAAGAATTCATCAGTGTCACATCCTCCCAGATCAGCGAACCCAACCCGACCACTCCGCATCCAAATCTCCCCGGTCATCCAAAGAAACGGCCACTAAAGCACATAAAGATCAAATTTTCTCGCGGGATACGCACTCACCGGGCCGATCCGATCCGCCGTGCGCCGATTCCATCAAGGATCCGTACGCGCGAGAAGCTGTCGCGGGAAGAAACGGGGGGGCAACAGCGATCGATAGGGCGCCAAATCCCGCGCTTCTGGGGTTGAATTGTTCAGCTCGGATCCCTCCTCCCGATCTGGTGGGGCTCTAGCGATCGGATCGGGCAGGTGCTCCTCGGTTGGATTCGATCGGGCTCTCTCTCGCCGAGTCTATGTGGCTCGTGATCTGATGAGAGCAGGACGACCTTGACGCTGCTACCCTGTAGAGAGAGCGAAACAGATGCGATGCTTTGTTAATTGCTGTTTATTTACTATTCATAGGTTAGATTTGGAAACGGCGAAAGGTGGGAAGGGTGTATTTGTAAATCTATTAGGATCTCGAGCACGTACGCTAGCAATCTGCATGTTTGGATCTGTATTTTTTTTCAGCTTTTAAAATCTTCAACTTCTACTTTATTATTTTTTAATTTTATTTTTCTGATTTTTTTTTAAATTTTTACGCTTTTTTGCTTTTTATATTTATTTATGTTGTCTATAATGGACTAATCTGTTTTTTATTTTTAAATTTTATAAAATTTTAATTACGTCAAAAGGCTATCAACAGTTACAGTGTAAAATAAACTAGCTATAGTAAAAAAAATATTATAAACCAACTTATTTGAATCGAACAGAGCTTTCCGTAAATATTTAGATCCAACGTGGTGCTGACCTGCCATGGCAGGTGCAAGTCAAGCCTTATCTTTTCGTCACTTAATCTAGGACTCGTATAAGTGGCCAGTGATTTGATTAATCAAGTTCCGTGGCTCGCTGGATTTGGAACGTAGGAAGTGTGCTGTTGCCTATAAAATCCTTGTAAAATTTTTGCTTTGGTGTGTTTCGACAGCAGCGTAGTGGATCTAAATAAGAATACCTTGCGATGTGTACCTAAAACATGTACATTTGTATGGTAATCCTGTCACCAAACGCACAGGAAGAAATCAGAAGCGAAGCGACCAGATCTTCACTCAGAAGGAAAAAAGAAAGAAAGAAAGAAAGGACCAGATCTACCCTGGAGAGTCGAGATCATGATTGTGTAGCGTGTGCTATCGCTATCTGCAATGGCATTTTGGGGGGCAAAGACTCGCCTGCATGTGTTTGGCTTGATGCGTCGTCTGAGCCTGTGGAGATCCGACAAAGCCTCCTCCTGGATTTCTTAGTGAAACAAAGTGGCGGTATAGTAGTTTCCTACTAAAAATGAGGGCGTGTTAGGTTAAGGCCATATTCAAAAGTGCTTTGCCTTTTGGCTGATTACGAGAAAGATTGAAAGGGTAAAGAATACTTATGTTGAGAAGTTATTTCATTCAATACTGCTTCTATAGTAATTTCTACAAACGATTTATAGAAACTAACTTGAGAAGCCATTTCATTCAAAACCTAATTTTTAAAAGTCAAAAACTATTTAGAATGGAACCTAAGAAAGGTATCTAAGCAAGCATTGGTATGGGACTGAGGAGAAAGACTATGATGACCTTTTTCTTCAAATGACAATGGTTGTGATCATTTTGGATTCAGCTTTTAGCTTCCAGCTTATTTTTCACTATTCATAAATTTCGTCTTTTTCTGAACTTTTGTCTTTTTGTTGAGCTTTTTTGCCGGTTCTTTTTTCCCGTATTTGTTTGTATTATACGTAATGGGCTAGCATATTTTTTATATTTTTTATATTTTTTTAAAATTTAATTATGCTAAATAAGTCTGTCAGCTACAGTGTTTTTTCAGCCAGCTACAGTGCTTTTCAGCCATAAGCCATCAAAAAAAGGCCCAAATGATCATCACCTAATTGGTTAGAATTGAGTTTGTAACCTGTTCATGTGATGGTAAATAACATTTACGATTGAGTCTATCGTGATAGCTTGTTTTATGGTGGCATGTAACCAAATTTCAAAGGAGACGCTGGCTGGAAAATGGCCCGCAAACTTGTATTAATTGAAGAGGATTATTATAGTAAATATTTTTGTTACGTATCCGTTGTAGTCTAGCTGGTTAGGATACTCGGCTCTCACCCGAGAGACCCGGGTTCGAGTCCCGGCAACGGAATTATTGATTTTTTTTTGTCAATCCTGTTCTGGATTTTTTTTTTGGTTCACTTTCTTCTAGCTTGACTACACAGGTGAAAATGTAATCAGTTGTTCAGCAGTTCAGCACCAAATAGGCAAGGAACTAGAAAAACCTTTCATCCACAACCAAACTTGTTTCTACATCACTCTGCAGATAAAACAGAAGTCACATACACATCACACATTCTATTCCTCTCACTCCCATGTCATACATGTATCTCTCCTTCACTTTTTCTATAACACGTTTTTTACTTCTAAAAGCTACTTTTTTAGACACTACTTTTTCACTACTAAAATTTATATTTTTTCAGGCACTAATATTTATTTTTAGCCAAAGGTCCGCAGATAATATTAAGGCCATGTTTTTTTTTATCTTTTGGCTTCAGCTTTTGGCTTTTTTACAGTAACTAGCTTTTAAGCGAAATATTTTTTTAAAGATAGGGTCTACTAGTTAATTGCAGTACATATTGTACTGAGTTTATTTATATTGGTAAAAATCACACGTTAATTTTTGTTATTCTGTAATCTTTTGTACAAATAATCTAAAAGTTATAAGTCATAGTCAAAAATTATAAGCTGAAAAAAAAACAGGCCTAAGTCTCTGGCCTCGTTTGTTTTCAGAGAAAACAAATAACCTCGAGTTCCACGCGACAGTGAAACGAAGCCGGATGGAACCCCGATAGATAGCCTTGCCTCCGACAGCTCTCCACCCTCCACCACCGGCTCCGCCTCTTCCGCCACTGCAAGAGGCGGCGGACGAGCGCAAGGGAACTCCATTGCTACTAGATCGATCGCTTCCACTCCAGCGCGTTTGGTAAGCCATGGCGGGAGAGGAGGGGCCGATGGGCATGGGCGACAAGCTCATCCTGCGGGGGCTGCAGTTCCACGGCTTCCACGGGGTCAAGCAGGAGGAGAAGCAGCTCGGCCAGAAGTTCCTCATCGACGTCGACGCCTGGATGGATTTGACCGCCGCCGGGGAGACGGACAGCATCTCCGATACCGTCAGCTACTCCGACATCTACAGGTCAACTCAACCCGGTCTCTGTTCCAATTGAATCGTATGTATATTTATGTTCTAATCAGGCAATTAGTTTCCCTAATATATCATTCTAGGAGCTTATTCTGTATTAGGCCGTCTAATCAAGTTTTGGAACTTACTCTATCCATGGCAGTACCCCCTCAACATCGAGGATCTGCTGCTGCAATTTGCTTGCAGAAATTGAGACTGCTATGCATCTCTGAATGATCCTTTTTAGGTTGGTAGTAAACTGGGCATTTCATATTTTTCTTGCTGAAATTAGGCCATCATATGCATTTCCAGAGCTAAGCTCCGCCTCTTCCGTAAACCCCTGCTGGTTTCGCTCCATATGGTGTGATTGCGGACAAGTTTGATCTGGGCTATCTTTGTGCAATTTAGCTAGTGGTGTAGATGAGATTCAACTTCTCGACATAGTGTACAAGTTTTAAATGGATCTACTGTAATCTACTGCATTTGATTAGGCATTTTTTTTGCCTGCTTTGGAGGGGACATATGTACACTTCAGAGTTCGAAGTAAGAAGTTATGTTCCCAGTCTATTGTTTCGGCTTTCTTAACACGAAGTTATGTTTGTTAACACTATGGGTCTCCTAGGGTTTAGATCTAGAGGGTTCTATATGGGTTCAAGATTCTTGAAATGCCGAGAGGGAGAGGGGTAGAGGTACCAACCTTCCGGTGTAGAGGACGAAGAGCCGGCCATCGTGGTTCGTCGGCGAAGCTCTGCGCACGGGCAGCGACGGTCGGGGAAGAGGAGCGGCGGTGGCGTCTCCCGGTGGCGACGATCTCCCTGGCCGGTGGTGGCTTCCCGTCGCTTCAGCGCTCCCCTCTAACAGATCGGTCTAGAGTTTGTCGGTGGGGTGACGGCGGCGCGGTCAACCTCGTGGTGCGTGCCGCCCGGCCCCCACCTCTGTATTTATAGCGCTGGCGACAGGGGCCCACCAGCCAAAACGGGCTGGGCGCCCCCGATCAGGGCGCGGTCAAGGGATGGGCTTTGGCCGTTGGGCCAAAGCCCTGAGATCATTCTAACATTCTCCCCCTTGATCTCAATCTATACTTTATCTTTAATTACTTTTGACTTTACACATTCCATCACAGATTAGTGCATAGAACATGTCTCATCGTCACGGTCAATCGCCGATAGATTCAACAGTTACAATACACCTCTCTGTTCTGAAACAGTTACTTTAATCTTTGGGCCATCTTTTAGTCCAGGAATCATAGGCTTTCCCTTAAACCCATGCCGGCTACATGTTCTCTGAACACGTTGGGTGGTAAGCCTTTTGTAAGCGGATCCGCTAACATCTTTGCGGTACTTATATGCTCTAGACTTATAATTTGATCCCGAACTTTATCTTTCACAACATAGTACTTTATGTCAATGTGTTTGGCAGCACCACTTGACTTATTGTTGTGGGCATACGTTACTGCGGGTTCATTATCGCAGTACAACTTAAGTGGTCTATTGATGTCGTCAACCACTTTTAAACCGGGTATGAACTTCTTTAGCCAGTTCACCTGCCCCGTAGCCTCATAACATGCTACAAACTCGGCATACATTGTGGACGATGTAGTGACGGTTTGTTTTGAGCTTTTCCACGATATAGCTCCTTTAGCGAGAGTGAACACATATCCGGATGTAGACTTTCTATCATCTCCCGCAAAATCAGAATCCGTATACCCCACTATATGGAGTGAATCTGATCTTCTGTATGTCATCATGAGGCCTTTTGTTCCTTGCAAATAACGCAAGACTTTCTTTATCAATTTCCAATGTTCTATTCCAGGATTGCTCTGGAATCTGCCAAGTAACCCGGTAACAAATGCTAAGTCAGGGCGTGTGCATACTTGAGCATACTGTAAGCTTCCGACAGCTGAAGCATATGGAACCGCTTTCATTTGATCGATCTCATACTGGTTCCTGGGGCATTGAAAATCCCCATATCTGTCGCCCTTGACTATAGGTGCAGGTGATGGACTACTTTTATGCATACCAAATTTCTTTAAGACTTTCTCTATGTATGCCTTTTGTGACAGTCCCAATACCCCTTTGTTTCTATCTCGGTGAATTTCGATCCCTAGAACGAATGAAGCTTCACCAAGATCTTTCATATCGAAGTTTGAGGACAAAAACTTCTTTGTTTCCAGTAGTAGACTAACATCACTACTAGCTAGTAGGATATCATCCACATACAGGATTAGGAAGATAAACTTCCCATCTTTAAACTTTGCATAAACACAGTTGTCCTCTACATTCTCTTTAAACCCAAATTTTCTTATTGTACTGTCAAACTTCAAGTACCACTGTCTTGAAGCTTGCTTTAACCCATAAATCGATTTCTTTAGGCGGCATCCCATTCTTTCATTTCCTTCCACGACAAAACCTTTCGGTTGTGCCATGTAAACATTTTCCTCCAAATTCCCATTAAGAAATGCCGTCTTTACATCCATCTGATGTAACTCTAAATCATAATGCGCCACTAAAGCCATTATGATTCTGAAGGAATCTTTACATGAGACTGGAGAAAATGTCTCATTGTAATCAATCCCTTCTCTTTGCGTAAAGCCTTTTGCCACAAGTCGCGCTTTATATCTTTCTATATTCCCTTGGGAGTCAAGCTTTGTCTTGTAGACCCATTTACAGCCTACTGTTTTGGCTCCTTTAGGAATAATTTCCAAGTCCCAGACTTTATTAGTCTTCATGGACCTCATCTCCTCTTCCATGGCCTCAAGCCATTTTGAGGAATTTTCGCTTCTCATGGCTTCTTCAAATGAGGTGGGATCATCCTCCATTTGAAATTCCTCTGTATGATAAATCTGATAATCATCAGAGATAGCTGATCTTCTTACTCTTTGGGACCTCCTCGGGGCCTCCTCATTTGGTACATCTACTGTTTGAGGCTGCTGTTGCTCCCCCTCATCTGTGGCAATAGGTTCTATATGATCCTGAAGAACAGGTTCTTCATTCTCATTCATTGTTGCCACGGGAGGAACAATAACAGGTGCTTGCACCACAGTGTCTTGCACCGTCGGTGCAGCGACAGCAGGTAGTGTGAAGAATGGCTCTTGAATCATCGGAGTGGGCGCAAACACCCGCTTCTCTTCAAGGTCAATCTCTCGAGCTACCATGCTCCCCCTCATCATTTCATCCTCTAAGAAGACAGCATGTCTCGTTTCTACAAACTTTGTGTATCTGTCTGGACAGTAGAAACGATAACCTTTTGACTTTTCAGGGTAGCCAATGAAATGGCAACTTACTGTTTTGGGATCAAGTTTCCCAAGGTTTGGGTTAAATACTTTAGCCTCAGCAGGACTCCCCCACACACGTAAGTGGTTTAATGAGGGAACTCTTCCTGTCCACAACTCGTACGGTGTTTTGGGCACCGACTTACTAGGCACTCTGTTGAGAATATGAATGGCGGTTTTCAACGCCTCCATCCACAAACTCAATGGGAGTGTGGAGTAGCTCATCATACTTCGCACCATATCCATCAGGGTACGGTTGCGTCTTTCAGCTACTCCATTTTGCTGAGGTTCGCCCGGCATAGAATACTGGGCTACTATTCCATTTTCCTGTAAAAACCTCGCAAAAGGTCCAGGAACTTGTCCATAAGGGGTATGTCGACCGTAGTACTCCCCCCCACGATCAGATCGGACTATCTTAATCTTTAAATCGTGTTGGTTTTCAATTTCAGCCTTAAATATCTTGAATTTATCCAAGGCTTCATTTCTTTCTTTAATTGGATAAATATATCCATAACGGGAGTAATCATCTGTGAATG